>RPOG01000406.1:22505-382328 GCA_008086565.1 Thalassoma bifasciatum | reverse complement strand
TTTAAAAAAACTGTGCTCAGGGGTAAAGCTCTGAGGGGCTCTGTGAGATCCTTAGCCTATTTATCATCTGACAGAAAACACTCAACACCAGCAGCTTGTTTCTGCCTGCACTCTGTGTCTTTGGCAGCAGTGCATCTCAATTAAATGTCTTGAAAATTCATCTAATACTCCTTACAAAGACACTGATGAATATTTGCTTTTGTGTTGGTCATTTTTTTTGTTTCCTGTGCATTAATTTGTAATTTGCTTAAAGCATAACAAATAATAGAATCACATTTCTACTTCTATCCCCCTCCATGATGTTAAAGCTCCTATGGAGGGTTTTTCAGTGGGGATTAGATGAAAGCTGATATTCATGCTGAAGCTTCTGTATGACCTTTAAAAGTGAACAAGACTGCCACAAAGAACATTATTTATATTGATAAAGTTGGGTTTTTTTGTGTGCCATGGTGCAGGTGTCATACAATTGACTTGTGGCTAATCCGCAACCCCTCCACTAACTTGGACAGACACTGAACATTCAGGGACAAGTGCAATGGCAGGAAACATTTCACAGGAGACTATTGATGATTTTTGAAGACAGAAAGATCACATATCATCTAGAAGTCACCAGAAGGGTCTAAACTACACATTACAGGGATAAATTAAACATTTTCTTGTTGAGGAAGTTGATTTAAAGCTTCAGCTACAAGACAAAGTTTACTGGTCACAATTTAAACCTGATAAACCACATCTCGTTACCATCACCGTCACCACTGACGCTCAGGTTTTGGGCTCAGATTATGTGAAAATATAACGGCCCTTCTACCATCTTCACTCAGTGTGTCTCAATGTTAGTTTGGAGCCACAGTTTTTATATTGAATCACTCAGCCCTTCACCTCACTGTACCCTCTGCCTGCCTCAGTACTATGGGGGGGGGCAGGGCTTTCACTCACTCTGCTCCCAAGCTCTGGAACTCACTGCCACCAGACCTCTGTAACTCTGACACCCTCCCCATCTTCAAATCCAAACTCAAAACTCATCTGTGTAGATCTGCTTCCTGTCTGCCTGTTAACTGTTTCACATGGTCCCTCGCCCTATTTCTCCTATTGTTGTTTTTTACTTAATTTGACTTAACTTTGTATTCCATGCTGCAAAAACGGAAATCTAAGCAAGTCATTATGTCTTATTTGTAGTAAAAATTGTCTTATTGTTCTTAATTTGAGCCACATTCACCAGACCAGGTCATAAAATGTCTTATTTCAAGTTTTTTCAAGACAAAAATGAGGTGTAAATTGCTTGTAAGAAGTCAAAAAAATCTGATAAGACGAATTCGCCTGGGAAGTTTCTTGAAATTACAAAGATGTCTTAAAACAAGAATCTTTTATCTTATCCCATTGGCAGATTTTTTTGACTTGTTACAAGCAATTGATGCCTCATTTTTGTCTTTAAAAAACTTGAAATGAGATATTTCTATGACCTTGTCTAGTAAATGTGGCTCAAATCAAGAATAGTAAGACAAATTTGACTTAAAATAAGACATAATGACTTGCTTAGATTTCTGTTTTTGCAGTGCACTGTTCTGTTTTTATCCTTCGTACCACAACCTTGGGTGTCCTGAAAGACACTTTCAAATAAAGTGTATTATTGTTGGTATTACAACTTATCATGGCTGTTACAGGTTAGCTAATGAAGCTAAGCTCCATAACATTAGTTGAACTGGAGCTCTAGAGTTCACAATGATGTACAATCGCTTAAATGTAAAACCTCTGACAAAATGAGCTCCCAACCAAAAAAGTGACAAAATGCATATTGCATCTAGGAGCTAATGTTTGGCTAACTTTATCTAACGTGAGAGATGTTTAAGATAACTCTATCTTTCTTTCAAACAAAGTGACAACAAGTTGGCTCAAATACAATATTGACTTGGTCAAAGTTCATCATACTACTGACCAGCTTTATCCAAAGAAGACATTTTCCTTGGTTGAGATGTGGCTCAAGAAAGGGTTAAAAAGACACCCTATCGCCCAGCCTCTCAGGATACCTTGTGTCGGGATTGCATCTACCTCATTGACCATTTTTAAACTTAAAATCTCAGAAAAACTTCATAAGATTGAACAAAAACTGACTTACTGCAATGCATTTCAATGGATGTCTGGGCTGAGAATGTCAGTGTTTGTGAATGCCGTAATGCACTGTGATTGGCTCATCATGTTTGAGGGCGGGACTTAGCCCTAGGTCAATTGAATGCTGCTGAAACTGCCATTTCCAAAATTCCCAAAAGTGTATATTTTCCTTTTTTGTTTTTATTTTTTATTTTCTATTATAGGGAAATGAAAAACAAAATAAAGCAGTTGCAGGTTTAACATTAAAAGGCATCAAAAGAGTTAACGTTGTGTACTCAGTCTTTAGTCATAGACAAATCTTTAATTTTATGTATTTATTTATAAGTTCCTTGTAAAACTCCCCCAAGGTGAAATTTGTCAGATTTATGAGGATTTCTTTGCGGCACTGATGCGCTCTTTCTTTGAGCTGTGGTTGTGGGCAGTCGAGCCAATATTTATGACTTTTTTGCCAATGTTTGAGCTCAGAAGACAGCCAAGACTAATCCCGAATGTCACTGAACAAATTCATCCGTGCTAAATAAGAGACAGCCTTTGTCACAACATATAAAAGATTGTTTTACATGGAAATAGCCTGATTTTATGGCAGTAATAACAGTAACCATGTTAAATCCCCCGTTTACACTTAACAGTCGGTGTAACCATCTGCTTCAGAGCGTCATTTGTGTGTCTCTTCTCTTCCCATGCTCGGTGAGGTTAACTATGATGTTCAGTTCATAAAGACAGAAATAATTAATGGAAAACATTTAATTACTCAAAGGAAGGACATGAATCTTTGTTTTTATTCTGATCTTGTATTTGGCCCCATGTGGTTCTTCCTCAGGGGATCTTAATCAGTTTCAAGACCCTGGTAGAAGTGATTGTAGAAACACTGAAAATGGTATTCTAAGGCTGTGTCAGGGATTTTTGTATTGTTTATTTATCTGTTTCATCCAGCAGATACTTGAAGATTCTTCCTTCCTTAACGTTTTCTGCAAACTGTTAAATGCAACTTGTTGTTTCAACGTAAAAATATGATTTAAATAAAGGGCTGCCTTGAAATTTTATGTAAGGTTAAAAAACAAATTATGTTGTTTTAATACCAACAAGTTATCGTTATCTTATTAGATAAGGTGCCTTGTGTCATCTCTTGTCTTAGTTTGGTAGATTTGAACTTGTTAGTTGACTTAACTTCTTCAGGCTTTTTAGTAATGTTAATTGATGTTTTTGTTAATTTAAAGTAAATCTGTTAGTTCACTTAACTTCTTCAGGTAGTTTCTTGAAGTAACTCACCAATTTAATCTCAGTTGAAACCTTGCGTTATCTCTTCAGACATTCTGGGTATAACTTGAAAGCTGTAGCTTTACTAAACACCTGGGAGGGGCTAATGTGATTGTTGAGCCAACATGCATCACTGATTTATTTGGACATATAATTTCAAATTGAAATGTATTTCGGAATTGAGATGATTTCAAATGATAACTCACAACAACGTCAGTAATCTTTGTCATACTGACAGAATAATATGCCAGACTAACAAATGTGAAAAATCAGAGTTCAGTCGTAGTAACCCCCTGTGTTTTACCTCAGGCTTGTTTGGAACAGAATTTAAGGATCCTTTTTACCATGTTGTCCTGTTGGATTCTATAACTCCCAGGAGCTTGGGGTCTTACATGTGTTCATACTGCATTTTTAATGAGAGGAAGTCACCATAACGGGGTTGTCTGGTCAGGTTTCAAGGATCTCCAGGTCTTGTCCCATCTTTAATCAAGATGCCAACCCAGACTGGCTGACAAGATGAGGTTTGTCATGGCGCAGGTGTGCTGTTGGCTGCAGTTGAAGGTCACCTTCATTATTAAACAAGGGTGAGGATAAGAGGAGAAAGAAAGCATCTGCACACTGCTGAACCATTCTTCATCTTCCCTGTCTTGTTTATGTTAAACCTGAGCCCTTGCTGGGAAAACTGCGTTCAGGGACATTGGGGTGTCATTTGTTATTGCAGAAATGAGCTTACATAGACACTCTCCCGCTTTGACAAGTGTGAGGTAGAATTTTCAACCCAGGGCGATGTAAAGCTGTAAAAAGTGTCTGTATTAGAAAGCGTGTTGAAGTAACTGTGTCGTGTCCACAGGTCCCTTGTGATCATCAGCACCCTGGATGGGAGGATCTCTGCTCTGGATCCTCACAACCAGGGCAGGAAGCAGTGGGACCTAGATGTCGGCTCAGGGTGCCTGGTTTCCTCCAGCCTCAGCAAACCTGAGGTACAACAACACGTGTGTCTGTTGGTTTCTGTCTTTATTCCTTGTAGTCAAAGAGAATTGATTATGTTTTGAAGAGGGCCGGGCGATTAATCACAAATTAAATATGACCTTCCACAGTATTCTAATCCGTGTATCATTTGTTCTTTCCATTTTCAATTGCCAAGCGAAATATATTTGTTATATGTAAATCATATTCACAAACATTTCAAGAAACAAAGGCTTGAAATATTTCACTCCATCGTTAAATACTCTATATCATTTTTAGGTTTAACGTTCTGAAACAAGTGACAAAAATATTGAACTTTTTCAAGATATTTAAATTTTTGAGAAGTACCTGTAAATGCAAAAAAAGTTTCTGTTGTGGATTGTTTTCTTTCTAAAAATGTTACATTTCTCACTCATGAATGTTTTTGTAAGTCAAAAAGAGAATAATTAAAACTATGCCATCCGGGGCGCGGATGGCCCAGTGGATATGGCTGCGCACCATGAGGCTATGTCCTCGAGCGGGCGGCCCGGGTTCGAATCCGACCTGTGGCCAATTTCCCGCATGTCACTCCCCACTCTCTCTCCCCTTTCCGACACTATCCACTGTCCTCCTCTATATAATAAAGGCACAAAAAGCCAAAAAAATAACTTTAAAAAAAAAACTATGCCATCCCCTTCAATACAATAATTGGTATCAACAACACGTAAGATGGGGAATCTAAAAATAATTGCTCAAAGATTCTTTTTGTAAATAGTTCAGCCCTAGTTTTGGCCCTGAAACTCGATGAAAACTATTTATCCATTCATGTTAAATTGAAAATGTGTGGGAGTTCTTTCCTCCAAATACACACAAAGAAACCTGTGGAAGTTTAAAGAGAAGTAGATGATTATGTTTAAAAATGCTAGTGAATTATTCCTTTTTCTACTATATATAATACATATGCATATCCATGCAGCACAAGAACTTTAGTAACAGATTTATGATTCACAGAATCTCAGTTATCTCTACAAATATGCCAAAAGATCATCACCAGCTGCTCAAACAGGTCACACCGGCTGATTAAACTACGTGTACATAAAAGAAACTATTTCCTGCCGCCCTGATGTGTCAGTTTGAGGTTAAGGATCCAGACTCGTCTGAGTATTTGCCTCTAAACAAACACTGTCCCTCCTGGCTTTCATCCTATTGACTGCGAGCTCAGCAATTGAACTGTGCACTTTGAACATCCAGCCAAGGGTTGCTGTTGCTTACATCCATTGCATCTACACAATACAGCGCAGACGCACTGTACACCCCCACATAACTCTGAGAGTAGCTGCATCGCCTGGAGGATTAGCCTCTTTGTTGACTGTATGGGTTTACACATACGAGCGCAGCGAGACCCTCGTCTCTACATGCATACAGAAGCTTTCGCCGCCCACACCGACGCGCTGAAAGAGAAGTGAAGCCCACAGCGAGACCCGAGCCACGATCTCAGAGAGATGCAGGCTAGAGACTTTGCTCGTGGTTCACTTTGATGTGGACTGTCTCTGTGGATGTTAGAGTTTAGCCTGAGGGAAAAAGCCTCTGATGCTAACAAGGGTCTGGGTGGCTGCCGAGATCAGATTAAGGTTCGTCTGCTGCTGCTCGTGAGGCAAGTTTAAGGATAATGAACTCGCTGCTCCAGTGGTCTCGTGTGAGATTAAAAAAGCATGAGCCACAACAGTTTCATGAAGTTTAACACTTTTTGACAGGTGGGTTTTCCCCCCAAAAAAGAGCTTGTTGTGTATTCATTTGTTACCACAGAGGAGCGTTGATTTTTTTTTTTATTTGGTGGAGGATCACAGACAGACACCAAACCCAGCTTGTTTTGTTGAACAGTTAAAAACACTTAAAAGATGAAAAAAAAATTGCATGAAGAGAAAGCACAAAATCTTCAGCCATCCAATTAAAACAACAAGGATATTACTCATTATAGAGAAACCTCATTCCTGTCTTTAAGCTTCCGTATTAATGGGTGAAGTGTTTCTTTAGAGCAAGCCAATTAGCATGAAAAACTGGGGCCTGATTAGCAAACAGACCATTAAGAGGAAGGGAGTAATCAGAGAATCAGCTGCTGTAGCGTGAGTCTAAAATTAAAATCCTATTGAAGGCGCGTGGTTCAGATCTGTTGTTTTGAAAGTTGGAGTTCATTATTCAGTCAAGTTTTTTTTTCCCCCCAACGGTCCACAGAGGTTTTGGAGGGAAACCCCTGAAGGCCCCTCGGAGCATTTACAGTTCATACAGTCGAGACTGAGTGAAGGAGGATCAGCTTCTCCTCCGGCTGCATCAGAATGTAAATTTGACCTTGAAAGTGAAGCAGCACCAAGTATCAGACTTTTTATGCTGGAATTTGTTGTGGTGATTTTTATGCTTCTAGTCGAGGGATTGTATGATTTTCTATGGTCAGATCAAAGTCTTCAACACATTTGGTATTCTTAAAGACACATGCACACACTTCAAGTTGCTTTATCACATATAGTAGTGCAAAAAAAACTTTCTGAGTAATAAAAGAAATTCATGATCCAACCATCTAACTATTACTACTTACTGTTAATGGCAATATAATATAATTTTATTATAAGTGTAATATGAGTGTCAGTTGAATTCCTGTCTTCCAGAACAGAAGCCTGAAGTTTTTGCATCGTTCACTGAGTAGACTCAGTAGAAACTGAATACAATATCTAGGGCCTGGGGTTCTTGTGGGTTAATTTAAATTAGTTACAGAAAAAAATGTGACATATTTTGACCCTGTTTATAGTTGCATGCCGGTCAACACGGAAGGTTTCTCACTACATGAGTTCCTAGAATACCAGTTACAGTGATGTGCAAGGTGGCAACTCCTAATGTGCCCAAGTAAAGTCAGACCGGCAACAAACAATTAGGATACGACAGAGTTTCTTGGTCAGTTGAAAGAACATTTAGGTAAAAAAAAGAAAAAATTGAATGGAAGTGTGTTTAAGAGCATTCTTGCTTGTACTAAGGCTTATACAAAAATCTAGAAACAACCCAAAGTGAGAACTCTGAGCTGCAAAAGTAATCAGAGGAGGGAGGAGAATCCCTGAACTACAACTAGATCCCCGGCAGAGTCCTTTCCGATTGGCCGACAGTACCCAGGTAGCGGATTAATAGAAGTCAAAATAAGCTTTAATATTCTCCAAACAAGATTTTGTTGTTCACACTCATGTATATGTCTATTCAGTGATTCAGTCATCCACCAAAATCCATTTGAATTGGAAAAACGCTGCTTCCCCAGCCTAGTTTTGATATGCCATTACATTGTGATTAATTGCAATAAATTAATTACAAAGCCTCTAATAAATAAGGTTAGGTTTTTAAATCAAGCCCCAATATTATTTATATTGGTGGTGTTATGAGTATGTTGAAGTTGGTCTAAAACCACTTGGATTAAAGATTGAAAACCATTCCTTTTGGACTTTTGAAGCTGAATATCAGGGCTTTCAACTATAATTTTTTTCCCTATAGAAACAGTATTTTAACAGTTTTGGTTTTGGGTTCCACCCCAAAGTTTACATTCTCAAACCAGTTAGAACCAAAAAAATTATAGTTCCTGAACTGGCCAATATCATTCTATGCCAGTAAAAGGACTTTAGATCGGTAGGTGTAATATTAACACTATCTAATGGGCTGTTATATCCCAGAACAAACACTTCAGTTCACCAGGCCTGTGCATTATCAGGGGTTGACTTAAAGGAAAAATTGCCACTGACCCTGAGGGCAGATCTTATTTCTTTTACTGACCAGAAGAGGGCACACATTCATTTCTACAAACAAACTACCTTAACTTTTCTATAGCTTACATGTTTGCATCTGTCGGCACTGATCGGCAGATTTGGCAAAAGAAATTGTTATGCATCGTATCCCAGCCAACTCCAGCGGTCTCACCTCTGAGACTGAAATTTCTCCTCTGCCTCTTGTTTACCTTTTGAGTGCCCAGATTCTAAACTGAAAACTGTGGTCTTTGAAATATATTATCAGTAAAACAAATGAGAGAAAGCCAATTTCAACAGTTTCTATTGGTTTTAATGTTCCCGTTCTACTCTAAAATGGTTTGAAGTCCTGCTGAAAGTACTGTTTTTACATTATTTTTAGAATATATCTGGGCATTTGGCTGAAGTTCTTTTTAGGGCTTAATGTAAAGCTATCAAAACATGATTCACTGGTCTGAATAAAAGCACTGAGGCAGAAAAACACAGTTTCTTTATTCACTGCTGCTTTGAAGTCTCTCATAGGACAGTTGTGTGAGACTTCCCAAAAAGGTGTATAAATTCACAGACAGGCACATGTAACGCCCTTCTGTCATCCTGCGCTGTGCTCATGTTGTGACAGCGCAGGATGCTGACTCTGTTCAGGTGTGTGTGTGTTGGGCTCCCATCCGTGTGTTTTCACCTGTTGGCTTTCATTTGGCTGACAGAGCGGAACACGAAGAGATGCCTGTCAGCTCTGAACCTGGTGACTGGCTGTGACGTCAGCTGTTATGATCCCCTGAGACTCAGTGTGTGTGTGGGTTTGTTTGTTTATTTGTGTGTTGTTTTGATTACACTCATGCTTTATGTAATTTTAAATCTAGCATGCCCTGTCTGCCCTCTGTAACCTGGGATGACTGTCTGTCCTGTGTGTTATTGTGTCTGTGTGGATGGTGGTGGTGGTGGGGGGGGTAACTGCCACAGGCTACTACCACCACCACCACAACAACCCCTCACCCCGCCCCTCTCTGCCCCGGTGCCTCCTTGGCACTCGCGTTGGTTTCATTGGTGCTCGCCGGGTCCATGAGACACGAGTCTGCTCAGTGATTAGAGGCTGGGGGGGTTCTGCCGCTGTGTCATTGGCTGGCCTCGGCGTGCCGAGGAGGAAGCAACCAGTCACCTGCTGCTTCCTGGGGAGTGCGTATGTGTGTGTGTGTGTGTGTGTGTGTGTGTGTTTTTTTTTTCTTTAAGTGAAATGAGGGACAGCAGAGCCACAAACAGCATTGTCTGCAGAAAAAGAAGCCATCACTTCAAAAAGCCAAGAGTTGCTGGGGGGTAAAGAAGGGGGGTGAAGGGTGTGTGGAGTGGGGGGGGGGGTACAAAGAGGAAGTCAGTGCCAACGTGGTGTGAGTCATGCTGGAAGGCTAAAGGGATAAGGGGGGGGGAGAGATCAGAGAGGGTGAGGTAATGCCTCAGACCAAAGATGATGTCATCACCGAATAGACAATACACACACACACACACACACACACACCTCTGCTGGCATGCGGCGTGAATGAATGAGAATTTGATAGATAGCTACACAATGACTAACGATTGATCGCCTCGCTGTGACTAATGTGACAAGCAATAATTCCTCCAGCGCGGCGAAGGAAATGAAAAAAGCCAGATGGGCGATATCTCTGGCAGAAAGTCGATCCCTCCTCCTGCCTCCTCGGATGTTGTTGCGTTTTTGTTTTTTTTCTGTCTGTGTTTATGTTTTGTTGGGCTCAAACCAGCAGCAGCAGTGCGGGTCTCATGCTGTCTGCCGCCTCTAAACAGAGCAGCAGCCTTGTGGGCCAACAGTGGCACATTAGGGGTGGGTGAGAGCTGACACTGTTTGACAGGACTGCTGGAGCGTCAGAAGCAACACACACACACACACACACACACACACACACGCACACACACACACCCAAACTCTCCAACCCCCACACACCCACCCCTGTCTCTTTGAACCTACAACCCCCCCTCCTCATTTCCCCAGAGTGGAATACAATGACATGATTAGTAATCAAATAATCATCACTACTACTCAAGAGGATGAATTCTCCCATTAAGAAAAAAGAGCGCGGTGTCATAACAGCCCTAATAAAGATGTTCTGATGACACTAAATGTGCAGTGCTCTGATGATTAATACTCTAAAGTGTTAAAACTGAACTGCACATTAAAGCCATACTGTTAATGCTCTCTGCAGCCAACGCATGATGATCTGAAATAACTGAATGACTCTGCTCCCAGGATGAGTAGAGAGGGGCTCATCCTCACATTCAAAAATAAAAGAGGGTAAGACTTGAATGAGCCTTCTGTAAAATTAATCGGCAGAGGGAATTCATAACAAGGGGAGAAAAACACGTGGATGTTTCTGCTGAGAGGACACATTTTTTAATCGCTTCCACATTTTTTTTAAAATGAGCTCTTTCTAAATATTTAATGTAATTTTCCCCTCAAATTTGAAAATGTGAAATCAAATCCCTTTGCTGTTTTGTAATTGATTATTTTGCCCTTATATGAAGATGTGGTGTAAATATAAAACCCTCGAATGACCTCATTAGTTAAAAACAAACACCGCCCTCTACAGACAAAGATAACAGAGTGGGGGTGGGCAATTATTGATAATTTCATACACACTTCATGAGTTCAAAGACTAACATTAATCTGCTTTGCTGTGAGGTTTTTAATACGATTAGAGACGGGGCAGCAGTGTCCGACCATATGTTATGAAAAATACATAATTTCCTCCAGACTGTGATTATTCGTAGAGTAAGTTTGTTTCAACTGATTTACATTTTAATTGAGTGAATTCTTTTGCAGTTACAGCTTGAAAGATTTCTGGAAGCTTTGTGACAAGAATACTAAATACTCCTATGTAGAGTCATGCAGCAATCAAACTGTCAGGGTCCAGTGGGAAACTTAAATTGTCTCAGACAATGTTCTACTGATGTGCCGCCCCAAGACATCAAATTAATGGCACTATGAGTTTGGATACTGGGAATTGCCTCTCGTTGCACCGTACTTACAACAAGGCAAGATCTTGATTTGCAGAGAGGATGATATATTGTTGATGCTTCTTAACATTTGACCGGTTCTTTATCTTTTTCTACACTGAGATTTGTTTTCTAGTCACATTGAATACTGCAGATCAGACAAGTTTGTATTCGTGGGAACTTCCACTGAGCATAACAGTCAAACTCAAGGCCCTTTAGCTGCACAAAACCTTTGAAGTCACTACTTTCTTCTGCATTTTCAATCACTGAACTTTGCAACAGACTTCATGATCATTATGAAAACCTAGACAAACAAAAACAAAGGGGTTTGATTAGCTCTTAAGGCTTTTTGCTGAAAGAAACTTCAACATTTTGGAGTTTGAGGAGAAGAGACCGATTTTCAGTCAAGATATTTGGCTTTTGACGCATAATAGCATTAGCCTTTTTTATTTAAAGTCATAATCAGTCAATGAGAGATCAGTTAAAAACTGAGTTATTTTGGCTCTCATGCAGCTGTGCCTCTCTCTGTATTCATTATTCTGCCTCCAGCATTGTCCTAACCACATCAGCATCTGTTTGGTTACATACAGAGCTATGGCACAGGCCACAGCCAATTAACAGTGAAAGCTGTGCATGTACAGTTCTCACACACAACAGAGAGGAGAAGAAGCTTTGCTGAGTGGAGAAGCTCCAGAAAGCAGGTGTAAGGTCTTTGTGAGCCGGTGTGGACTTCAGCGTGTCATTAGTCAGTTCGGTCCTGCTCTATACAAACTGACAGACAAAAAAACTGAAGTCAACTTGAATTGTCATTTTGCACTTATAAGTATCACTTGTTTTGATCAATTTATTGAGGTTATTTTCAGGGTCTTCTGATTTATTTCTTTTCATTTCATTCAATTGTAGCATATTCTTATGTTTAGGTTTGGTTAGCTAATTTGGTTGATAATAAATGGGTCAGTTTATTCTATCCATTCTGTTGCTGACGATTGTCTCTTCTTGAGTACCATCACTTGATCGAGCCTTTTCTAACATCTCATACTAGGGCTGGGTATTCAGGCAAAAAAACTGATCATGGTGTATTTTTTCATATCATCCGTTCTTGATTATAATCACAATTTTTACATAATTTTTAAACTGCCAGTTTTTTAAGCATCCGTACTGAAAATGAAAGAAACTAGAGATTTGTTCAACATTTTATGAACAGACAAAGCAAATGAAAGAATAAAACTGTTTGCAGGTGTACAAGACCCAAAATAAACATATTGCCCCCTTGAGAACTATGGAGTCTCCTTGAAATGTAAAGATTATTATCAAAATGACAGTGTTGGACATCTATTTTTCTGCCTTAAGCCCCAGGTTTAGACATTTGGACATTTGGACATTGTCCTAGCATCAGATTGGATCAATATCAATATTGGCCAATACTCAAGGCTGCATTATCGGTAACATATTGTAAGTGAAAAGGTTTTATCAGGACAACCTAAATTGAATTCCTAGATGTCATATCCAGATTTTGTGTAACTGCTGCACAAATAATAAAAACTTGTATGGTAACAGTACAGGTCACTGAGGGAAGAAATCGCGTGTATGGAGAGTACGTCAGCGTAGAAGTTAAGCAGCTGAGAGCAGAGATTTGGTGATAAAACTCAACGCTGGATCAGACTCAGATTAAGGCGTCAGGGGCTGGATGACTCATCCCCCGCTCTGAGAAGTTCCCTTCTGCTGTAAACCTCTTTGCACCCCCTCAGCCATTCCAGCGTGGTGTGATGTGATGGTCAGATTGTTAACCCCTCCTCCTTTCACTTGCTAAATTTATCCTCATCTTTTCTCTAAACCTCCACTCCACCCCCCTCCCCTCTTTTTAAAAAGATGACATCACCTCTGCTCCTGGCTCTGCTTTCGAGTAAATCACTCTGTCACACGTTTGTGCCTTTGAGCGTTTTTTCAATCCACACCAAAGCTATTACACCAGCTTCTTATACGGTCTCCAAAACAAAGTGATTAATAAGTTTCAGCTTCAATTCCAGCTGCACCTGAGGTCCCAATCCCTCCAATCCCTTTGGATCCATTACACTCATAAGATCAATATTTGGACACAAACTTCAGTTATGTCATTGGGCATTTTCTAAACCAGTGAGTCATATCTTGGACTACAAATAAACTTTTTTTTCTTGCCTGAAGAAAACACTTCCACTCCCTTGATGAGTTAGAGCTATGGAGGCTAAATCAGGATTAGACTCCGATTTTTACAATGATGTCATTCTTTCTGCCCCCCTACAGTGCGCACCCAGTAGCACAGACACACATTATCCACAGCTCCACACATATACAGAGATCCAGGTTAATTACTTAGGCTCTTAGTTGTGTAATGGTCCCAAGCCTGTGGATTGAGTCCAAATGTGCGGGGGCTAAAGCTGCTGCTGTTGTGTGGGACGATGTTGTCTGTGTGGGCCGGTGTCTTTGTGCTTGAAACATAGTCTGTCTGAGCTGTAAATCACTTTTTCAACTGTAACAGATATCCCAGTGTGTGTTCCCTATTGCATCAGGCAGGAGTAATGCAATTAGGATAAAACATGCTCTTACTTAAAGACAGTGGAGCGCAGTGCGTTTATGGTATAAGATACTTTCTGCAGGAGTTGCAGTCGAAACAGATTAAATGTCTCAGGGGTGTTTCAGACAACTTCAGTAAGCGCATGGGAGTCAAAAGAAAACACAGAAAAGGGTTCGTTCAAACAGAAACCCCTCCAAACATTCTTATCATAACTCAAAGTCTGTTGCACAATAATTCAAATATTTAAACCTGCTCAGTCTGGGTAAAGTGACGCACGCTGTTTTAGAGAATATGTGCCTCAGGTGTTTTACGTTTTAACATTTCAGTTCTCAACCAGCTGGTTTTTAAAGTAGGTTTCTCCATTAGGGAGCTGGTTTTTATTTAAATGCAAATGATGCAACAGAGCAAAAGCAAGACATTGAGAGAATGATGAAGCTACTGACAAACCCTGCACTCTCTCTGCACTGACTCACACAAAAAAATGTAAAAATGATGTTTTAGTAGATCACTGTGCTAGAATGCTTTGATATTGAAAAAACAAATGTATATGCTAGTGGCCTTAATATAAAATAAAACAAAAGTGAAGCTTAAGGCAAAAATCTAAGCTTGCCTTCTTCTCTTGTTTCTGTTTTTCTAATTGCTTTGCAGCAGCTTGAAGTGCATTTCACCACACTTTTACAAAATAAAAACAAGCACTGCAGCACAAAGTCAGTGTAATTTCATACTCCGCTGCTTCATAAAGAGATGATCACAGCAGTATTAATGAGAGTGCAGACAAACTCATCAAGTTTCAAATACTGTAGCCAACATATAAACTCCAAACTTCACAACTCCCAACTTGATTCAACTCTTTTGTACTGAGCAAGAGTTTCCAAAATTCCTACTTCAGTTGAAATAATTTATGTTTTATACTTCCACAGTGTTTGACTCTTTCTTATTGATGTGTTTCTGCAGGTGTTTGGCAATAAGATGGTCATTCCTTCACTGGACGGTGCCTTGTTCCAGTGGAACCGGGACAGAGAGAGTATGGAGGCAGTGCCTTTCAGCGTGGAGTCCCTGCTGGAGTCGTCCTACCGAATCGGGGAGGACACTGTTCTGGTTGGGGGCAAATCTCTCACTACTTATGGCCTTGGCGCATACAGTGGCAAGGTCAGTAGTAAAACTTTGATTATAGTTGAAAGCAGCCAGCATGACACAAGCATATTCTTGAGATTGAGCTCTAATTTTTAATGCCCCCCCCCTTCAGCTGCGGTACATCTGCTCTGCAGTGGGCTGCCGTCGTGGGGATGACGAGATGGAGGCAGAAGACGTGCTCCTGCTGCAGAGGACTCAGAAGACTGTGAGAGCCATCAGAGCACGATCAGGGATGGAAAAGTGAGTTTTATTCAATCAATCACTCAGTCTGTCAGTGTCCAGGTCCTGTCAGTCACCAGTCACTCAGCATGAATCAGAAAACACCTGCTGAACTCTCTTTAGTATTTCAGAGGCAGTACAGCTCCTCATTTGACGAGCAAAGAAGGATTTTTCTTTAATACAGCCATAACGACTTGACTTTATTATGTCTTGTTAACTCTGTGATGTATCATTTCAGCTTAAAGTCCACACTTTACCATCTGTCTCCCAGTAAGCAGTTCTGTTAGGAAAGCTAATTCAACTTCTACTTTGTTGAAAGGTTGGAAATTTAAAGCACACTCAAAATGCAGGCATTCATTACCAATTTATTAAAACCAAAGTATTAATCAGCAACTTTTATGGCTGGAAAATTAATTGCAAATCAGACTTAATTGTAATATGGCTTCTAATTGCAGACAGTGTAATGTTTCTTTAATCTCAAATATGTATGAATACCAGATACATGTTTTTTTTTACAGTAGATGTTATATGTTGTACACCATTTTTTCAACCAAAGAGTCAAGTTGTTGAAAACTAGCTTTGCAAGAGCAATCATCTAAGTGGTGAAAAGAGGCTAAAACAGCAAGATGTAGTAATGAAAATAAATTTAAGGGTGAATACAATGCTTAAAAAGCAGTAAAAGTGAGTGAAAAGGGGTGGAAATTGGGAGTAAACTTTGCAATTGGTCAAAAAGTATCAGAAATTTTCAGATGCCTGAAATTTCTGTTCAAAATATCCCTTCTTTTTTTTTAATCTTTCTTTAAAATTCTAATTTTCTGAGACACAGAATTTGGGGTTTTGCACTCTGTAAGTCATAAACATTTCAAGAGTTAAAGGCTTGAAATAATTAACTCTATGTATAATGACTCTATATTATATCTGAGTTTCTCTTTCTTAAATGAGTGACCAACAATATTTCACTTCTTCATGATTTATTCATCATGTAAACAGTTTCTTTGTGGATTTTTTTCCCTCATGAATGTGTTTCTTATTCAAAATGAGAATAATAATACAAATATATGGATATTGACATCAATTAATAAGTTCGGTAACCTAAAAATAATAGCACAGTAAATCACAATTGCAATATAGGGAAAAATAATCGCAATTAGATTATTTTTGCAAATCATTCAGCCCAAGAATCCACATTTATTTTTAAATTCAGCTAGTGTTTCACTCCCAAATAAATTAAGTTTGAGAAGCGTCTGTAGTTTTGTTTTCAGTGGTGCTCTGTGACTCTTGATTTTAGGTGGAACTTCAGTGTTGGAAACTTTGAGCTGAAGCTCCTTCCTGAGACGCAGTCTTCAATGAACTTCCTGGAGGGAGAAGTAGTGAATGGCGAAGCCTGGAAGGAGAGTCAGCGAGTCATCACTGATGAACCAAAGGACAGCAAAAGCACAGAGGAGCATCAAAACCAGAACAATCTGGACCTGGTTATCAAAGTCTCCGTTCCTGATTGGAAGGTCATGGCCTTCAGCAGTGAGTCTGATGGACAGCTGGTCTGGGAACATCAGGTAATGCCCTGAGCTCACTGTGGTAGATTTCAGCTCTCTGTGTAATAGAGTGACTCATTCTGTATCACCTGTGCCTCTCAGTTCTGCACTCCAATCGCTTCAGCGTGGCTGGTCGGCGGAGGCAAAGTCACACCAATCACCCTGTTTGATGACAACGCCTACAGCGACCAGTCCGAAACTGATGAGGAGGATGTTGATGACGATAATCCAAAGAAGGCCAGAGGAACTGCAGAGTCCAGTGTTTACCTCGGTATGCTACCACAGATGATTGGTTTGTTGTTGTGTATGTGTGAGGTACAAGAGAATCTAACGTCCTCCTGTCAATCAGGGATGTTCCAGGGACAGCTCTACCTCCAGTCCTCTGTGAGGATCACTGAAAAGTTCCCCACTAAAGCCATCGGATCAAAAAAGGACATCATTCCTCTTCCCACTGTGAAATGGAAGCCTTTAATCCGTAAGTCTTTTATCGACCAGGTGTTGACTGTTGCGTGTGATCACCTAGATTGTGAGGGCAAATCTTAAGGGTGAGCAGTGATCAAAGACTCTCTTTATTAATCTTACTTTAAACACAAAGGGAAAGTGTTTCTTGTTTTCAAGAAATGATTCATAATTAGCTTCCTTTTGGGCTTTTTCTCTGTTGCCTCCTCTTTTCCCTCTCTTAATGTATGACTGCTGTGATTGTTATTGCAGCTCTATTGATCCCTACTGAGATCAAAGCACTTATTCATCTCGTCCTTGACACAGATTCTCCATCCCGGACACCCGCCCTGGTTGGCTCTGATGAATTTGACAAGTGTCTGAACAATGATAAATTCTCACATGATGAATACAGCAATGGAGCCCTGTCCGTCCTTCAGTATCCATACGGTTGGAGCTTATTCCTGTCACTACTTCTTACAAAAACAAGATCAAATTTGATACATAAAAGATATGAACACTCTGACCGAGCCTCCACTGACTTATTTCTTTCTATTCCTCAGATAATGGATACTTTTTCCCCTACACCAAGCACTACAGGGAGAAACGAAACAGTGCTATCACCGTGGTGGAGGGAAACAGAGGTGGAGGTGAGAGTCCCAGGAAAAAGGATCCTGTTCTGCTGCTGCCCTGGTGGAAAGAAATCCTCGGCACCATCTTTTTTTGCATAGCGGCCACCACCTACATCGTCCGCAAGTTCTTCCACCCATCAGCCCCTGTGACATGTGTGAGGGTAAGAGTCTAAAGCGAGAACGACTGCTGTTTCTTTTGGTCGTCATGCATTGTTAATGTTAATCAAGACTGCAGCCAACTCCTGAAACCAGTGCACTGTTTATAATAAGGTTTTAATGAGTAAAATGATCAACATAATTATAAAGGGGGTTTATTATTCACAAGAATAAAGCTTATTGTCCCCTGAGGGAAATTTATCTTGGACCACACAAGGCGACAAACACAATCCATACATCCATCAGACTCTTAAACAAAAACGTGGTGAGGCACAGTTTGATAATAAACAAAGAGCAAAGCCAGGCTGTCACACTCTGTCACACCACTAACATGTTCCCTTCAGGTGTCGATGACTATGTTTCCATGCACACCACATGCCTGTATTAATCAGAACAAGGACAAGCCTCTGATTCTGTATGAGCTTCTGTATGAGTCAAGTAAACACCCTATTCCAAATGTCATAACCAGATCAAGCTCATTTCCTGATTAATAAAACCCCAATAAGACCCCTGGCATTTGACGGTATCAAAGTCAATATTGGGTCATGTAAACGCGTTGGTGTCATATGCTCCTGACTAAGCTACTGTAAGGATTTGTTTACTTCTGCATGTCCAACATTGCGTGAAAGCAAAATTATTCTGCATTTAAATAATGAAAGGGTTGAATACCATGGATTACATAATTGGAAAAAAAACACCACAATAGTGATATTTTAAAGGGCTTAAGTATAAAGAAGTAGATTTTCAGCGCACCACTGACCAGGTGAAACAAAGGTGGTGCGCTGAAGGCAACGCACGCCAAAGCTAAAAAACAAAACAAAACCTGTGACTCAAACACAACCAGTTTCAGCTATTTCAGTTTATCAATAAATTGATCAAGCAATCTTTATGAATCTAGCACTTGATCATAACAAATGTGATCTCAAGACAGGTCTAGACCTGCTAATGTTAGTACAATTTTATTTTATTAACAAAGACCCAACATTAAAATAAGATAAGAAGTCTTTTCTCATCTAAACCCACCATGAAGACAGACCTGTGCAGCATTTTGCAAGTTACAAGGGAGAGCAAAAACTTCCCTTTAACAGGCAGAAACCTCAGATAGAACCAGACTCATGTTAGACAGACATGCATCTCAACGATTTTGCAAACATGGAGGAAATTCATGGACAGAGACTGTTTGTGATAGCACCAGGGAACAGAGATGATGTGGACTTTTAACAACATGTACCTTTAACTAGTATCTAGTGACACTTTGATGAAGAAGGGTTATGAATATTACACAGTATAGCACAAAAGCAAGCATCATTGTATGAAATGTCAAAGTGTGTGCAAAGATAGAGGTGACGTCCTGTCATGACCCTACTACTACTGTTGCTACAGTTTATTCAGCATATGCTGATAAACATGCAAATGAGAATATTCCAGGAGTTGCAGAGCATGTGAACACTTTTTAACTAAAATATAGGCCTTATTTTGGATACGGTATGCATGGAAACAAAGTCACTGTCAATGACCAGCTTATATTGCGACTACCGTTTTTAGAGAATTACATATTAGGGGGATTTCAATGCTTCACAGATTTATAAAAGCAACTTACGTACAAGAGAGAATGAAGAAAATATTTAAGTCAATACCATGAGCAGAATAAAAAGAGAACAGAGATAAGTAATGGAGTTAAACAGAAAGGTAAAAAAAAAAAAAGACAGAATAATATGTGTTTGTGCCGCAGCAAAGACAAAATATTCTCTTTATTTTTAACTTTTTCGAAGATTTTATTTAACTCAAGAACATGTTGTTAACACCGAGCAGACAAGGAAATTATTAAGGTGGATGTTTGTGTATTGTAAAATTTGAAAACAGCACACCTGATGGGTTATAAAAGACTTTTAAAGATGAAATAAAATAGACTAAAGTGTAATGTTTAAGAAAGTATAACCATATTATCAAGATTTATTACTGTTCCAGGTTAAATGCTTTTTCAACTGAGAATTAAAAAAAAAAACTTTTTAAGCACAGAAGAATCGATCAAAATAATATTTCAACTGTGTCATGTATTCGATTGTGAGTTGACTGCAGAACATTTTATGGAAATTCCGACCCTGTCAAGTTTTGCTCCTCAAAACATTATTTACACAATTAAATGTGTTTATCTGATCCTAAACTCACTGATCTCTTTTCTGTCCTCTTCTGTCCCCAAAGCAACGGAAAGAGTCGGAGACACAGTGCCAGACAGACTGCAAATTTGACCTTGAGGTTGTGGAGTCCAAAGAGCCCGTTTCTATGGAGACCCGCTCCAGCGACTACGTATCTCGGTATGTTTTTAACAAGCTGTGGAGCAGAGGCAGCATGTGCTGTGTGTGTGCTGCTCTGTGTGAACCGTTTCTGCCATGACTCAGGAGAAATCCACGTAATACTTGCTACTGTGCAGACGGTTGTTCTTCTCGCTCCAGTTCTGGTCTCACTCTTTCAAGGTGTAGCTACAGATTCAGCACTGTTACCATGGTGACCACTGGTCTTCCTGCCTCGAAAGGACCGGGCAGAGATAGAAGCTGAACGCGTGTATGATTGGATAACTCAGCTGTTTGCCATCAAATGAAAATGACCTTGGCCCCCGCAGACCCCATCCCACCCAGCAGCATCTGCCACAGGGTCGCAGTGTCATTTTACATCACTGTCAGCACATCGTCAGGAGTTTTTGTTATCCCAGACATCCCAAATATGATCAGTCGCCATAATTTATGAGCTGCCACTGACCTCCTGTGGTCTGATCGATGGAGTTTGCATGTTAAAGTTTGTTGGCTGAATATTACAGCCCTGCCACATCCAAAACATCAGCAAGAATCTGATTAAACTGAACTTTTTTTCCCCTCCTGTCATCATCCCGTGCATCTTTTGATCCGCCCCAAAATGACAAACATCCCACCCGCCCCACTCCTGTAAAGCTGCAGCTGCAATCCATACAAATTATTTCTGCAAAAAAGTTTCCCAGAATAAAAGCGGTGGCTGTTGCAGCAGCTGAAGCCAGCGTGAGTCAGGATGGGAGTGAGATAGAGATCAGGATACAAAGCCTGAAGCAAATGTGCCCACACAAGTCTTCATAAGGCAGCTTTCAATTCCCTGAGAAGCACGAGCAGGGTGATTTGATTGGTTGTTAAAAAGAAGAGTTTTCCTCACTGCTTTTGGACTGAATTTTAAGGACATTACTCTCTGTAAATCTGCATCAAATACAGACACAATTTAAAATGTATCCATAACAATAACAGTGACAATTACAGCAGTTAACCATTGGTCTATAAAGATACAGATTAATCATTTTTGAAGGAGAAAAAAAGCTTTCGAAAAGAAGAAAAATTTCAGATTTCTTTACAGCAATGCAGAACTACACTTAATTAGTTCAGGTCAGTAGTTCCCAACCTTTTCCAACTTAGGCATCACTTTTGAGTCTCTAAATGTTTGCGACCCACCTCTGACTCAATAAGTGTGGAGGATGTAAAGTGAAACCCTGTTTGTAACAACGACCTAAAATGTAATAAAACCCCAAATGTAATGACTGGTCAACAATGTAACGAAAGTGCTGAGCTTGAAATGCAATAATGTAAAAGATTCTGAGCCCAAAACAAAATAACTTTTTGCCCAAAATCAAACAATTTGTTCCAGTTAAAGTCAGTTATTGCATTTTGGCTTTTAGTACATTCTTTTTGTTGTGTTTCTGTCTCAGCACTTGTGTTACAGTTTTGACAGGTTGTTACATTTTGTGTTATATTAGATATTTTTTTATTACATATTGGGTTATTGTTAAATTTTAGTTGGGTCATGTTTCCCATCAGCCACTAACATGCCTTCTTTTTTTTATATACTTTATATACTTTTTTTAAAAATATATGAATATCTGAACATTTTTAATTTCCTAGCCAAGTTTATAGATTTGTTTTAACACTGAAAAGATTATCCTGCATATTTTTGTCTTTATTTATTTATATTTTTTATCTTCATATAATTATACTCCACTAAAATCACACTATAAACCACTGGCTTTGGTCATTGATTTATTTCTTTAAAATATTTCTATATAAAGTTGTATTTTATTCACTCCAAGACATATAAATTCTTAAATTTAGGACTCTAGTTTGGCTGAGTGATCAAAATGTGTGTAATTCAAAGAAGCTTTTTCTTCATTGGTCAACCCCTAGCTGCATATCTCACTCACACTCTGCTCCCCATGTCTCTCTTCAGCTTTCCTATCCAATGAAATGAAATGAAAAATTGGGAGAAAAATTGGAAAATTGTCAGAACTCAACAACAAACAGTCCAAAAGCGGCAAAAAAACAAGAATGAAAAGTTCCTAAAACTGGCAAAAAGCAGTCACGTGTAAGAAAAATGGTATTGAGTGCATAGAAATGAACACACTATTCAGATGCCTGACGTTTCTGTTTAAGTATCCCTTTTTATTGATCCTATTTAATATTCGCATTTTCTTAGACTCTGAATTTTCAAGAAACTTCAAGAAATAAAAGTTTGTGGTGTCTGGTATTCAGGGTTTGCAATCTTACAGTCGAGTAACAGTTTGACAATGATTGATATGTCTCTTCTCCAGGCAGTGAAAACCTGTCTGCTAATCCTCAGGTCATATAGCATTGACTAGTTTTGCCTGTCTGCTCTGATTCAGTCCTCTCAGACTGATGGAGGCTGAAATGTATCATCATTCCTCTGAGATCTGTTCAGTCTCAAACCTCTCCATTCATTCTGACTGCTCAACTCTGTCTCCTCAAGAGCTGCATAACTTCTAAACTGGTTTTATTGTGTATTCACTTTTTGCTTCCAAGCATCTTATTGTAACAGATCATGAACTGATTCAGGGATCAACGACAGTTAAACGCAAACGATATCTAAATTTCTAAATGGAGAAAACATGTTTAATACCTGGCGTGTTGTGCAATAATTACTGTTACTAACACCTGGATCATAAATGTAAAAAATAATTAAATGTATTTTTAATGCTTCAGAGAGGCCAAAGAGTTCATCCAACCAGAGGATTCTGTTTTCCACTATCATGTTTTCCCCACACAGCTTTAGCATTTAGTAAGTCAAAGCATGTCTGCTGTTCAGCATGGGACCTCTAAGTAGAGTCTGTCTTAGCCAAGCAATTTTCTGACAGCGTGGGATTAGTTTGAATTCATGATACTGTTGAGCTGTGAGTTGGTTACCTGCCAGCTCAGCCACAGCCAGCCTTGAGAGGGATTTGGCTGCTTATTACCCTTTAACCACTTAATAAGCCTCCCTGACCAAAATAAAAAGCGTGATCTGTGGTCTTTGAAACCGTCAGGGATGTCTGTTCCACTTCTGAGAGCGGTGTGATTCTTCCTTTTTTCTGCATAATCACAACCAAAGTGTCTTCTCCCCAGGTACCTGACCGACTTTGAGCCAGTGCAGTGCCTCGGCCGCGGGGGATTCGGCGTTGTGTTTGAAGCCCGCAACAAAGTGGACGACTGCAACTATGCCATCAAACGGATCCGTCTGCCCAACAGGTAGCTGCGCTCGCTCGCTGCTCACACCACAGACTTCCTTGCTTGGGGCTATTAGCTCTTCTTTTTCTCTCTCTTTCCTGTAGAGGTGCTAAACCCAGTTATGTAAGAAGCAGCCTGCCTGTGTGAATACGGAAAACAACTCCTCCAACAGACAGCTTGCTACAAATATCAGCCATGCATTGCTGTTCATTTTGACAAGCATGGAAATTTAGCGTTCAGCCACAGCAGATCTGCAAGGATTTATGTTTCAGCCTGATTTATTGCACAGCGCATATCAAAGTGGCTTGAAATGTATTTTCATGCCCAGTGTTTCTATGAAACAGTTATTGCCATATTATTATCAGGCTGATGTAAATGTCAGCTGCTGTAATGGAGTGGTTCTTGATCGTCTGAGCGTGGAGTGAATCAATAAACACAGCAGTCTAGTTATAGATTCAAAAAAAGTCATGTTTTCTAAATACAGTCAAGACCAGGGCTTTGAACCAGTTTCACAGAATGAAAACCAGAAACTTTTCAAATGTTAATGTTCCAGAACAGAATGGAAACATCAAAAGTACCATTGAGGTGGAGGTGTCGGGCCTATGCGAAGCTGTGTGTAACCTTCCCCTTCCTGTAACCTCTCCCCTCCCACATGTACAAGTCTTCGAGTTTTATTGTTGTAATAGTTTTTATGTTGCCTATGTGCTGAGGTGTCTTTTCCTAATCCCAAACTTAAGTTCCGTCGTGGCAACGTCTCTCCTGTGTTGTGGCATTTGCATTTGTGTTGTAGCTTTTGGATTTCTTATCTGTTCTGTTTGTATTCGTGTTGTGACTTTTGGAAATTGTCTGACACCTTCTGGCCACCGTAGCATACTGTTGTTTTGTCAGCTATCATTGTGAAATAGTGTCATTATTGACTGCTTCAACAAGCATTCACATACGTAATGGATGAAAGACACCACTGCAGACAGCTCCACTGCTGTCTCCCCTTCCTTGCCAGTGGGCTAAAAACATCAGATTAAACAGCTGAGCACAGATTGCAGCGCAGGCTTTTTCTCATTCATTTTACAAGTAAAATACTATTAAAACCTTTGGTTGAAAGCTGTTGCTCAAAATGTAAACAAGAGGCAGTGGAAATTTCAATCACATTGGCAAGACAGCTTAAATTGGCCGGGATATGATCATTTTTCTTTTGCCTAACCTGCGTATCAGTGCCAACATATACAGTAAGTTGAGTGCAGAAAAGATAAGATAGTTTGTTTGGAGAAATGAATTTTCTCTCTTTTCTAGTCTGTAAATGAATCAAGAGATCTGCCCTCCAGGTCAGTGTCAAATTTAATGTAATATCAACCTGCACAGGCCTAGAGAATTGTAGAGTTTTTGTGAGAAATAACGGCCCATTAGAAAGTGTTAATGCTACACCAAACAACTTATAAGTCCTATAGCTGATATGGAACAGTAGTCATTGGTTCAGAAATTAAAAGTTTTGGTTTTAACCCGTCCCAAGAATGTAAATTTTGAGGTGAAACCTCACCCAAACATTGAAAGTGTTTCTGTTTGGGGTGAGCCATCTGGACAAAAGTCTGGTTCAGAGCTCCAGTCCAGACTACCTAATGTTTGTTCTCTCTCTGACTGGGTAACAAACTCTAAACCTGATGCTTTTAATCACCCAGGGAATTGGCGCGTGAGAAAGTGATGCGGGAAGTAAAAGCCCTGGCCAAGCTGGAGCACCCGGGGATCATCCGCTACTTCAACGCCTGGCAGGAGAGCCCCCCTGAGGGATGGCAGGAGGAGATGGACCAGAGGTGGCTGAAAGATGCCAGGTGAGCAAAAAGACTTTTAAGGACATGCTCATCCTTTACAGCTCAGCAGTTTGACCTCAGGGCTCTCACTGCCAGGAATCGGTTGTTTTTTAGGGACTTCACTCATGCAGAAATTTCAGACGTCTGCTCGGGAAAATAAACACATATCTGACCCACATTACATCACTGATTTTATGTAACTCGCCTCAATTCACTGCTTGATTGGGACAGATGTTTGAACGCCGGAGGTGAAAACTGCATGATCACATAGTCATGTTCAGTGATGCACATTTTGCAACTCAAGGAATGCTCATGATATTGTGTATTTCAACAGTTGTCTTGAATACTGGACGTTTTTTTTTGTTTTTGTTAGATTATATGAGTAACACTCCTTGACCTCTTTCAGTACCACTGACTGGCCAATGAGCTTCCTCGACCACATGGAGGTGTTGTCAGTCAAAGTCCCAGTGTCCAGCTCGGTGTCATCTGCCCCTGGACCGGCAGGAGATGCTCTGGAAACCTCCGTGGACACTCAGGCTCTCCTCTCCAGCAGCACAGGCGGTGCTGACGGCTTCGATATCGACCTCAGAGACCTCTCCTTCCAGCCGATGTTGGGCCACGACAGCCTGATGTCAGAGAGGGACAGCCAGGCCGACCCCGACGCCTCAGACACCCCCCACTCCTTCGAGCTGTGTCCCCCTCGAGGCCCCAGCGACTGCACCTCCTCTTCCTTCGACATCGTGTTCGAAGACTCGGGCTGCGACCGCGACGCAGACGCAGACACAGAGTCGGCCTCAGGTGTGGCCAGCCCGAGCATGACGGCTGAGAAGAACAGCTCGTCTTCCTCTCATACTAAAAGACAGGAATCTGCCCCGCCCTCCTCCTCCTCCCCTCCTCGGCCCACCTCACTCGCTCTGGCTCTGCCCACAACTCCTCCAACACAGCGAGTCCAGCCATCGCCCAAGGTCAGGCAATCATTTACTCAGCCAGCTGTAATTAACTCGTGTGTCAGACTTTTTCACCTTGTGCCAGTTTATTTTCAGCTGCTACTGCTGCTTTATTATTAATATTTGTCCCCTCTGTTCAAATTATGGGATTGTCTAGGACATGTGCAGTCTACTGAATAGATTCATTCAAAGTTACCAGAAAGGGAATTTTAGACCTTTTTGGAGTGGACTTTTGTTTACTCATCTTATCTAAAACGATGCAAACATTGTCCAAAATGACTCAAACCTCCCTCCTGTGTTTCCAGGTTTACCTGTACATCCAGATGCAGCTCTGCCGGAAAGAGAACCTGAAGGACTGGATGGCTCAGCGCTGCCTCCCTGAGCAGAGGGAGCACAACCAATGTCTGGACATCTTCCTCCAGATCGCAGAGGCCGTAGATTTCCTGCACAGCAAGGGCCTGATGCACAGGGACCTCAAGGTGAACACACACACTACACACATCAAATTCACTCACATTAACATACATTTCACTCTTGTTTGTTCACTCACCTTTAATGTTTGCCCTTCCAGCCCTCCAACATCTTCTTCACCATGGATGATGTAGTGAAGGTGGGAGACTTTGGTCTGGTGACGGCAATGGACCAGGAAGAGGATGAGGAAGAGTCCAGTGCCCTCACACCGGCTCCTCTCCTGACCCGGCACACGGGACAGGTTGGCACCAAGCTGTACATGAGCCCTGAACAGGTGAACATACACACAGACCCTATTTAGACTTTCTTTTGAACAACAAATGTGAACTTAAGATCTGATTCACAACTCTTTCACTGATTATTTATCCCACTTTTGTTTTCTCCGCAGCTCTCAGGGAACTCGTACTCTCACAAAGTGGACATTTACTCTCTGGGTCTGATCCTGTTTGAACTTTTATATCCTTTCAGGACACAGATGGAGAGAGTGAGAGTAAGTCAGACAACATCCACACTCAACACACTGATTTGCTCGATGTAAAACACTTCTTCTCCAATCACCATGACTTAGGCCTATATCAATTGTGTTGCACTGACTACAGACAGTACATATAAAAAGGCTTTGTAAAATATTTTAGAATAATGTTTAAAACTCAGAACACACAAACACACCTGAACAAATGTATTTTACCTTTCACACACAAAAAAGGACAGTTTATGACAGAGGATAAGGGCCATGTTTAAAAAAAAAAGAAAAAAACCTTCACGGATTTATCTGATATATTAACAAGAATAGAGTCATAGATTTACACGAATAAAGTTGCAGATTTACAAGAATAAAGCCATAGACTTACAATGATAAAGTTGTGGAATTACAAGAATAAAGCCAGAGATTTACAAGAACAAAATCACAAATTTCTGACAAAGTCTTAGACTTACAAGAATAAAGACATAGATTTACAAGAATATAGACATTTATTAACAAGAATAAAGCCAGAGTTTTACAAGAATAAAGACATAGATTTACAGGAATAAAGACATAGATTTACAAGAATAAAGACAAAGATTTACAAGAATAAAGACATAGATTTACAGGAATAAAGACATAGATTTACAAGAATAAAGACATAGATTAACAAGAATAAAGCCAGAGATTTACAAGAATAAAGACATAGATTTACAGGAATAAAGACATAGATTTACAAGAATAAAGACATAGATTTACAGGAATAAAGTCATAGATTTACAAGAATAAAGCCAGAGATTTATAGGAATAAAGTCATAGATTTACAAGAATAAAGCCAGAGATTTACAAGAATAAAGTCATAGATTTACAAGAATAAAGCCAGAGATTTACAGGAATAAAGACATAGATTTACAAGAATAAAGACATAGATTTATAGGAATAAAGTCATAGATTTACAAGAATAAAGACATAGATTTACAAGAATAAAGACATAGATTTACAGGAATAAAGACATAGATTTACAAGAATAAAGACATAGATTTACAAGAATAAAGACATAGATTTACAAGAATAAAGTCATAGATTTACAAGAATAAAGACATAGATTTACAAGAATAAAGACATAGATTAACAAGAATAAAGCCAGAGATTTACAAGAATAAAGACATAGATTTACAAGAATAAAGACATAGATTTACAAGAATAAAGACATAGATTTACAAGAATAAAGCCAGAGATGTACAAGAATAAAGACATAGATTTAAAAGAATAAAGTCATTGATTTATGAGAATAAAGTCATTGATTTATGAGAATGTAGTAATAGACTGTGGGGAATTAAGTCATAAATCTACAGAATAAATCTTCGACTGATTAAAAAACTAGCTTTATTCTGAAAGGTTGAATCAGAAAAACAGCCATCTGCATACATGAAGTGGGTGAAATGAGCGTCCACTGTCTTGTTGTATCTTTTCATGTTCTTGATACTTATGACAATGTGATTATCAAGTGTTGAAGGATGAGGTACTTCCCTATTGTGAGGCCTTTACTAAAATATAACTTTTCAAGATGCTCTATGTACCTCATTTTGGTTCAGACGGCTGCTCTTCTGCCAAGGTATAGACTGAAATGAGTATATTCTCAAAAATCTGTTGACATCCATTGCTTGAAAACAGAAAAGCTCACCTGTTGCCCTTTTATGTCAGAGCTCTGATTACTTATTGTAAAACTGTGTGACAGGTGTTTGCCCATGTGTTGAGTCAGTCTGCATTTTAAGGCAATTAACCAAGAGAATTTCTTCCTGAAAATTGTGCCAAATGCAGAGAATTGTGTGTAGTGTTTTGGAAAAACAAAAAAAACAAACGTGTTTCAGAAATGCAATTTAAGTGTAAAGCAGGAATTGTGTTTTTAGCTGAGCAGAATTGGTTCAGAGGGTTAGTGCCTGGCTCACATGATGTGCTCATTATGTTTCAAGTACAAGTTTATGTGTGTAAACAAATGAGGAAAAACTGTAAATACAGTAAAAGATTTTGAAATTACTTTAGATTTAATGAGGAAAATGGGTTGGTGCTTTTAGAGTCATTTCGACAGCGTTTCTCTGTGTTTTTATTGTTGTTCCTCGAGTACCATGTTTTCTGTGCAAGTCACAAAACTCACTGAAGCTTAGATGACAGAAAACTAAATAAAAAGCAAAGTAAGAGAAGCAGGTGACATCAAAGAAAGGCAGGAAGTGAGTCAAGATTCATCATGACAAATGTTTTGAGAATAGATCTGCCACAAACAATATTTCCCCAGCATGATTTGTTTGAATGTGAGAGGGGATTTAGATTTTCAGAGCAGTTCCAAACTGACTGGGATTGTTAGAAAGACAATGATTGTTTCAATAAAAGCCCCCGCTGCTTTAGTTTGTCAAAGCTTTTAGAGAGACTTCCTGATTAGACTGATCTTTTATTCTCCTGATGATTCTTTTTAGTCTGAAAACTGTTAACACATAATCACATCACTTTTATCCCTCCAATGTTAATTATCCTCAGTTGAAACACAAGCTTATCTTTGCCCTCATTTGTGTGAGTGTGTGCGTGTGTGATCCACCAGGGTTTCTTTGTCTCTGAAACAAAGGACCTGATTAACCATTAACACAGCTCAGCTCACAGGTGTTTACGTCCTTTTCTTCCAGACGCTGACAGAGGTGAGAGCGCTGCGCTTCCCTGAGGTCTTCTCCAAAAACAACGTTCAGGAGGTGAGTGGCTGTCTGCTGCCACCTTGTGGCTCTGAACTCAAACTACAAGCAGGAAAATAGAATCCTCTGCTCATTTTGAACACAGTTTTATTTATTTATTTACTCATTTAATCTCTTATTGAGTGAGTCTCTTTTTCTAGTGAGCAAAAACAAAAACAATGTTCCAGACTAACAGGAAGCTTCATTAATATTTCTTATAGAGGAGAAACTATCGAGGGTCAGCTGAGCAGTCACTTAAACGAAAAACTAAGGCAGCCTTAAGAATCTATTTCAACATTTCTTTTTTTTTTTTTTTTTGTCCATTTAAAATGAGTTTCATTTTATTTTTCAATAAGTGCCAAGCTGATGGTTCAAAATGCAAAATACAAACTTCTTTCTGAATGGAACTTGTCTACAAAAATTTATCAAATAAATAAAAAAAAACAATATGAATAGTAAATATAAAAATTTTGCTTGAAGATGAAATGTCTGTATTTTGTTCTGTTCGAAACAGCTTCATCAGTTTGAGGTTTCAACACTTAATTTGTGTCTATAACCTGATTTGAAATACAAAATTTAAATGATAACGTGCTGAAAATATCAAGAAAATCCACTTCGAGTTACCTCAGCAGGCACGGGCCGATTGTTTGTGTGGCGTTGGTTACATTACCTTGTCTTTCAGTTTACTTTGTAATGAGATTAACATAATCCCATTGCCTAATCTGTAATTCTGCAACACTAGAAATACCCTCGCCTTGTTACTCCACAATCCTACAGGTTGTTTACAGGTCTGAATTATTCCTTCAATATTCTTCAATGTATTTTAAGGACCTTTAAGGACTTTTTAACTGATCATGGATCATCTCATTTCTAGATAATCCACAATTTAAAATGAGATTATGAGCACTAAAATTGGTTATTTCTAAATTCTATTTATCAGCTTCCTAATCAGGTCAAGCAGGACTACACTGACTTTTAGCACGTCAAAGTCAGTGGGACAACACTATAAGCTGACGAAGTTTAGCAGTGAGAAGAGAAATTGTGTATTTTCTCTTCATTTAGTCGTTGTAGTGGAAGCAGGAGCTCAACTGTCTGATAGAAAAGGGACGGAAGAGCAGAAGAAAGATAAAGAGGAGAGTGGTAGAGCATGAGCTGAAGGCTTAAACACTGGAAAAGGCTAAAACGCAGGCTAAAGGTTAAATTATGAGCTAAAGACTAAAACGCAAGCTAAAGATAAGGATATGGGCTAAAGGCAAAAACACGGGGTAAAAGTTAAGATGAGCTAATTACACGTGCTGCAGTTATTCTGCAGTGATCTGTTCAAACAAAGTCAAAGTTTATCAATAAAATGAAGAGCCAGGTTACGTTTACTCTGCTTGGTGAGGTTGTAGTTAGTAGATGAGCACTGGTAGGACACAACCAGGATTCACTTTAATTACACAGTACTGACATGTCTCAGAGCACCGGGCTGTGAATAGCGCTAAATGTAGCCTGCAACTAAACTACGCCACAGACTTACAAAGTTTGCTTTTTGTCATGTTTCAAACAACAGTGCTACATAACAGTTGATACATTACCTCATTGCGATTTCTCCCTACGATCACTTTAAAATGTCTTTATAGCAGCAACAAATTCACAACAAACAGATGCTAAAATGGTGTAAATAAACTTCTCACACGTGTTTTTTTTTTTTTTTTAAGATATTTTTGGGCTTTCCTGCCTTTTTAATTGGATATCAGAGGACAGTGGATAGAGTAGGAAAGGGGGAGAGAGTGGGGAATGACATGTAGGAAACAGGCCACAGGTGGGAATCGAACCCGGGCCAACCGCTCCAGGGCTAACCTCATGGTGCGCGGCCATATCCACTAGGCCATCAGCGCCCCCACACACACGGGTTTTGTGTGTATAAGTTTGATTGGTCTCAGTTCTGCTGTGTGAAATGCACGTTAAGCAAAGTAAAAGAACTGAGCTGAATGATGTTAGTTTACAGCAGTGAAAATAGTGTAGTAGGACACTTTGTGAAAGACGCCCCTGTGTTGTTTGTTTCCTCTCTCTGTAGCTGAGTATGGTGCACAGCATGTTGTCGTGGAGCCCCAGCGAGCGTCCCGAGGCAGCCGACATCACAGGGACTCCTCTCTTCCAGGAGCTGGAGCCGCCTTTCCGTATGGCTGTGAGGCAGCGCTCCCGCACCTACAGCGCCTCATCCATGGGACGCCCTTCACGCCAGACGTCCTCTACCTGAAAACATCATGACGCAATACCTTTCCCCCCCCTTATCCCATAAACCCCCTCTGTTGGTCTGCAGTTCAAGAGAAACACCTCAGCCCCGCGGCATCACACACTGCCTCAGACAGATCACTTTAAAGGCAGAGGTGGACTAACATGCAAGAGTTCATCTCGCACAGTTACTCCACTCTGCCAATACCCATGCCGTTAAATATCCGCACACATTATGCTGCCCATGCTCCCGATTTAAACCACACTTGTAAGTAAAAAACGGTTAAAAGCAACGGCGCTCTGTTACGTCCAGGACCAGACTTGGCTCAAGTGGCTTTAACAAATAATCATGGGTCTCTGAGTACCAGATGTGTAGTGTTTTTTTGACAACATTACCACTAATTAATCCTGAAGTGTTTACCTGTGCTTTTCTAAAAAACAACAAACTGCATTATGTGGTACGCTCAGGCGCTCACTGAGAGCTTTTTTGGCTCTGATTTGGTCTCGGTCTGGTCTCGACGCGCCGCTCTGCTCGCTCGCTCTCTCTCTTCAATCAGCCAGTGTTCACTCAACCACGCTACACCTCAGGTATCAAACCAAGAGGACACTCCAAAGGGGCCTTTGATGCTTGATCATCCTATCTACCAGTGACCCTTCCTGCTCACTGGTACGAGCACTATCTGGTGTTTCGACACCCAGTATGCCTAAATTGGGAGACCAAATAAGACCATCGTTTTTCCTACGTGTGTTTTTGTTATTTTTACGACCGAGAAGGTGGTGAGCTGAGTTGAAAGATTTTATGAATCCAGATATGATTTGCCTTTAGAAAGGGACCTTTGGGTCGCCTCTGAATGAATCTGTCTCTTTTGCATGTACCTGATAGGAGAGTGAAGGGATGAGTGTGATGAGTTTGTGATCCTAAAGCCAGTACTTGGAAGCAGTCTTGTGTAAATTTACACACGAATTCTGAGGTGCTCAATCATTTTCTAACACCTCCTCTTTGTATATAAGTGAGGAAAAATCTGTTTATATCTTCTTTTTGTTCTTTCTTTATGATCAACCTTGTACATAATGTAAGGCGCCATTGCTTGTAAATGGCTTTTTCCATTAGGAGACTGTAAAAAGTGTGATATACTGTGGGAGAGGGAACTAAGACGAGACGATCTCTGCCATTAACGGATAGCTGAATGTTACAGTGTGACCTCCAGAGACATAATGATGGTGGTCACCTCTTCTGACATTATTCTCAGTGTTTGTTTTCACATGTTTGGGGCACTGAGTAGAGGAGGTGTGCCCTGCTTTAAGCACCAGAGAACCCACAGGACCAGAGTGCCATTTGAAAGTCAGCTAAGTGTACTTTTCTGTATCTGATAACTCACCTCACACTTATTGGAATTGTCCCGCCGTGCTTCAACCCCCGTCCAGATGATGTTTCTAACACAAACCCCGAGGTTTGCCGCTCTCCCCTGATGCAGTAGAAATATACAGCAGAAACTGAAATCTAAGCAAGTGCTTGAGTCTTATTTTTGGTCAAAATTGTCTGCAATTCTTTACTTTACAGGTTTACAAATTTCATCAGAATTAGGCGAAAATTAGACAAACTTTTAAAAAAGTGTTTATTTAAAGTTATCCCAAAATTTCATGACAATTTAGTAAAAAATAACTTCTTTAAAATAATGGCCAAATTTAACTACAAGTCACAATAACAGTAACAGTTTCTTTGAAATTTCCTCAAAATTTCAAGGTTAGTAGGTGAAAATTAGTGAACAATTTATAACTTTTTGTGGACCTGAATTAAAATTAATCAAAAATATATCCAATAAGTCAGCAGCTATGTATCACTTGCTTTGGAAATAGCAGAATAAAGCTGCACAGTAATGTTGGGACAATTTTCCATACATTTTGCAGTGAATTGTTATTTGATTTAATTTAGTAAAAAAAAAAATCCATAAGTTAAAAGAAAGTGAGTCTAATTGTTGCCTTACTATGATGAAATTTACAGACCTGTCAAGTAAATTGTTTCCAACTTGTCTCATTATACCTGATTTGAGCCACATTCAACTGACAAGTCCAGGAAAATGTCCTGTTTTGAGATATTAAAGGATAAAAAATGACATCTGAATTGCTTGAAACGAGTAAAAAGGAAATCTGCTGATAAGAAAAATTGTTTACTAAGTCTCTTTAAATTAGATCAATGTCTTAATCCAAGAAACTATGGTCTTTCCTAATTGGCAGATCTTTTGACTTGTTATAAGCAAGTCAGATGTCATAATTGTCTTTAAATAACTTGAAATGAGACATTTTTATGGACTTGTGAGGTGACTGTGTCTTGTATTTGACTAAATCTATGACACAATGACTTGCTTAAATGATAGCATTTAGTAAGTTAGGAAGATTGTTGCCGTTCTCCCCCTCCATGTCGTCTGCGGGGACTTGGACCTGATCTTGGTCACGTGATCTACTTTGGTTTATGTACATAGAAAGTGCTGGGAGAGTCACATGACCTCTTTGTATCTACACACACAAACTGCTAATTGTAACATGCTTTCAATGATTGTACTTTTTTCTAAGGATCTTTTCTCTCTCTCTCTTTTTTTGATATAAGCGCAGTTTTTGGATTATCCTGCAGGGTTTTTTGATTACTGTAGAGTCTCAACTGTGTCTGATACTGAAAAGTCAAACTGGTATTTGTTCATCCGTCCAGTCAGCCCACTGAGGATGACTCACTGTTGTTGTGAAAAAGCAAAAAAAAAAATACTGTACTCACACCGTGATTAAGGTGGAACTGGATGGTTTTGGTTCAATAAGTCCTCATGTTGTGAGGAAGTTCAACTCTTCAAAGATGTTTTCGGAATTCTTAATGTGTAAGTACAGGTTACAAGACTACATAAGTGACTAAATTCAACATGTAACTACCAGCTTTATACTCAAAAAGGAAAAAAAAGTGAGTGTACTATAAAAAGTTCCAGAAAAGTTTTATTCAAACCGAGAAAATGTGATCATCCTGTTAATTTCTTCATGCTTTGTATAACTGTGTTCACTCCTGTTGTCCTGGTAGCTTTTCTAAAGGACACTTCATAAAGACAACACACACACACTCACACACACACACACATACACCCTCCTCTCGTTCTCTGACACCTGAGCCCGGACATGTCGTGGCGTGTTCTCGTGCACAATCCCCATCTTCCATGTTGAATTGTAAATATGTTTATTTGCTTTATTTATGTTCCGATGATGTGATCAATCCTTTTTGGGTTGGTGTTATTATGAATGCGCTTCATGCGACTGGAGCGCGTTGGAATATGATGACTTCTTACAAGTCTAAATTTAATAAACTGTTCTATACCCTTTGTACAGTTTGGTGTCCTTGGTGTGCAGTCTGTGGGTCGGTGCGGGACTTTAGGAATCAAGAACTTGAACTTTCACAGGTTTACTTACACAGACACAAACGATTCACACACATTTATTGAGCAGTTTCACCTAAATGAAGCATCACCCTCATTGTTTTGAAGGAATTCAAAAAACCACACATGCAATATTCAAATACGCATGCAGATTCACAGTAACTAATTTTGTTAGCTTAATCCAGCAGTCTTAAATTCATGGGTTTAAAACTAAGGCCTTAAAAAGTCTTAAATTTATTTACATTTTATGTTCTGGTCTTAAATTAATTGCTAAATGGTCTTAAATTTGTAAGGGCAGGATTTGTTAATGTTTTATTTATTTTCTTTTTTCGCAGGACTTTTCAAAAGAAGATGTAGAGTAGAACATGTCTTACAAGCTGCTGATATAATTTTTTAGCGGCATCCTGGGTCACTGTTTGCACTTGTACATGGGTCAATGACAAAAAGAGGGTCTAAAAACGTATTTTTAAAAAGTTCTTTGAAAATGGATAAAAACATATTTCTGAGAGAAGAATTATGTTTTCTAACAGATTTCAGTAGTTGACCAACATTTCAAAGTTTTGAGGTTCATAATTTTTAAGTATTTTTAATTTGAGCACCCAAAAATGTCAGGTGGTGCAACCAAATATATGAAAATATATTTATATGTTCCTGTTATTTTTTCTGTGTGAAATTATTGGCAAGTATCTCTCAAGTGTCTGTAGTGACTCATACATTTTCATTTTGTGTGTTTCATTTCTTTTATTTGTGAATAAGATTAATAATTTGATGTTAAAATAACATCTCACATTATTACATTGGTTGTACCACCTGACATGGAAATTGTTCCAGTCACCAATGAAGTGAAAAAACCTTTTTTATCAGTATTTCAGAGAAATCTACAAACTTTTCCACTTGGTCACAAATGTCATTTGGGCTCCTCTGGCTGATGCAGTTTCCTGTTTCCTGTTTTATTCTCTTCACTTTAAAATAAAAGTCTAATGTTACGGTTGCACCACCCTGACATTTGACAAGGTGAAAATTACGGGACAAAAGTTTTTTACATTTCTCAACAGCTTTAAAATTCTTTTTATTTGCAAAGAATGTTTTATTTAAAAAGGTTCAAGCATAAAATAATGCCACTGTATTTTTAATTTCCATTTACAAGAACTGACATTCAATTTTTAGAGTTTAATTACTGTGGATACTTGTCAGGACGGTTGCACCACCTGACATTTTGGGGGTTTGAGGAACCAAAACACAAAAAAACATGTTATATTTTAATAGTTTAAAGATAACACAGGTTTCATAGAATGAAGAAATACATGTGATGAAATACTCAATTCATGATGTAAGAAAATATTGCACTCGGACACAAAAAAGGGACGTCACGTCATTGACCCGTATACATACAATAAACAGACAAAAAGTAAACTTGAATGACTCTCATAGAGAGGCACATGTTATGATTTGGTTTTAATACAGCAGGATCCCCTAACCATCAACTATATTTATGTGTTTTTAGTCTTAAATTCCATTCAAAGTGACATTAAAACAGTCTTAAAAAATCTTAAATTTGACTTGCCAAATCTGCAGGTACCCTGTACAGACACACTGCATTTTTACCATCACTAGAAACAGACAGACTCCACACTTCAATATTTCAACAGTTTATCCACACAAATGTGCAGCAGCTGCACAGATCCAAACACTTATCTTAACTGCAGTTGTGTACCATAATGCAAAATTTAGTATTGCTCTGATATCAAGTCAATACAAGGCCAGTATCACTGATATCATTACCGATATGTTTTACATGGAAAAGCAGCTTGTCGAAATTAATCACCAATAACACACAACCACCAAAACTACTGTGTCTTTTTGTGAGTGAAAGTAAAAAAAAAAAAATTCCAATTAGGAAATAATCCTATGTTGTTACACTTTATTTGAAGGGGTATACATATGACTGACATAAACATGACATGGCATCTGTACAACTTCAGAGCAACTTAGAACAGCATAAACTTTGTAGGCAAAACAGTGGCAGATTATGTTGTCTTTGTAAATATCAGTTTGTTATATCAAATACATCCCTAAACAATGTCGACTTTGCATCAAAGGTGACATAACTGACCGAATGGTCCAATATTTATGGATAACAGCTGATGACTACTGGCAGATTAAACATTACAGACATAAAAATATTCAGGGTGTCAGAAATTATCTAAAAATTTAGAGCAGCAGTGTGAAAAAACTTGCACTGGGTTGTGGTGTAACAAATTTGTCAAGCAAAAGAGAACATACAAAATACATTACATCTACTGATAACTTCACTAAGAGTTCTGCAGGAAAACACCATTATTTTACTAACTTTTCCTAATATATTGTGATCAAACACCTCCATCCATCCATTTTCTAAACTGTCTATCCTGCTATTCAGGGTCGTGGGTGGCTGGAGCCTATCCCAGCTGTCATTGGGGGAGAGGCAGGGTACAGCCTGGATTGGTCGCCAGTCAATCGCAGGGCTGACATATAGACAAACAACCATTCACGCACACATTCACACTCTTGTAACCATGGGTGAGGAGGCCACACAGTGGACATAAGATCCTGAGTGCAACTTAAAGGAGACACTCATGCTCAATGGTGCAGACTGGCTATCTGGCTGTCCACACACCAAGTTGTAGACTAGTTAATAGTCCACACCCCATGGCTGTCTGTTCTCCACAGTGTAGGCCGGCTGCCTGTCTGAGTGACATGGTGGAGCCTTTGCATCAAAGGTGACATAACTGACTGAATGACACTGACTGACAACATTCATTAACATGCATGAAGCCTCCTTCATCTTAATGACAGACGTCGTGCCATGTTTATGACAGTGTAATGTCAGTCTTATGTTTACCCATTCAAATAAAGTCTTACCATCATATGCTTTAATTTTTTTTCCAGCAATGTTTTAAAACAGTAAATTTGAATATTTATGGATAACAGCTGATGACTACTAGCAGATTAAACATTACAGACATAAAAATATTCAGGGTGTCAGAAATTATCTAAAAATTTAGAGCAGCAGTGTGAAAAAACTTGCACTGGGTTGTGGTGTAACAAATTTGTTAAGCAAATGAGAACATATTTAGATCAAAGTAAAGTTAGTGAGAGGGAGGAGTGCACATAGAGAAGAGAAAGTGAAACTTTAGTATTGATCAGTATCGATACCAATGTTGGTATTGATATACCAATATTTCGGACTGATCAGCCTACCTCCAGTTAATTTTAACTGTACATCTCGATGAGCCCCATAGCTGCAAAGTAAAATAGTAGCAGCAATATATAAGAATAAAAAGCACAAACATGAATTATTAACCCAATTTATAGATTTAAATTTGTGTCAAAACATGAAGTATCAGCATGAAATAGTGTGAAAAAATTAAATTAATGATTGAAGAAAACAGTTAATCCCATAATACCAAATGTTTCATGTTTGATACATGAGTTCCATTGACCTCATCCACCTCATCATCATAACTAATAGTTTCCTCAAAAACCTGTTTTTAAAAAAAATCAGAAATACTATTCACCCCTGAGGATTGTAATATGACTACAGGCTGTTGTTGTTGTATTTTGGTCCTTTTGGAAACAGCTGCTCTCATGAAATCATCCACCAACTTTTTTTAAGACAGTGAGAGCTAATATCAATAAGTGAGAACAACACCTAGAATAAGTATTTCCTGCATCAAAAGAACAAATATTTCCAAAAACTTTACCAAAAACTTTTCCAAATTTGCCCAATTATAAAGTACTATACAAAACACCTAATTTGTTTGCAGGGGGCAATTTGCAACATTAAAAAAATAAATAAAAGGAAAAAAATGTTTTAGATCTAGATATAAAATATCGATTTAAATACAACTTAGAGCTCAAACTTAACTTTAAAAAAAGGAAATAAAAATTTAAAAAGAAATATGGACATATAGAAATATAGATAGATAGATGGAAAATATATGGCACCACCCTCATTATAGTTTTAAGGAAATAAAAGAAATATATATATATATACATGCAATAATTAAAAACACATGCAGATGCACAGTTACAGTTACCTTTAAAAACTTTTTAAATGAGTACAGGTAAGTGATATTTTGAATTGTATCTGAATGAATAGATTTAGTAGATTTACTGAATAACTTGAGTAGATGTAACTGAAATACTTGGTGAACTCTACAGAAAATATGTAGGGAGCATTGAAAAAATGAGTAGTAATAATTGCACTGAACTAAACACTATATACTAACACTGTACAAAAAAGCTGTAAAAAAAAAAAAAACAGTAAAAGACTGGCAGCATGGGTGCCAAACAAAACCTGCAAAATTACTTCAAATACCCTGATTCAATTAAATACATTACATCCACTGATAACTTCACTAAGAGCTCTGCAGGAAAACACCATTATTTTACTGACTTTTTCTAATATATTGTGATCCAACACCTCCATCCATCCATTTTCTAAACTGTCTATCCTGCTATTCAGGGTCATGGGTGGCTGGAGCCTATCCCAGCTGTCATTGGGGGAGAGGCAGGGTACAGCCTGGATTGGTCGCCAGTCAATCGCAGGGCTGACATATAGACAAACAACCATTCACGCACACACTCACACTCTTGTAACCATGGGTGAGGAGGCCACACAGTGGACATAAGATCCTGAGTGCAACTTAAAGGAGACACTCATGCTCAATGGTGCAGACTGGCTATCTGGCTGTCCATAACACCAAGTTGTAGACTAGTTAATAGTCCACACCCCATGGCTGTCTGTTCTCCACAGTGTAGGCCGGCTGCCTGTCTGAGCTACATGGTGGAGCCTGACTACCCACCTTTCTGTCTGCACTCCACAGCATAGACTGACTGTTATGAAGCAGGCAGGTGTCCTTCCCACCATCCATGTCACAGACCAGCTATATGTCTTACCCCATGATGGGAATAGGTGCCTATGCACCTTAATAATGGTTGACTTAAACAAGAGCCCAGAACAAAAAAAAAAAAGGCATTTATTAATGCTCTCCTACTCTGTTTAACTGTGGACAGCTGGTCCATGCCATGGGGGATAAACGTCTAAACCACTGCACATGGTATAGACCAGGGGTTCCCAAACTTTTCCGCCTGTGACCCCCAAAATAGCAGCGTTAGGGACTGGCGACCCCCTGCTGTGGTACAACACTAATGGGCCAATCCAAAAACAGACATAAACAAACAAAAAACCCCTGAGGATACTTAATTTAACTAATCGATAGAAAATTTACAGACTAATGTGCACTTTGCTGAGTTCACGGCATCAAACTTGAACAAAGAAATGTGAAAAACAGATAAAACATTTTCTGTTTGCATAATTTTATATTATCTTTCACCCCAATTTTTGCTTTTATTCTCACAATAATGGATAAAATGTTCATGAATTGTTCATAGTTTTTGATTTTGGGACACATTCCATGACCTCCTATCAATGTCTCGCGACCCCCCAAAGGGTCCCGACCCCCACTTTGGGAACCACTGGTATAGACCATCAATTTACACCATGGAGCATGAGCAGGTCTATGCTGTAAAGGTAGGCAGTTTTTTCAGGTCCAAAGAAGGCATGTTAGCCCAAGTTTTGCACAAAGTGGAGGCTTTAGTGTATATTTTGGCTACAGGGGGGACACTTTGGTGTTTTTTGGCTCCCATCAGGCACTTTTAAGCAGCTCTGTATTGTCTCGTATTTTCAAACCAGAGGTTGCTGCTTGGGTCTGACTCTCAGTAGGGTACAATGAAAAAAAAAGAGAGACTGACCCTTTGTTGGATTTATCCAAATGCGCATTGTACACAAACATTTCATGCTCTGAGGCAAAATGTAACAGTTTTATGTAGAATCTACATTATGAGCACACAGTGCACTTCAACTTGTTCGTGTTGAGATGAAGTGACTAAGTCAAGTAAATGTCTTTTTTTTTAAATATCCCACACAAACATGTGTTGCAAAATACATTCTTGGAAGAAGAACTGCTTTGTCAGCCATGATCCCGCTCAGCTCAGTAAGTATTCAGCTGAAATAAATTTGGAATTTTGATTTTGAAAAACCACATGCAGTTAAATGTAGACAGTAATATGTAACACAAGTGTTTTCCTGCATTTTGTTAAACTACATCTGCCACTTTACCTGGTGAAAATTTTCAAGCAGGTGCTTGAAAAAAATTTATTAACTAAAAATTACATTCCTTGTAACCATGAGCGAGGAGGGCAGGCAGTGGATATGAGAGCCTGCTGTACATGGGTGAATCACACATGCATGAACAAGCTGCTGTCCCTGGACTGACTGCCTGTGTTCCACTGTGTAGGGTATAGATTGGCATTCTTAACTCTGTGGCCATAGGTTGGCTGACTATGCTCTCCTACAGCATTGACTGTCAATGCCCAGGGTATTGACTGGCTAGCATTATTGTAAAATGAACAGTCAAATACTGCTGAAATGAACTGTGTTATAACAACTTATGTCATAACAGCAACCTTGAATGTAGCCAATGCAAAGTCATTCCTCAGGTTGACCATGAGTGAGGAGAGCAGGCAGTGGACATGAGACCCTGCTGTACATGGATGTATCACATAGGTAACACAGGCTGTTTAGACAATATGGACTGGTTGCCTACGCCCTGCGGCTTAGGTTAATTGTCTGTGGCATAGATTGGTTGTCAAGGGATACCAATAAAATGTTTTTTCTGCCATAGAGCTAGTTGGAACAAAGATGACTTGACAGTGTTGACAAAATATGATTAGATCATGTTGGATAAAATTGGTCAAAGCATTTTATTCTCATAACTAAACAACATTTAAATAATTTAGTTTCAACACAAAATATGTGTGTTGATAGAACATAAATGAATTGTGTTGATCTGACACAACAGTGTTAATTTCTGCCAAGGCAAATTGTATGTGTGCAACCAATGTCCTATATTGAATTAAGTAAATCCAACAAGTGTAGTTCACCATGTTGTAACCAGTCAAACCAACAGATTACTGTGATTTTCCAACCAGGAGGGCACTTCAGTATTTCTTTGTTCCTAAGAGCAAAACAACCAGTCTGGCTGTATTGGAATTGGAACAGGGGATGAGGGCCCCAACTCATAGCCATTGGGTGCCCATGTGATCTGAGGTGTGCCTCTGATTGGGCAAACTCATGATCTTAATATCTTCCAGAAATATTCTTTTCACAAATAGTCTTAATAGCATGCAACCAATTAGTCTGTACTCACAAATCAAATTTATAAAAGATCAACACAGTTTCATGACCAGGCAGGCTGTTCATGGTCAGATTATTCAACGAAAGCCTAGGACTAATATGGTTTGTCGATCTGTTATGTATAGAGCTCAACATGGAATATTCTACCAGTCACTATTGTTCAGGCCCCTAGAAGAGCTAGTTTTAAGAGACTTCTAAAGAAGCATTTTAACACTACGTCAGGAATGTAAATACTTAAGTTTTCTTACTTTTTATGTATATATGTGTGTTTTGTTTGTGGTGATATTGATATTTTATATTGAGAGGAAAATTTGTTTTTTCTTTTTATATACGTGTATTTCAACCTTGTATGTTTTATACTTTTTATTGTTGATTGAATTTGTATTTTACGTGTTGTTATTGTGTATTTTTTGTGTTGTTTGTTTTATTTGGACCCCAGGAAGAGTAGCTGCTGCATTGGTGGCAGCTAAAAGAAATAAAGAAATACAGAAAGAAATAAGAGAGCGCTCTGGCTTTTTTCTCCTCTGATCTCCTTTTTCTTTTGACAGGACAGCTCTAGTGTTTACCATTATTATAAAATAAATAACATGAATCACAAATCTCTCTGCTAAACTTCAGTGTTATCAGACGGACTGGCTGAATTAATGGATGTTTAGAAACAACGTTTAGAAAACAGGTGAATGTATTCAAATATGAGAGTGTTATTAATGTTTATAAACCCTCAGAGCGCCTTTAAAGTCCTGCGCGCTTCGCCTCCTCCTAGTTGCGCATTTCCGTTGCCATGACGTCACTTCTGGATGTCAATATGCGGCTTGGTGCGGCGCTGGGAAACGGAACCACTGGGAAGATGTAAACCAAGCAACCAGCTTGGAGCAGCCTACTCTGAGACACTAACACTGACAGCAGGGAGAGCGAACCTTTGGTCCGGACAGAGGAACCACACCAGCGGCTCTCCCCCCGGCTTTCTCTCCCTCCAGCAGCGGAGCTCTTGCCTCCAGCAGCCATCTTTTGTGAGAGAATGGACGGGCAGACACGGCGGGCCTGCTCGGNGTTTTCTAACAGATTTCAGTAGTTGACCAACATTTCAAAGTTTTTAGGTTCATTATTTTTTAGTATTTTTAATTTGAGCACCCAAAAATGTCAGGTGGCTCAACCAAATATATGAAAATATATTTATATGTTCCTGTTATTTTTTCTGTGTGAAATTATTGGCAAGTATCTCTCAAGTTTCTGTAGTGACTCATACATTTTCATTTTGTGTGTTTCATTTCTTTTATTTGTGAATAAGATAAATAATTTGATGTTAAAATAACATTTCACATTATTACATTCCAACATGGTGGACTGTAGGAAATTGTTCCAGTCACCAATGAAGTGAAAAAACCTTTTTTATCAGTATTTCAGAGAAATCTACAAACTTTTCCACTTGGTCACAAATGTCATTTGGGGTCCTCTGGCTGATGCAGTTTCCTGTTTCCTGTTTTATTCTCTTCACTTTAAAATAAAAGTCTAATGTTACGGTTGCACCACGCTGACATTTGACAAGGTGAAAATTACAGGACAAAAGTTTTTTAAATTTCTCAACAGCTTTAAAATTATTTTTATTTGCAAAGAATGTTTTATTTAAAAAGGTTCAAGCATAAAATAGTGCCACTGTATTTTTAATTTCCATTTACAATAACTGACATTCAATTTTTAGAGTTTAATTACTGTGGATACTTGTCAGGACGGTTGCACCACCTGACATTTTGGGGGTTTGAGGAACCAAAACACAAAAAAAACATGTTATATTTTAATAGTTTAAAGATAACACAGGTTTAATAGAATGAAGAAATACATGTGATGAAATACTCAATTCATGATGTAAGGAAATATTGCACTCGGACACAAAAAAGGGACGTCACGTCATTGACCAGTATACATACAATAAACAGACAAAAAGTAAACTTGAATGACTCTCATAGAGAGGCACATGTTATGATTTGGTATTAATACAGCTGGATCCCCTAACCATCAACTATATTTATATGTTTTTAGTCTTAAATTCCATTCAAAGTGGCATTAAAACAGTCTTAAAAAATCTTAAATTTGACTTGCCAAATCTGCAGGTACCCTGTACAGACACACTGCATTTTTACCATCACTAGAAACAGACAGACTCCACACTTCAATATTTCAACAGTTTATCCACACACATGTGCTGCAGCTGCACAGATCCAAGCACTTATCTTAACTGCAGTTGTGTACCATACTGCAAAATTTAGTATTGATCTGATATTGAGTCAATACAAGGCCAGTATCACTGATATCATTACCGATATGTTTTACATGGAAAAGCAGCTTGTCGAAATTAATCAACAATAACACACAACCACCAAAACTACTGTGTCTTTTTGTGAGTAAAAGTAAAAAAAAAAAAATATTCCAATCAGGAAATAATCCTATGTTGTTACACTTTATTTGAAGGGGTATACATATGACTGACATAAACATGACATGGCATCTGGACAACTTCAGAACAACTTAGAACAGCTTAAACTTTGTAGGCAAAACAGTGGCAGATTATGTCGTCTTTGTAAATATCAGTTTGTTATATCAAGTACATCCCTAAACAATGTCGACTTTGCATCAAAGGTGACATAACTGACCGAATGACACTGACTGACAACATTCATTAACATGCATGAAGCCTCCTTCATCTTAATGACAGACGTCATGCCATGTTTATGACAGTGTAATGTCAGTTTTATGTTTACCCATTCAAATAAAGTCTTACCATCATATGCTTTAATTTTTTTCCAGCAATGTTGTAAAACAGTTAATTTGAATATTTATGGATAACAGCTGATGACTACTGGCAGATTAATCATTACAGACATAAAAATATTCAGGGTGTCAGAAATTATCTAAAAATTTAGAGCAGCAGTGTGAAAAAACTTGCACTGGGTTGATGGTAACAAATTTGTTAAGCAAAAGAGAACATATTCAGATCAAAGTACAGTTAGTGAGAGGGAGGAGTGCACATAGAGAAGAGAAAGTGAAACTTAAGTATTGATCAGTATCGATACCAATGTTGGTATTGATATATCAATATTTCGGACTGATCAGCCTACCTCGAGTTAATTTTAACTGTACATCTCGATGAGCCGCATAGCTGCAAAGTAAAATAGTAGCAGCAATATATAAGAATAAAAAGCACAAACATGAATAATTAACCCAATTTATAGATTTAAATATGTGTCAAAACATGAAGTATCAGCATGAAATAGTGTGAAAAAATTAAATTAATGATTGAAGAAAACAGTTAATCCCATAATACCAAATGTATCATGTTTGATACATGAGTTCCATTGACCTCATCCACCTCATCATCATAACTAATAGTTTCCTCAAAAACCTGTTTTTAAAAAAAAATCAGAAATACTATTCACCCCTGAGGATTGTAATATGACTACAGGCTGTTGTTGTTGTATTTTGGTCCTTTTGGAAACAGCTGCTCTCATGAAGTCATCCACCAACTTTTTTTTAAGACAGTGAGAGCTAATATCAATAAGTGAGAACAACACCTAGAATAAATATTTCCTGCATCAAAAGAACAAATATTTCCAAAAACTTTTCCAAATTTGCCCAATTATAAAGTACTATACAAAACACTTTATTTGTTTGCAGGGGGCAATTTGCAACATTAAAAAAATAAATAAAAGGAAAAAATGTTTTAGATCTAGATATGAAATATCGATTTAAATACAATTTAGAGCTAAAACTTAACTTTAAAAAAAAGGAAATAAAAATTAAAAAAGAAATATGGACATATAGAAATATAGATAGATAGATGGAAAATATATGGCACCACCCTCATTATAGTTTTAAGGAAATAAAAAAAAATATATATCTATATATACATGTGATAATTAAAAACACATGCAGATGCACAGTTACAGTTACCTTTAAAAACTTTTTAAATGAGTACAGGTAAGTGATATTTTGAATTGTATCTGAATGAATAGATTTAGTAGATTTACTGAATAACTTGAGTAGATGTAACTGAAATACTTGGTGAACTCTACAGAAAATATGTAGGGAGCATTGAAAAAATTATTAGTAATAATTGCACTGAACTAAACACTATACACTAACACTGTACAAAAAAGCTGTAAAAAAAAAACAAAACAGTAAAAGACTGGCAGCATGGGTGCCAAACAAAACCTGCAAAATTACTTCAAATACCCCGATTCAATTAAATACATTACATCTACTGATAACTTCACTAAGAGTTCTGCAGGAAAACACCATTATTTTACTGACTTTTTCTAATATATTGTGATCAAACACCTCCATCCATCCATTTTCTAAACTGTCTATCCTGCTATTCAGGGTCGTGGGTGGCTGGAGTCTATCCCAGCTGTCATTGGGGGAGAGGCGGGGTACACCCTGGATTGGTCGCCAGTCAATCGCAGGGCTGACATATAGACAAACAACCATTCACGCACACACTCACACTCTTGTAACCATGGGTGAGGAGGCCACACAGTGGACATAAGAGCCTGAGTGCAACTTAAAGGAGACACTCATGCTCAATGGTGCAGACTGGCTATCTGGTTGTCCACACACCAAGTTGTAGACTAGTTAATAGTCCACACCCCATGGCTGTCTGTTCTCCACAGTGTAGGCCGGCTGCCTGTCTGAGCGATATGGTGGAGCCTGACTACCCACCTATCTGTCTGCGCTCCACAGCATAGACTGACTGTTATGAAGCAGGCAGGTGTCCTTCCCACCATCCATGTCACAGACCAGCTATATGTCTTACCCCATGATGGGAATAGGTGCCTATGCACCTTAATAGGGGTTGACTTAAACAAGAGCCCAGAACAAAAAAAAAAAAGGCATTTATTAATGCTCTCCTACTCTGTTTAACTGTGGACAGCTGGTCTATGCCATGGGGGATAAACATCTAAACCACTGCACATGGTATAGACCATCAATCTACACCATGGAGCATGAACAGGTCTATGCTGTAAAGGTAGGCAGTTTTTTCAGTGTCCAAAGAAGGCATGTCAGCCCAAGTTTTGCACAAAGTGGAGGCTTTAGCATATATTTTGGCTACAGGGGGAACACTTTGGTGTTTTTTGGCTCCCATCAGGCACTTTTAAGCAGCTCTGTATTGTCTCGTATTTTCAGACCAGAGGTTGCTGCTTGGGTCTGACTCTCAGTAGGGTACAATGGAAAAAAAAAAAAAGAGACTGACCCTTTGTTGGATTTATCCAAACGCGCATTGTACACAAACATTTCATGTTCCGAGGCAAAATGTAACAGTTTTATGTAGACTCTACATTATGAGCACACAGTGCACTTCAACTTGTTCGTGTTGAGATGAAGTGACTAAGTCAAGTAAATGTATCTTTTTTTTTTTTTTTTTTTTAAATATCCCACACAAACATGTGTTCCAAAATGCATTCTTGGAAGAAGAACTGCTTTGTCAGCCATGATCCCGCTCAGCTCAGTAAGTATTCAACTGAAATAAATTTGGAATTTTGATTTTGAAAAACCACATACAGTTAAATGTAGACAGTAATATGTAACAAGAGTGTTTTCCTGCATTTTGTTAAACTCTATTTGCCACTTTACCTGGTGAAAATTTTCAAGCAGGTGCTTGAAAAAAATGTATTAACTAAAAATTACATTCCTTGTAACCATGAGCGAGGAGGGCAGGCAGTGGATATGAGAGCCTGCTGTACATGGGTGAATCACACATGCATGAACAAGCTGCTGTCCCTGGACTGACTGCCTGTGTTCCACTCTGTACGGTATAGATTGGCATTCTTAACTCTGTGGCCATAGGTTGGCTGACTATGCTCGCCCACAGCATTGACTGACTGTCAATGCCCAGGGTATTGACTGGCTAGCATTATTGTAAAATGAACAGTCAAATACTGCTGAAATGAACTGTGTTCTAACAACTTATGTCATAACAGCAACCTTGAATGTAGCCAATGCAAAGTCATTCCTCAGGTTGACCATTAGTGAGGAGAGCAGGCAGTGGATATGAGACCCTGCTGTACATGGATGTATCACATAGCTGCATCTGCACAGGCTGTTTAGACAATATGGACTGGTTGCCTACGCCCTGTGGCTTAGGTTGATTGTCTGTGGCATAGATTGGTTGTCAAGGGATACCAATAAAATGTTTTTTCTGCCATAGAGCTAGTTGGAACAAAGATGACTTGACAGTGTTGACAAAATATGATTAGATCATGTTGGATAAAATTGGTCAAAGCATTTTATTCTCATAACTAAACAACATTTAAATAATTTAGTTTCAACACAAAATGTGTGTTGATTGAACATAAATGAATTGTGTTGATCTGACACAACAGTGTTAATTTCTGCCAAGGCAAATTGTATGTGTGCAACCAATGTCCCATATTGAATTAAGTAAATCCAACAAAGTTTTTTTTTTCCCAGGAGGACACTTCAGTATTTCTTTGTTCCTAAGAGCAAAACAACCAGTCTGGCTGTATTGGAATTGGAACAGGGGATGAGGGCCCCAACTCATAGCCATTGGGTGCCCATGTGATCTGAGGTGTGCCTCTGATTGGGCAAACTCATGATCTTAATATCTTCCAGAAATATTCTTTTCACAAATAGTCTTAATAGCATGCAACCAATTAGTCTGTACTCACAAATCAAATTCATTAAAGATCGACACAGTTTCATGACCAGGCAGGCTGTTCATGGTCAGATTGTTCAACATAAGCCTAGGACTAATATGGTTTGTCGATCTGTTATGTATAGAGCTCAACATGGAACATTCTACCAGTCACTATTGTTCAGGCCCCTAGAAGAGCTAGTTTTAAGAGACTTCTAAAGAAGCATTTTAACACTACGTCAGGAATGTAAATACATAAGTTTTCTTACTTTTTATGTATATATGTGTGTTTTGTTTGTGGTGATATTGATATTTTATATTGAGAGGAAAATTTGTTTTTTCTTTTTATATACGTGTATTTCAACCTTGTATGTTTTATACTGTTTATTGTTGATTGAATTTGTATTTTACGTGTTGTTATTGTGTATTTTTTGTGTTGTTTGTTTTATTTGGACCCCAGGAAGAGTAGCTGCTGCATTGGTGGCAGCTAAAAGAAATAAAGAAATACAGAAAGAAATAAGAGAGCGCTCTGGCTTTTTTCTCCTCTGATCTCCTTTTTCTTTTGACAGGACAGCTCTAGTGTTTACCATTATTATAAAATAAATAACATGAATCACAAATCTCTCTGCTAAACTTCAGTGTTATAAGAGGGACTGGCTGAATTGATGGATGACTAGAAACAACGTTTAGAAAACAGGTGAATGTATTCAAATATGAGAGTGTTATTAATGTTTATTTTGGGAGTCTCGCGGAAATTTCAGGACGCGCGAAGCGGAGGAGGATCAACGCGTAAAGGCAACGGTACTGCAGTGAAGACCTACAGTTATACGCCGAACCACGCCGCGACCCTTTGCCTTGGTGACCCTTCTACATTTGGTTCGTTGGTCGAACCTCGTCGGATGAGACTCTGTGATTGTGACTGTCGTCCCTCTCGCTACCTTTGGTCCGGACAGAGGAACCACACCAGCGGCTCTCCCCCCGGCTTTCTCTCCCTCCAGCAGCGGAGCTCTTGCCTCCAGCAGCCATCTTTTGTGAGAGAATGGACGGGCAGACACGGCGGGCCTGCTCGGGCTCCGTCCGGGGCCGGAGCGTCTTCATGCTGACGAGCGCGCTGCTGCTGTCGGTGACGGTGCTGCTGTGCGCTCTGCCGGGCTCCACCGAGGCGAAGGAGTGCGACAAACCCTGTATGAACGGACAGTGCAACACCGCTACGGGCAACTGTGTGTGCTTCCCCGGCTGGGTCGGGGACCAATGCCAGCACTGCGGAGGGAGATTCAGGTAGAGTGAACACTGAGGCTGAATAAAGCTGCTTTTATCACTCTGACGGGCTGTGTGTGTGGTCTACGCCTGCTGTGCTTTGTGCCAAATGTTTGCTGATTCAGAGGCTGCGATGTTATGAAAGAGATGCAGAGCTGTAACGCTGCTCACCTGGTCCGCTACCTTTACCTATTCTACTACTACTATGATCATTCAGAGCTCCAGCAGCAGCACAGACGCTCCAGACTCCACATAAACTCCGCACACTGACAATATTCAGCTTAAACTGCTGTAATAAGCTGTGTGGTGATACCTTATTACGCCTTTATTCTCACACACTCACCGTGTTGTCACTCAGTCACCGCTCTGTAACATTGTGTACAAACCACGTGACATCTCCCAATATTTGTACACAGCTCATCTCAGGTTTTAAGCTGTTGTTTCACTTTGATCACCTGAGATCACCTGTGGTATGACACATTTAAGCCAGACAGTAGCTGTATTACACATAGTTTTGTTTTTCCTATTCAAATAAACATTTAACAACATTTAACACACAAGTAAACAATCCTTTGCACAGCAGGGGGCAGATGGTTGCCCCCCTTCCTTGCCAAATTGTTGAAAATCCCACATATTGAAGTGACTTGGTCAATGCGTGTTAAAGCACCTGATTAGGAGCCACAACACACATCAAAGTAGCTGCTTGAGCACATGCTATGCAAGGGTACCAAAAGACACACTAATGTGTCCACTCCGGATCCAAACCCATGGCAGAGTGCCTGCTGAGAAGCCAAAACACAGGCTCCAGAGCCAAAACCCATGCTGAAGTGCTGGTTTGGGAGCTGAGACATGCTCGGGAGCCCAAGTCAGCATTAAAGTGCCTGCTTGGGACCAATGAAATGCAATTAGAAGCAAAAGTGTGCACCAAAGTGCTTGCCTGTGAGCCAAAAAGAGTGTGAAAGTTGTCCTCAGGAGCCAAAACGCATGCTAAATCGTCATTTGGATGCTGAAAGGTGCCCCTGGGAGCCAAAACTTGTGCTTAAGTGTCCACTTGTGAGCCAAAATCAGCGCTGGTGTGCCAATTTGGGAGCTTAAATGTTTTTTTTGGGAGCCAAAACGTGTGCTGAAGTGTCCACTTGGGAGCCAAAACACAGGCTCTTGAGCCAAAATCCATTCTAAAGTGTTCATTTATGGGAGCAAAAATGCGTGCTTGGGAGCTAAAACACATGCTAAAGTGTTCCCCTGGGAGTCCAAATGAGCATTAAAGGGCCTGCTTGGGAGCCAAAACATGCAATTTGGAGCCAAACCATGAACTTATGTGCTCACCTTGGAGCTTAAAGGTGAGCTTGGGAACCAAAATGCATGCGTTAGTTTTCTCTTGGGAGCCCAAATGCTTGTTAAAGAAGCCAAAGGTGAATTAAAGTGTCCTACACTCTGCTTCACTCTGCTTTGCTGCTGTGTTGTTTACTTTGCACTTTAACTTTCCCTGCTACAATGTTGTTTTTTAATTCCCTGCATGCTCAGAGTTTCACAAAGCAACTTGTTGCCACATAGTATCCCCCAGTCTCCACCTTTCTTAGGGTGTATAGCGTTGGGTGGTGATCCTGCAGCTGCTGCATCGAGTTTGATGTCTTTGACCCGTTGCAGACAGCTGAGCCGCCATCTTTAATAACTCCCCTGGTGAATCCAAAATGAACCCACTTCACATGTTTGTTTGGTGGATATACAGCTGAGGTCAGAATTCTCAGCCCCCTATGACATTTAAAGTGTATTTAAAATTTCTCAAACATCTGATTATTTGGCAGAAAGCAAAAACAACCAGATGAAAATGATAAAGCCCCATTCTCCTTTGGCTAATCTTTCAAGCTCCAGATTTGGTGCTCTTCTGGCCTGGACTGTAAAATTTAATTGTAAATCTTACCTAAAACAAAAAAGTTACCTTAACTTATTTTAGCTCACTCCGTTGAGTCTACGCAATTAAAATCAGTAAAGACAACTTCCTTTTGTTGACTTTACTTAAAATCTTTAAGGAAACCGATTGCCTCAAAATTTCCAAGTAGAGTTGACCCTAAATTTTAATTTATTAGAGCTGAAAAGAACTAAGTTCTGACAACTCATGCTATGGCAGTAATCTATCAAATAAGTTGATAACCAAACCCTTAAACTGTTAATGAGGAGGGTACACAGTGGACATGAGACCCTGCTGTACATGGGTGAATCATGCATGAGCAGCCTGTGCTCAGTGGTGTAGACTGGCTGTCTGTGCCTTGTGGCGTTGACTGACATCCCCAAATAATACAATGACTTGCTTAGATTGCAGTTTTTGCAGTGGAGCCATAACACACACTCAAGTGCTCTCCTGGTTGGCAAACTACACTATTCTGCCCCTACACTATACATAAAAAAAAAGCAGAAAAAAAATGTAAAAGTACAGTAAAGTTTCCAAGCGGATACAGTTATTTTCTGTAGTTTTGTGTTACAGTGTTTGACTGTAATTTTGCGGTGTTCTTCCTGGTTTTTTTTTATTTTTATTTTTTACAGTTTTTTCTTTTTTTGCAGGATAATCTCTGTAATTTGACGGTGTAAAATATTTATATTAGGAAACAGTCAAATCTATTTACAGTAATTTCCTGTTAAAATACAATTTTCCCCCATGTAATTCCTTACCAAACCATGCCACCACAAGTGATGAGGGCATGCAGTGGAAATAAGAGCCTGCTGTACATCAGCACAATGTACAGGTGACAGTCTGTCTGTGCTTTACGGCATATGCCTGTTCATGCCACACTGGGTAGATTGACAGTGCATACTCTCCGGTGTGGATCAGCTGTTTATCCCTCACACGGACCAGCTGACCACACTCCCACAGGGTCTACTGGATGTTAGGGACTACAGTATCTAATGTTTTCTTTTTGTTCTGTACAATTCTTAAAATCAACAAGTACCAAAGTGCATAGGCACTTACCCAGACCATGGAATAGGACATATAGCTGGACTGTGATGTGGATGATAGACAGGGAACATGCCTGCTCCATGGTGCACAACAGGCAGTTAGTCTATGCTGTGGAGCACAGACAGACAGGCTATGCCCTGGAGCGTGGACAAACAACCGGTCTACAGCTTGCAGCGTGGACAGTCAGATAGACAGTCTGCAACATGGAGTGTTGACAGTTGGCGTCACCCATGTGTCACAGTTTCTCATGCACAGCAGGCTCTCATGTCCACTGCATGCCCTCCTCACTCGTGGTTACAAGGGTTGGTTAAGGAATTCTTTGTGTTTTCACTGTATTGAAGTTGTTTGATCATAACATTTTAGGAAAAGTCTGTAAAATAATGGTGTTTTCCTGCAGAACTTTCTAACAATCAACAGACTGCAGTGCTTCTAGCTCCACCTTCTTGGTTCAGATCAGTATGTCTGACATCGCAACAGAATGGTACTAAAAAGTGAAACAGTACTGGCTGGTAATTTAGGGACCTATCCTGGTTTTATTAAAGGAAATGCCACAGAAAGCATGTCGTACCAAGACAAGCCAAACGGAATGACTTGATGGAAATGAGTCTTGTAGGTGTCTCTCTTTCTCTCTCTTCTGTAGAGAGAAGTTACTGTTGAGTTTTTCTTGACCTGCTTCCTCCACAGTCGTCCATTTCTGGGACATCAGGGCTCTAGTGACGGTCTTCTTTGACTCTTTTGACAATTCCTGACTCGGCTAAGTCACAAAATTGTGTGGTTTGGTTGTTGGTCTTTGCTCTTTACAGAAACCCACCTCTCTTTAGCTTTCTTTCCAGAGTTCAGTTTGAAATCTTTGTTTTCCCCTATGACCCAATGACAGACTTGCTCTGGATTTGAATTTTGTGATCTTACATCTTACTCCACTCCTTGACATTTGTAAACAATGCTGTGATATCTTTGTATACCCTTCTCCTGCTTTAACACGTCTTTTCAAAGTCCACTGTGAAGTGATTTCTTTTGTTATTATCATGATGCTTTCAGCTCCAGTTACAGCTCAAAGCCTGAGCAGAGGTTTTTATCCTGTGTTTAAAGTGGAGGGCAACTCTCAGTCTGAACTGGATTGATAGATTGGTTGATTATAAGCTGTGAGCATTATTTAGATAAGGCACATGATCAAAGAACAAAATGTGACTTCTGAAGTGGCTCAGGATTTTGACCCTGGTAGATTTTGGTTTTTGTGAGATTGTGTTTATCTTTGCGAGGTAAAAAAATGTCAGCATCCAACCTAAAACTGAGATGCCTGGAAAAGCTGGGTCAAAGATTCATTGATCTGTTTCTTGGTGAAACTTAAAATTACTTGACTGTAGCGGCTGTTAGCAGATCACACTACTGCCCTACATAAATCAACGTTTGGGATTCCCTTCAGCCTAACAGTTGTGTTGATAGACCCATATCTTCCTGATAAAACTGCTTCTGCTGATAACCTTTTACAGCCCTCACAGACCTTTATTTAAATCTCTCTGGGTGTCGGTTGCTTGATGGCTGCTGTTGTGTTCGGCAGCGTGCCCTCAGGTGAAAAGGAACATGCCTCGAAGCTGCTGTGACTTCAGCCCCAACGTGTCATTACTGTCCAGCTCTACAGGACTGTAAACACGGGAGGTGTCAGGCTCTTTCTGCCCCGCAGGACTGGATGGGGCCGGCCTCTCTAATCACAGATCTGTCTCTTTGGGATATTTGTTTGTACAGCTGAGCAGCAAGGTGAGGCTGCAGATAACGTTTGTGGAAACATCCTAAAGGTAGAAACAGCGGTAACCTCGCCCTGACTTGACCCCCGTGTGCACACATCTCTGTTAGCTCTGTGCAGCTGCTCACCTACATTTCAACAAAGTGTGTGTACACACTCTGTGATGCATTATAACGGTGCCCGACATCAATACATGAGCATTTCACGCAATCAGTGCAGCTCGTCTTGCTCTTTGTGCTCATTAGAATGTCATTTCCCATCAGGGGGAAGAGTTTATTTTGCTCGTTTTGCTTCAGAAAATTGTCCTGCAGCATTTGATGACAGCTTTATTCAGAGAATATAAATGATGATTGCACTGTTGGGCAGTTTTATGAGCTGCTCTGCTAATAAAAACAAGCTTTTAATTAGAAAAACAACTTTTCACCCCTGTTCATTGGCTCTATCTGAGTAATGATATACATATGATGAGCTAAGTTGTACATGCAGGAGAGTTTTCTTCCTTTTTTGAAATTTTTATCGTCCCTCTTGTGCTCTCCTAGATTAGTGCGGACTGAGTAGATAACAGCCCTGCACTTTTCTGCATCCTCAAACATGACTGGAGGTCAAGGGAAGGAAAGCTGGATCTATGTGCACATTAGCTCCTCAGCTCCTGAGTGGATCTGCAGGTGAAATGGAGGCTGAATGGCCGCTGAGCTTCTTGTGTTTCTGCACAGCGGGGCTGAGTGCTCTCTGGATGGAAGGACTCATCTTGGTTGAGGTTAAAAATTGGGAGCCCGTTGCACTCAAGGATTAATTGAAACAGTCCATCACTTGCTGGCAGCTGGCAGCAAACAGTTGTTAGCGTGAAGTCTGAGGTTCAAGTGGAGGAGACAGGACCTGAAGGGCTGCTGTGAATTATTATCTGCATCACTTATCTACCATTGCATTATCTATCTGTGATTAGTTGAGTTATTTCAATAAGAACGACTTATTGACCACATTCAGCGTAGCTTAAAGCTCCTGTGAGGAGTTTTCAGACAGTTATACAACAGAATGAAATCATCTTCAAAAGGTTGAGCCAAATGAGACACTCACTGGAAATAATTAGAATCTCTCAAGTATTTTCACGAACGTCTGGATCCACTGCTGCAGCGTCACTGTCAGGTGAATTTCATTTCAGTCTTAACAGCACAAATTCTTGATGAGTGACGCATTTGACTGTGGAACGAAATTTAAACATGAGGAGAATTTTTGAGCGTTTGATCAAACGTGCAAAAAAGAAGCAGCAAAGACATGAAGTTGAATGAATGAATGAATGAAAATGTTTATTTTGAAAAGTGTAAAAGAATTACACGAAGCAAACAGAGTTAAAACACAGGAACTTTGCAATTTTGTGTTGAATCAGAAGAAGAAGAAGAAGCAACCAAAAAAATTAAGAAAGAAAAAAAGAAAAAAAAATCTTTTCAATTAACCAAAAACAAAACAAAACAAAGCAAAAAGTTAAAGTTAATCCACAAAAAAAAACAAAAAAACAACACAATTTATCACTGGAACTTTAATTTATTTTCTCTTAAAGTTTTATAAAAGCGAAGTCTGAATGCAGTAAATGTCTTTTCAAAATGTTTTATCAGGTTTTCCTTTAAAGTAACCTGATTAAAAGTTGTGAAAGTAAATTTTTGTGTGCAAACTTTTTGAACTTTGTACAGCTTTGTTCGCAGGTTTTAGTGTGAGTGTGTTGGCAAAGATTTATAGAAAGTACCCAAACCAGTGGTGTGCACAGACATTTGGAAGGGCAGGGGCACAATAAACACAAGGTGCAGCATTTTGGCTTCCAGTAAAGCACTTTAGAGGGAACTTCAGTGTATTTTAGCTTTCAAGAGAAAACTTGAGGATGTTTTGGCTCCCAGAAGGGCAGTTCATCTTGTTCAACCAGAAAGGCAGATTAGTGTGGTTCACCAACCAGGAGTGCACACTATTAAAAGCAACCTTTAGAGTCTACTTAATATAATTGATGAAACCTTTTAAGTAAAAGGTTTGAGGAAACAATTTGCAAACAGTTTGATTGTGTAAATTTTGCCAGTTTTTTTGAGTAAATATTACCTAAATGTATCAACAATAATATACTCAAAAATGTGGGTAAATTCTTCTTAACCTTATGAAATAGATTTGATGACTAATAGCTATTATAAATGAGCAGGATTTTCTCATGGTTCGCGTATTTAAAAACATCACGTTTTATCTTGTGACCATGAGTGAGGAGGGCACACAGTGGACATGGGACCCTGCCAAACATGGTGACACAGGCTGTCTTTGACATGGACTGACTGTCTTCGCTAAATAGCTTAAACCAACAGTAGGATGTCATTAAGTAATGTTATCTTCTTGTACTGAACTCCTAAATATAATAGAGTAAATGAAAAATAGGGAGTAAGTGAAGCAAAGGGTGTTGAGCAGCTTTCTGTGCTCTATGATGCTGGCTGCTCTACTACGCACTACAGTCTGGACCTGCTGCCTACACAACTTGCAGTAGACCTGCTGTCTATGCTACATGGTGTAGATGGGCTACGCTCAACAGTGTAGACCGGCAACCCCTCATGCTCAAGTAAATACTATAATTAAGCTGATATTACTCAAAACTTCATTGAAAGCATCAATAAGATTAAGACATGGAAAATGGAGAGATTTATACAAAGTTTAGTTTTGCTTAATCTACTTGACAAAATTAAGTTCATGTCACTTTATTTTTTTTTTTGAAAAAGACAAAAACCGTGGTTTAAACAACACAAGCAACATAAATAAATTAAGCAAAAAGTTGCCTTAGTTTTATTAAGCAGATCTACCAGAAATGTTTTATCAGTGTATGAACCCGAGCTGCAGCACTGAGCTTGAGGCACATAAAGAGAATCTTTCACATTCACAAATATGAATCTGTTCAAGTAGTAATTCTGGTGCTGAATCATGCGGTCAGATTACAGAGCACATTCCTTGCAGAAACACTCCTTCTTATACTGCCATGTGAACAATAACCCAACCACTGCATGAAATCAAACTTTGCACCCTGGTTTCCTCTGATTCTTGACTATTAACAGAGCGAGTTTCTGGTGTGATTGCTGGTTTATACTTTCTGATGTCGAAAGTTTTCTTGAGCAAGAAGCTAAGGCACAAATTTCACCTAGTGTGTGTGTGTGTGTGTAGAGAAAAAAATTGTTGAATTTTGATGATGGAGGAGAAATACTCTGGACTTTGGCTTGAAATTTGTGAAGTTGTTACAAGATTTCACAAAAGAGTTCTTGAAGTTAAAGTGAAGCTTGTCCTCTCCTGCAGCTTCTTGAATTGGTAATCCTGGAGTCTGAGCTCAGTCTGTGGTTGTGTGTGTCTGCAGGAGGACTGATGGTGTGACCCTGAACCTGACTAATAACACAGCCGGACTCTGACTTACAGTGTAATGTCTGCTTTCTCATTTCGCCCCCCTGTGCTGCAGTCAGCGGCGTTGAAGCTGCATCCTCCAGACGCGCTGGTCCTCGTCACACACACACAGATAAACTATCAGCTCTCTGATCCCAGATCTGCCTGGAATCGGGCCTGTGTTGTTTTTGTTAAGGCGGTCAAAGAGACGATGGTTTTTTGGGGAGAGCCTGTGGTCTGTGGCCGTGTTTAGCATACAGACAATGCTGCCATACAAGGCTGACTGAAGGCGGGTAAAAAGCAGCTTTCTGTAGCAGGGTCGTGCCAAGATGGAGACTCGGCTCACCATGAGGGCCAAAACCAACACGGAGGAGGAGGAGGAGGAGGAGGAGGGGGAACAAATTTGTATTATCCTCTTTTATTTGGGAATATCAACTCCTGTTTACGATGATTTCATAATGTTACACCAAGGGCTGCAACAAATTGTCTATAAAAATTCACAGATCAAGAATTGTAACAGTCGACAGTCGTATTACTGTTTTTATTGTTTTTATTGTTGTTGTCACAGGGTTCAATCAAATATCAGGCAATAAGTGCTCATATGTAGCTTCAGTTCACTGCATGAGGTGATGTGTTATTTTACAATTAAATACCTATTACAAATGAGTAGGATTTACACATGGTTGTAGTGTATTTAAGATATCACATTTTACCTTGTGACCATACGTGAGGAGGGCACACAGTGGACATGAGAGCCTGCCAAGCATGGTAGGTCACACAGGCTGTCTTGGCCCTGACATAGCCCAACTGCCCACACTCCACAGCTTAGACCAGTAGGATATCTTCTTGTACCGAACTCTAAATAGAGGTAATGTGTTATTGAATACTTCTATGGACAAAGATCACTAAATTCATACATGAGGAAATATCTATGTATCTCTGTGGTGCTGACAGCTCTGTGGGCTGTAGATTTAGAGAAATAAAAGTTCACTAGCTGCTTCTGTTCCATCTGTAGACAGTTTTTCAGGATTTGAGTCACCAGCCAGTGTCAAAACTCACCTAACTTTTTGAAAGTGTGGACTATTCTGCTCTCCCTGAACGTAGGTGCCCAACTTGACAGATAGATAAACAGTTTTATGTGAAACCAGAGACCGTTTTTCTTGATTTTGTCATTCATTGAGACGCAACACAGCTCAAAGCACTGTATAACATAACAGAACAGAACAGAAAGTTGATAGATTATCTTGAACAGTCAAAACAATATACATAGGGCCCTATGAAATCAAAGACTACAAGACTAACAGGTTTATCATTTACATATAAAAACACACATTCTGCTCCTGTTTTCTGTTTTTCTTTTTGTTATTTTTGGGAGGGGTAGCTCGGTGCCAGTAGTCGCATGTGGTTGCTATGGCTACAGTCAACAGAGGAGATGGCTCTTATGGGTTCTGTCCTGATTGATGCATCAGCAGAGCATTCTGGGATTTGTAATATGAGCAGTATATGTGCTTGTGGGCCAGATCTAGTGGCCCTTAGGCGTTGCCTCTTGGGCCAAATATCATTCCACTATGGGCAAAATTTGGCCCACGGGCCAGAGTTTGACTCCTGTGCTCTCAAGCTGGGGTCGTCAAACTTTTTTCTTTGAGGGCCACATAACTCTGCCTCTCTCTGACGGGGGCCAGGATCTGTCTATAACAGCAAATAACGTGTAATAACATAAAATCGATTCAAAAGAGAAAGATGGAGCCCCTTTAGGAGCAATATTAGTTCCATGATTGTATTTTTTCACACTTATTTTGCAATAAAAGTCTAAAAAGTAGACTTTTTCTTTTCATTGAACAAAAGAATATTTTTTTCTCTCCCCTAACCTCATCATTTTATTTTATTTTTTGAGGTTTTTAGTTGGCTTGCTGCGCCTGATCACATGAGCTATCAACATGAAATGTCACTTCATGTTGAATGTCATGCTCTGAGTGTTTGTGAAAAAACAGTGAACTAATTAATTTGCCTCAAGAAAACACCGAAAGTAGTAAACAGCTGAGGAACATTTTGTTTAAAAAGCCAGACTTTTGCAGCCTCACGTTAAAAAAAACCCTAAATATTTCCAAATTGCGATTTTGGAATTGTTCTAAGTGGCCGGACCAAATGTGTGGAAGGACCATATCCGGCCCTCAGGCCATAGTTTGGGGACCTCTGCTCTAAAGGGTTCATACATCATAGAGTTTTCTTGTATTCAGTTATTGAGCAGTTTGTGTTTCAGACAACAAACAATAATTGATAAACTGACCATGCTGGTGTTAAATGTCAATTTATTGGACCACCATAAGTGATTCCTGTTAGTACAACACTATTTTCAGTAATATTATACACCATGTAATTCACTGAGTATTTTGTTTTATTGACATGAAAGGAGTATAGTAAAAGTGCATCACCTTGGGCTGAGTTACACAGGTTGATTTAACAGGTGTGCATTCTTTAGTCACTGAGGTAAAACAGTGTCCAAACAAGATATCGACAACAAAAATATCTGTGATTAGTCGACTAATCAAAAAAAAAAAGATCTACAGATTTAGTCAACAACAAAAAATAATTGTTATCTGCAGGCTTTGTTACACCCTGCATTCAAGTCCCCCATTATGTTGACTTCCAGCATGCAATTAGCTTCTTGTGCAGGTTTGAGGATCATTGCTGCTGAGATGTTTGCTTCTGTCCCTGTGGAGCTAAATTCAATTAGTTTTCATGCCCTCAGCATTTGAACACAACATCAGATACAATAAAACAAACGACTTCCACAAAAGCTTTTCTGGACAATTCCAGGACAAGTTTTCCATCTGCGATACATTTTCACATTGACTCTCTCTGTCGCTCCAGGGGGACAGAGTTTAAGGGAGACTTGTTGCTGATAAGTTAAATTGATTTAATCATTTTTTCCACTTTGACTGGATGAATGGTGAGATCTTGAGTGCACTTTCCAGAGGATGCAGTGTGGGAGGGGGGCTCATGCAGAAGAAATATCCGAATGGATTTTTCTGACAGTAAACAAAAACCTCTAAGACAGACTTGTTGATCTAAAGTGTCAGCCAGCTTGTTTGTTGTTGATCCTGGCAGAGGAAAACTCTGAAGAACAGCAGCTGGGACATGTCTGAATTCATGCAAGAGAGAGAAAGACAGAGAGAAGGTACTTTATTCTGGTCTTGTAAAACTTCGCCGTGACTGCTGCTCATAATGTTGAAAAGTTTTGCCTTGAGGCTTCACTAAACTGATCTTCAGGCTCTGATTCAATTATGGCCACCAATACAAAAGGCAGCTTCATCGTTTTTGGCACAGAGTGTCCAAAGCACACGCTACTGTAGTTTATCTTTAAATCTGTACGAGAAGATGCTTTCCAACAATAAATACAGTGTTTGAGTCGGATCAGAGGACTGTGCCAAAAAAATTAATCTCTGTTAAATCTATGGATGTGTGTTGTTTCATAACCCTTGAAATGACAGGAACACTACAACCTCAATTCCAGTGAAGTTGGGACATTGTGTAAAACATAAATAAAAACAGAATACAACGACTTGGAAATACTATTTAACCTATATTCTGTTGACAACAGCATAAAGAAAAGATATTTATTATTCAATCTGATAAACTTTTTTGTTTTTTGCAATTGTTAACTCATATTGGATTTGATGCCTGCATGTTGCATGCAACCTCAGTTGCTCAACAGTTCGACGTCTCAGTTGCTGTATTTTTTGCTTCCTAATGCCCACACATTTTCAATGGGCCACAGGTTTGGACTGCAGGCAGGCCAGTCTAGTAGCCACTTTCCCACTTTATGTAAGGCCATCTCAGATGAGCTCGGGGCCCAGAGAAGGCGGCAGCGTTTCAGTCTGTTGTTGATGTCTGACTTTGTCTTTGCATGGTAGAGTTTGAACTGTCACTTGTAGATGTAGTGATGAACTGTGTTAACTGACAATGGTTTTCTGAAGTGTTCCTGAGCCCATGTGCTAACCTTTTGAGGATGCTCCTTTTATACCCAATCATTACACTCACCTGTTTCCAATCAACCTGTTCACCTGTGGAATGATCATAACAGCTGTTTTTTTTCAGCATTCATCAACTTCACCAGTCTTTTGTTGCCTCTGTCCCAGCTTTTTAGAAACATGTTGCAGGCATCAGTTTCAAAATGAGAACATATTTGCAAAAAAGAACAAAGTTTATCAATTTAAACATTAAATACCTTGTCTTTGTAGTGTGGTCAGTGAAAATAGGAAGTTGGGGTTGTATTAAAAAGCATAATTGCTGCTTTATTCGTCCAAAACTCAGCAACCGTTCCCTCCTCTCAGCCTCAGAGGAACTTTTTGGGTATTTTTTCGGTTTCACACTTCTCTAACTGGCTTCATTGGTGCTGCCTTTGTTATCCTCTCTTGTGCAGCCTGCATACTAGTCCACATTCATCCTCAGGCGCTCTCTGGAACCTGTTTGAAGGCCAGGCTGGCTTTCTCCTGAAGGCCCCGCAGAGCGAGCAGCCCGCCTGCCCTCTGCAAAGGCTAATGGTCTCCGCCGCTGCACCGCCGCCAAGCTGACTGATGCAGACACGCAAATGTGGTAAAATCCTTTTTGAGTTTCACGCTCGTCATCGGGTGGAGATTGAAAAGTTTCGCTGTGGCAGGTGCATAGAGATCAGGTCGGCTGCTCCAGAAATGTCACATGTGCAGAAATCTTTCGGCTGCATTCAAAAAATGCTCGCGTAGGACGGATGAGGAGAAAACTGGGTGCATTCGCAGGCAGATGAAAGTTTTCATTTGTTCATTTAAACAGCTCTCTCAAGCAAACACTAAATTGTGAAACCTCAGAAAGTTGGAAAAAGCCGCAGCTACTGATTTATGAAATATTTATTGTGCTATAAAACTGACTTATTGGTTCATTTGGTTGAATGGCCTGAGTTTTTGCAAGACATGTTAGTTTCTGCCCCTCTCCTTTCTGCAACATTTATGCAACTTGATATTTATCTTTTGGAGTTTCTTTCTCAGAATCTCACATGAGCAGCTCCTGTGTTTCCACACAGTTCACCCGAGGAGAGGACTCCTCACTCGCTCTCTGTGGCGTTCCCTCCTTCTGAGCATGCTCTCTCCCTCTCCAGCCGGTGCCACTGTGCAGCTCCGTCGTCGCCTTTGAATGAGAAAGCGTGTTTGCTCTGCTCTCATGCGGCACCGCTTTGCCATTTACAGAGCACTTGGCTGTGCTGCAGGGACGGGCTCTGCCTGAGAAGGAGCGCTTGTAGGACATCCACATTCAGAGAGCACCTTCTGCTTCCACGTTTGTTCTTTTATGTTGCTCCTCTTTTTCCATCGGTGTCTGCTCGCAGCACAATGACACCCTTTGATGACGGAACAGAAAGAGCTCAGGGTCAAGCCGGGTCGTGTCGGGTGAATTGTGGATGTGGTTGAACAGTGTGTTATGGGAAGTGTGTGCACAGAGAGCTGGCTGACCTTTCTGCGGGCAGATTTGAAAGCTCAGAATGAAGTTAATTAACATCACATGACAGGAAAAGCTGTTTTTGTGAGTCTCTAATGAATTCTGAGTGATGGATAGATTTCAGTCTTGTCTAAAATGTTGACAAAGCGGCATGTTTTTGATTCCTTCTGCATCTCACTCCCATTCATTTCCTACTGCTCATCCTGTTCAGGGTTGTGGGTGGCTGAAGCCTATACCAGCCGTCTTAGGCCTCGTTTACACGACATCAGTTTTAGGGTGGAACACAAAAGTATTGTAGCGTTTCAGCCTCCGGTTTACATGGAAACAGCATTTTAGCCGACCCAACACAAAGATGGTGTTTTAGGGTGAAATGCTGACGTCATGCTCTGCTCTGTGCGTGTGCATTAAACCTCCACTGTGCCACGCAGGAACAGAACAACACCTACTGTTTTGTTCTTCTGCTGCTGAACGTATTGCCTATCTTCTACCAAAACGTGCAATTATTGCAATATTTCTGCTATTAGAGAAGAAGTTTTTCATATGAGCTCCAGATGATCAGCTCACCTCTTCTTCAGCCTGTAAACTGTTGTCATGTATACAGCATCGACAGCTATATCGCCGTCTTCAGGTCTTACATGCGTACTACAGCGTTTTAAGTCCCTCAGCCTCTACATGTAAACACAGATATTTTTCATCATGTTTTCCTGCGTTTTAGGGTGAAACGCTGTGAAATGTTGTTGCGTAAACGAGGTCTAAACTTGGACTTGCTTTTGCTCCCAGATTCTCCCCAAGCTCTTGACAACAAGGAGAAGCAAAAGTGACAATGCATACTGAAGTTCCAGTTTTGTTTTTATGAGCTTTGTTTGGTGTCATTTTACAGCATAATACCAAAAATCTGCGAACTGTGATGTTATCAGAAAACCAACATCTAACAACCAAAAAAAAAAGGAACTCTGGACTGCAAAGTAAACAGAGGGAGGAGGAGAATCTCAAAACTACAGCCGGTTCATTGACGGATAAGACTTTTGAAGAAGCTTTTTTTATACCAAAAATAAGGATATATTCGGCCATTCTTAAAACATTTGGAGTATTGTACAAACATGCGTTTCTGCAAAAATCTAGTGAAGAAATTTAAGTGTTTTGAAAGTTGAATCAAAAGAACAGTCTTGAAAAAAGTCATTCAGGGTGAATTTAATTTATCTCAAAATCATTACAACAGGTGAGACACCATAGACAGGTTTCCAGCCAATCACAGGGCTGACACACAGAGACAGACAACCTGTCTTCATCACAGACAGTTCAGAACCACCAATTCACCTGGTGAACATGATTTTGGACTGTGGGAGGAAGTCTTGAGCTGGGAGAACATGCCGACTCCACACAGAAAGACCCACTTTTTCTGAACAGGGCTTCATCTCTAACTGGTGACCTTCTCTCTGTGAGGCAGCAGTGCTTATTTCTGTACCTAATTTCAGAAATTTCTCATTACATGCTGCATATCTGCTTCCATTAAGGTGCATTATTATTTCAGCCATAGAAAATACATCCTTCAAGATAAAAGCAAAGCAAAAACATCTTGACTGTAGCGGCTGTGTGACCCACTTTTTGTGTTCTGACTGACTGGTTGTAAACTAAAGCTGAAGTGCTTCCTGGAGTTTCATCCCTGAAAAGTAGGGCTGAGCAATTCAGCGCAATTTAGATTAAATTGCTATATGGCCTGCTGCAATATTCTCATTACAGACAGTGCAATATTTCCTTTACCTCAGAATACCAGATAAAATTGTTTTGTTGCAGATGTTTTCAGCTCTACACCAGTGTTACTCAACCAAAGAGAGAAATTGTTTAAGACTATCTTTGCAAGAGAAACAATCTGAGTGGCAGAAAGAGGCAAAACTGCAAAACGAAGCCATGTAAAAGAGTTTTAAGTAGCAAAAATTATGAAAAGCAGGAAAATTGGCAAAAAATTTGAAAAATATTCATAAAAAGGGCAAAAAATGGGCCAAAAGAGTGAAAAATGACTAGAAGAAGAAGCAATATAAAGGAGTTTTAAGTGGCAAAAATAGTCAGAAGCAAAAAAAAAGAAGTGAGAAAATTTGTTAAATCTTAAAAACATTTGGAAAGTAGCAAAAATGGTTCAAAAGAGAGAAAAAAAGAATGAAAAATAACCACAAGTAAAAGCAATAAAATTAAGTGTTAAGTGGCAAAAATAGTCAAAAGTAAGAAAAATTGTCAAAAGTTTGGAAAATATTTAGAAAAGGGGCAAAAAATGGTCCAAAGAGTGAAAAATGACCACAAGAAGAAGCATTTAAAATGAATTCTATGTCAAAAATAGTCAGAAGCAAAAAAAAAGAAAAAAAATTGTAAAAAACTTGGGAAACACTTGGAAAGTAGCAAAAACTTGTGAAAAAAGCAAGAAAATTTGGCTAGAAAATTGACAGAAAACTTTAAAAATAGTCAGAATGTAGCAAAAATGGGCACAAATACACACAAATGACAAAAAAGGGGAACCTAAAAATAATCGCACCATAAATTGCAATTGGAGAAGAATAATTTCAGTTAGAATATTTTTGCAAATTGTTCAGCCCTACTGGAAAGGTTTCATCACTCTTCAGGATGTAATGTCAAGATTCTGAGACATTTTCACCTCGACAGCATCTCTGGATTAGCAGATGGAGTTGGTGGAGTTGGACTGTGGTGGTGTGAGTTGTGTTTGGGCTCAGGAGTTTCAGTTCCTCTGAGGAAGCTCTGTTTGTCTGAGCTGACTGTCCCTGCAGACGTCTGTAATTACAGCACGTGTACTGTACCTGTTAGCTCACCGCTGAGACCTGCCACGTACAGAGGGCTGTGTAAAAGTCCTTTCACAACACTATCAACATGAATCATGTCATATTTAACAGAGTTTGCTCTCTGGTTGCTTGTTTAAAGAGCTTCACAAAAATTCAGTTTCCATTCATAAAGATGTAAACGGTGGTTAAAGAATGTCAGCTCATACAGCGCTCTGCTCTGTAACAATGCTCTTTTACTCTCTCTGCACAGTCATATGTTTGACCTGTAAAAGTTCACTTAACAACACCCTTGGCCTTGGACGTTGAGCCGCCCTGCACACACAGCTGCAGCTGTAGCTTTCAAAACAAAGAAGCACACTTGTTGCTAAGATGCAAAAGAAAAAAAAAGTTGTGCAATTCAGGTTCGCTGTTATCACATGCCTAAAGAATATATATAGAAATCACAAGTTGGGCTGCAGTTGTGTAATGGGAGTGTTTTGTTTTTGGGATCTGAATTAATCCACAGGCATAGAAGCATTTAATGAGGGAGATAATGCAAAGTTTTCTTCCTAAAGTTCTACTGAAACACCAAAGTGAACATTTTGTGCAAAAGGTCAAACTTGTACATTTTACTGTGACAAAAATAAAACTGCTCTTCATGTTTTTTTTGTTTCCCATGCCTGATTTAATGATCAGTGTTTGACTTTGAAAATTTTGGATCAACGTCATTTTAACTTGATTTGAAGAAAAAAAAAAAAGTAGCAATTATCTCCTTCTTCCTGTTTTTGATTTTGTCTGAGTGAGTTCGCTTTTTTAGAATCAACTATATAAGATCTACTGTTTATCCTGAGGGAAATGGTTGTACCATAGAACAATATACAAACAGTTAGTAAAAAGCAAGTGTCTAATTATATAATACATACATTATATAATCACAAAGTGGAAATCTGAAAAATACAAAGTGTCCAGGGCAAGTAGAGTTCAAAGACGAAAAAAGTAGAGTAATATCAAACCAATACACAAACTATTGGACGTGAATTATTTTCCATTGTAATAAACAAAATAAACAAACTAACTGTAAGTTATTACACATGAATGAACAAATGCATGATATCAAAGCTCTTTTCAATGGAAGATGAGAATGGCCAGGGATATTTCTTTTTTTTTAGTTTTATGGGCTGTTTTCTCGTGATGATGGCTCATTTACTTGTGGTCTCAATATAACAAAGATTTTCTTGTGAAAACAAATACACTTATTTTGGTAACTAGACATGTCAAAGATCATTTTCTTGTGATAAAAAAATGATTAATCATGTGTTTATCTTGATTTCAACCTGCAAGAGCTGCCACAAACACCAATCATATACTGAAATGATGAGGACGATGTTGTGAGCGCCTGTGAAATAATAAAATCTTGGTTGATACTGTAGTAAAGGAGTTACGAGCTGCAAGCTAACTTCCGTTATTGCCTCTGTTGATACACCAGAGTTTCACACACTATAGTTGGCGATATAACTGTAGGGGCTGTATATCTGATAATGGTTTAGAGGCCAATATGCATAGACAGACAGATGTAGATGCCACATTGAGCAGGTTTGCCCGTTGCTATGATACGTCAACGTGTCGGCCATATTGGATGTGGCAGCTCTGCCTCGTAAACTAATGCAAGGAAATGGACCAAACTTCATGAAGCGCCTTTCGATAAAGTAATTTAAGTTCATGCTTTTTATTCGCCCATCCACACATTCACACACACACAAATATATTTGGGAAACAAACAGGAATCAGAAACAACATATATAACTTGTTTATGTGATGATTATAAATGTTAACTCCTTTTATGTTTAGGACATTGGTAAACACCAAACCAATGCAGAAATTCTTCTCATGTTTTTATGAGTTTTTACAGCGACCAATGTATGCAACTCTGTTATTGTTATAGTAAATAATAAAATATTAATATGAAACATCTGTGTTCATAATAGCCAGATCCTGAAACATAATTCAGATAGAAATTATAATGTAGAGATAAAACTTTGAAGGAATAAAGTATTGAAAAGGTGAGCTAAAAGGCCAAGATACCTTTGTATTTCACCCTAAAACCATTGACGTGTAAACAGATCCTTAACCTCTTGTCAAACTTCATACATGAATACATCACTTCTTGGCTTACCCTGTTGGGCATTTCAAAATAAAAGCATATGTTTCACCAAAAATTATAGACTACTCTGAATACCAACTCTAACACAAAGGGAAAATGCAATTTTTGCTGATGATAATCCTTGATTGATGTGCCATTTTTACTACCCTGTGACCTACCTGGACCAGACAGTGGCAGCTTTACCAATACACTATTTATTAATACCTTATCAAGAGAAAGCAATTTTTTTTTGCTACAGTGCATAACAAGGAGAAGGAGAATCATTGGCTATTCTCGTCTGCTTTTCTGCATAGCGTTCAACTAAAATGGTATTATTGTTGTTTGTTTTTTTTTTAGTGCTAATGAAGAATTTTCTGTTATTGCACAGCATAAAAACACGCACTAAGTTATTATCTATGATCAAATTTGTCACCAAATGGTACTTTCCGTGTTTTTATTTTTTAAAATGTGTTTCCAAACAGCTGTGAGAAATAAACGTTTGTTTATTTGCGTGGTGGTGCAGAGAGCTGGAGGTGTCTCTAACAGCAGTGATTGTCTGCAGCTCTTTAACAGTCACTCAGAGCTGAGAGACAGCTCTGAAAGCAGACAGTGGCTGGGTGTGTAAGCCGCAGAGTTATTGCACCTTGAGACCTGCATCAGTAATGATAGAATCTCCGCCTGCTCCTAAGTGTCCCCTGTGCAGCTCGGCTCCTCTCTTCTGCTGTGTCATCACGCTGGAATTGATCAGACAATAACAGAGGCAGAGTGTCGACACACCGTGCTATTAGAGTGTTTGCAGCCGCCCGTCATGTTGTCAGCCTCAGATCATAATTTGCTGTGAGGTTTAATCATTGGCGGCCTCTCTCCTGTCCCGTTCGCTGCTTACTAGACTCCAGCTGCAGGAGCTAAAGAGTGAAGTATCAGAGTTAGTGTTTACCAGAGCTGTCTCTGCTCTGCTGACTCACTCCTGTGTCTCATTAATCCTCTCTGGCATCCCCACAACTCTAATCTGAAACTGTATTTTATAGTTTCGACAATTATTAGACAAAAACAAGTCAGTGGAAGTAACATTTCCAGTTTTGTCTGATCAGAACAGAGCTGTACTGAAATGACAAAGATGGCAGAATAAAGCATGTTTAACATCTATGTGAATCAAACTGAAGGGTTTTAGATTTATTCATTTCTTTTCTGTATTGATCCACAAATGGTCCATCATTTAATAGAAGTGCCTGTTTAAGAATTTATGAGATGATTAGATTGAGAGTCTATGTTCATGCCAACCTCTTAGAAATCCTCACCATCTTCATCAACCACTCCACCATATTACTACAGCAAATTAGCACGTAAACATGACTGAATCATACAGGAATAAGAGAAACATTGGTGGAGGTAGAGCATGCAGTTATGTCCCAAATGTGCTTCTTCCTTGGCTTTAACTACCCTCTCTTTTTTACACAATATCTATCCTTTCTCTCCACTTTTTGCTTATTTTTCTGCCCTTTTCCTCATAAAAGTGTCTTTTTGTGGAGGAGGAAGGTAGAGCATGCACTGCAAAAACGGAAATCTAAGCAAGTCATTATGTCTTATTTGTAGTAAAAATTGTCTTATTGTTCTTGATTTGAGCCACATTCACTCGACCAGGTCATAAAAATGTCTTATTTCAACTTTTTTTTGCGACAAAAATGAGGTGTAAATTGCTTGTAACAAGTCAAAAAAATCTGCCAATGGGATAAGACGAATTTGCCCGTGAAGTTTCTTCAAATTAGAAAGATGTCTTAAAACAAGAACTTTTTCTTGGAGAAGGAGGAGAAGCATACAGTTTTCTCTCATCTTTCCTCTCCTCTCCTCTCCCCTTTATTCATTTTGGGAGTAAGGGGAAGGTAGAGCATCCAGTCTATTGTATGATGTCGAGCTCCAGCTCAGTCATTACTGCTTGTCCTCTCTCTTGAAGGTTGTTTTTAGCTTTTTCAGTGAAGCAAGTTTCCTGGTGGCGTGAACATTTTTAAGGCGATGTTTTTCCACCAGCAGCCCTTCACTCTGGTAAATTATTTCACACTGGGTCCAAATAAGCTTGAATTGATGGTGTTGTTATCTCATGGTGCTGTTTAGCTTTCTCTCCTTGAGTTTCGGCTTTGCTCTGAGTTAATTTTGTTTGCACCCAGACAGCAGAGGAGCAGGTAGCAGAGTTTCCAGAGTTAAAGCTTGTTATGTGACATCTTCCCTCCTCCTCCCTTTGTAACCTTGCTGCTCTTTTTCTTCTTGTCTCTTTCAGGTTGACGGGTCCCTATGGTTATTTGACTGATGGTCCAGGAAACTACAAGTACAAGACAAAGTGCACCTGGCTGATCGAGGGACAGTAAGTGGCTCACAGTGATGTAAACCTGCTGCTGCTTTGAGTCTCTGTCTCGTTCTTCTTCATTATACACACCAGTGGTGATTGCTCTGAGACTGCAAGGGAAGCTCAGCTTTCCCTAAAATGAAAAGCAAATTTTAAAAAAAAGAGAGGGTGAAATGTGTACCACTGTGTGTACATTTTATTGACTAAATATGAGAATGCGTTCATCTTTTGTTCAGAATCAGCTACTCATCACAGGAAACAGACACGACATCCTTCTTATTCATCCCTGCAGCCCCACAGTGATTTACACAGACGCTCAGAGTCTACTGACTTCAATGGGGAAGGGAAGAGTGGGTTGTTCCACTGCACAAAACTGAATGGTCATTGGATAAATGCTGGGCTTTGTCCCGCCCATCAGACCCTCAGTGTCTATATATGGGGCAGTCGGTCGGACACTCGGCTCCTGCATGATGACTGTATGATCTGTCTGAGGCAGAATCCCCTTTTTATTAATTGACAGTGAAAGCTCAGTGATCTTAGTTTAAACAGCAACCAATTGGAGCGACATCTACAGGTGTTGAGAAGAACTTCTCCTATTCTAAGTGGCTCAAGTCTCACACCCGCAACATAGTGGGCCAAGGTTATTTAAGCAGCCTAACTCTGCTGATCATCAAGATGACACTGGTCAAGTCCCTGGAAAAGACGCCTAGCTGGTGCAACAGGGTCACAGATCATTTCCTTGAAAAGGAACAGCGGGTAGAATTTACATGTAAACAAACACATTTGTGATGTAAGATATCGATACCTGGAAGCTATCGAGCTCCCCCTCCTTGAAAGACTAGCAGCTGCTACTGACACACCACTGATCAAAATCTTAAGACCAGTTGAAAATTAGCATGAATCAACATGTAGAAATGTTGGATCTTAAAAAGGTTAAAAGTAGAGTTTCAAAATGCATAAAGAAGAAATAGGAATGAGGCAAAAAAAGAAAAGAGTAAGAAATTAATTTAAAACAACAATTAAAGTGATATAATCTGTTCATCAGCTGATCAAAGTTTAAGAGCACAGCCTTTAAAAGACAAAATCTGCACAAAACCTGTGAATTCAACCTCATTTTCTGTCAGGTATTCACACTCTCATGACCTCCTGATGGCTAAAATGCTCTCTATCTCTTGCGCCATTGCTGCTGAGGTTGCAGCAAGACAGTCGTTATGAATTTCTTCAAAGATCCTGTGGATTATGGAACAAAAGTCAAGTGGTAGACCTAAATCTGGGTGACTGTTCGTTAAGACACGAGATGACTCTTGACCCAAATTAAGGCCGTTTCTGGTGCTGACTCCAGCCCGATATGTGACACCAGGTACAAGATCAAAAATGCAGGACACATAAGTCACATAAATCAGACAGTTCAGTAACAGCTTAATGAGTTCAGGGTTTGGCAAAGGTATTTCCAAAAAACACTGGGCCAAGACGGGGTCAGAAGGCACAGGGGAGGATCAAAACCACAAGGTGAAATAGTGAAAGTAAGAAGAACTGGCAGAGACAGAAGTTAAGACTGGGTTTGAAAAACACATGAAGAGTGAGGATTGTAAAATGCAAATCAGTGTGCACATCAGGATAATCAGGGAAACAGCGAGACAGAAGGGCAGAAAGTCAGTAACCACCCACCTAAAAGAAGACACTAGTGTGAGTAGGGGGCGCCATCATGATCTGGTTTTTCCTTAAGTGGAACAATGGAACTTCAGGTTGTTCAGGGGCGTCAAATGGCGGCTGGCTCTATGGAGATGTTGCGGGTGTGTCCTTCATGACTGAGGGCCCTGCTCTGTGTGCTAATTACTGGGTTTTTCAACAGGACAGTTCTGCAGTTCACAATGTCCGCCTGACAAAGGACTTCTTCTTCTTCTAGAGGGATAATCTCACTCTTTTGGAGCATCCTGCATGTTCCCCTGATCTAAATCACAGTGAGAACATTATGGGATGGATGTAGAGGGAAGTTTACAAAAATGGACGTCAGTTCCAGACAGTGGACACCAAACATGAAGCATCTTCATCACTTGGAGCAATGTTCCCACTACCCACCATAAATAAGTGCAATGTTTCCAATGGTCTTAAAGTATTGGTCAGGAGTGTATCATTGTGCGGAGACAAAAGGCGAAAGGAAGACACACTGATGAATGGACTGTAAAATCTGAGGTTGCAGCTCAATATTTAAAGTGTGCTCTTAATGATTGTTATATCCACATTCTGCGCTGTAATCCTTCACTCTGATCCATGGGAATTTACAGTATCCTGAAGATGATGGATGAAGATAAATGGCTAAGTAACTGCAAGGAATCCATTACTAAACCCTTCTATTGTTTTAGTCAGCATAACCAGGCCACGGCGCATCGATTTGGAGCAATGATTCTTCATTTCTGAGGCCGCCTGAGGCCGCCGGCTCATCCCACCCATAACCTCTTTGATTACATTTGCATTTTCGGCTTCTAGCCAGAGCTTTCCTTCAAGGGGATTAACCATGAGCGACTTGGTCGGAGCACAGGAGGTCAAACTCATGTTTCTCTTGGATGTTCTGACCCTCTGACATTCCTGTTCCTCAACGACTTCTGTAATCGTCCGGGAGATCGTTCGTCCAACGCTTTCATTACACTTTAACGGCACTTTGATATGGCGTCGTAAGACCTCAGGTTAATGCAGTGATATGTGCACTGTACAAATCAGAATGACGCTAAGACCTGAAAGGAGATCCATAACCCTGAGACATATTTTCACTTTGAGTTCATCTGCTGTGTCCTTAAGTGACTTAACCTTCTGACAGTCAGGGGAATGATGACGGAAATATGGCCTCTTGGTTTGGTGCCATGCCTTAAGGGAGCTCTGTGGTAAATGCTGGTTAAGAATAGGACATTTATTTCTAACATCCATCCCGTTTCTCTTCTCTTCAGAGTCTTAATTCACTGATCACAAGCCCTCTTTTCTAATTGAACCTCGGGGCGGCTGCTGTTCAGTGTATTAGCCTGGTAATGGAGCGAGGAGGAGATGGTGCTTCACTCCAACAAGTAAAAATGTTAAAGAGAGAAAATGTGACTTTCTTGGATCGTTTCCCATGAATCTTGTGCTGTATTTGTGGATTTCATAAATTGTTCTATTTGAATGATTCGATTATGAGATGCTAACAATGTTAAGAGGAGAGCGGAGGAAGGATCTTGTGAATATGATTGAAGAAGTGGAGGGAAATAATCTTATCTCCATTTGCATCTCCCTCTCTCTCCGAAAACACCGAGCTGTAGAAAGTTATTTCAGAGATTTGAATGTGAAACTTATTTGTGTCACAATGAAAAGTTAACTTCATTATCTGATCAAACAGCAAGAATTGAACAGCTGCCAAACCAGAAATATGAAAAGGAAAAGACAATGCATCAGAGAGTCTCAAGCTGCATTTCCACTGCCAGATTGAGGGACTTTGGAGCTGAATATTCCTGATTGGTGGAGCAGCCACAAAGTTTTTATTACCCTCTCCCTCTGTCCGCAATAATCTGACCCCCAGCTGTGATTGATTTGGTTTAGTTCCTCTTTAACAATGTTCTTCTTTCAGCCTGATAGTGTGAATGTGTCTCTGTCAGCTCCTGGTGTTCCGCTTTAAAGAGTGACCCTGTAAACTGGAGCCCTTCAGCTGAGCGTGTCAGTGGATATTCAGTTTACAACAGCTGTTTAAACACAGAAGAAGTCCCCAGGAATGCATCTTAGTTTAGTAGTTTGGAAAACAAATACATGCTTTTCTAAATCTTGTCACCAGATACGTTTTTAATGATGATCTTAAGCTGTTTAAAAGAATGAATCCCCCTCTAAGTTGTCAAATTCTTCTGAAGCCATTTGACGCTTCTTGAAACTGCTTCGACCGACTTTAGACGGCTTTAGCCTCCTTTCAAGTGTCAACAAATCTAACTGCATTGAAACAAAGCACCATCAAAAGCAGCACAGACTGAATATCCACCATTCTAACAGGCTAACTGCAGTGCTACATGACTTGTCTGTCTACTTCTATGGTGTCAATTACGCTGACAGTCCTTCGTTCTTACCTTTGTGCCCATGGTAGAGTTTGAACTGTCACTTGTAGATGTAGTGATGAACTGTGTTAACTGACAATGGTTTTCTGAAGTGTTCCTGAGCCCATGTGCTAATATCCTTTCCACAATGATATGGGATTTTAATGCAGCGCTGCCTGAGGGGTCAAAGGTCACAGGCATTCAATGTTGGTTTTCAGCTTTGGGGCTAACGTTCAGAGATTTCTCCAGATTCTCTGAGTTTTCTGATCATTTTATGGACAGTTGGTGATGGAATCCCTAAATAGTTTAGAATGGAATGTTGAGGGTCGGAGATGGCCTGGTGGATTAGGTCGGACATCTTGAGGCTCATCCTTGAGTGGGTGGCCCGGGTTTGACTCGGGCCTGTGGCCTGCTTCCCGCATGTCACTCCCCACTCTCTCCCCCTCTCTCCCCCTTTTCTGCTCTATCCTATTCTATCCTATCCTATTCTATCCTATCCTATCCTATCCTATCCTATCCGTTCCTATTCTATCCTATCCTATTCTATCCTAGCCTATTCTATCCTATCCTATTCTATCCTATCTTATCCTATTCCATCCTATCCTATCCTATCCTATCCACCGTCCTCCTCTATCAAATTAAAGGCATGAAAAGCCCAAAAAGTAACTTAAAAAAAAAAAGGAATTGAACGTTGAGAAATATTGTTCTTAAATTGTTGGACTATTTGCTCACCTCACGCAGTTGTTGACAAAGCAGTGAACCTGGCCCAATCTTTGCTTGTGAAGGACTGAGTCTTTTGGGGATGCTCCTTTTATACCCAATCATGACACTCACCTGTTTCCAATGAACCTGTTCACCTGTGGAATGATCCAAACAGCTGTTTTTTCAGTATTCATCAACTTTATCTGTCTTTTGTTGCCCCTGTACCAACTTTTTTGAAACATGTTGCAGGCATCAGTTTCAAAATGAGCAAATATTTGCAAAAAACAATGAAGTTTATCAGTTTGAACATTAAATATCTTGCTTTTATATTGTATTAAATTGAAGATAGGTCGAGGTTTTACTATTCATCGGGTTCTGTTTTATTTACATTTTACACAACAGTCTGACCTCATTGGAATTGGGATTGTATTTTATTTGTACAGTGCATGTGCATCAGTATTTCAGAAGTATGCATCAGTGTAAATATGTCTCATCTTATCCCTAACAATAAGGCTGAGCATGTCAGAAGATAGTTTGTAGACCTTTGTAAACTAAATTGTGATGCTTGTTTCATCACTAAAAAAAAGGAAACAGCTTCAGGTGTAAATGCTGCCTCAGCTCAGCCTCCACCTGTAGGATCTTAAAATTCCCATTCATGCCTGTCATGTAGCCAAAGTTTGCGTGACATTTTGCACTCAGCTTCATCGGCTTAAAGAGTAACTTTCAAATATTTCCGCCGCGGTGGTGGAAGCAGCTGTAAATGAATGAGCCATAAAGAAAGATTAACACCTCTCTCTCTCTCTCTCTCTCTCTCTCTCTCTCTCTCTCTCTCTCTCTGTTAGAGGTGATAGATTACAATACAGATTGATCTTTGAGCTTTTTAACCAGCACCAAGTAAAAGTCTTCACACTGTGAAAATCTCAACCAAATTCTCACTCCACGCTCTCTCTTTATGAAACGATTATGACGCACTCTCTTCTTTGATTGCTGAAATTTCTACTGAGTCAGCTGAAGCATTATTTTCGGTGTTTAAATCCACGTTACATGCACCTTTATCTGCATCTGCTGAACAATAGTTGGAGCTGTTCGACTGAGGAGTTAAGTGATAGCTTTGGGTGTTTGAAGCTGTTAAACTTAAGTAAGTGCGCTCAATCAATTATGTCATGAGTTCTTTCTTTAAAGCTTGAATAATTTTTAGTTTCCAGAGAGCAGCAGATCAGAACAGTGTGGACTGATTCCAAAATATTTGATCTAATGAAGTCAAACAGTTGGTTCTTTCTTTCTTTCTTTCTTTAATATAATCATGAACTCACTCATGCTCCTCTCCTGTGTTTTCCTCTCCAGGCCTAACACCATCCTCCGATTACGGTTCAACCACTTTGCCACTGAGTGCAGCTGGGACCACCTCTACGTCTACGATGGAGACTCCATCTACGCCCCGCTGCTCGCCGCTTTCAGGTACGTCCACGCTGACTTTGACAGTGTCAGTTTGTCAGTTCAAAGCAGCAAAGCTTAGAAAAGATCATTTAGATCACATGAATTTATAGAGACAGGTTGTTAAGGAGATTCTAGAGCAGTAGAGATATATCAGTGAAGAGTAGGATTTACAAACCATCACTAAATCCTTCTTTCTTTGTTGACTGTCTGATCCTCAAATATGTACCACGTAAAGAGCAAAACAAATGAAAATATGGTAAACATTTTTTGTCGTTTCAGTGGTCTGATTGTTCCTGAGCGATATGCCAATGAGACAGTTCCTGAGGTGGTGTCTCAGTCTGGATACGCCCTGCTGCACTTTTTCAGCGATGCTGCCTACAACCTGACTGGCTTCAACATTTCTTACAGGTGAGCTGGACACTGGGGGTGGGGGATATATATCAAATATACTCAATGTATTACAAGTTGGTACAGGTGACATGTATGAAATGACTATATCCAGACCATTGTGTATGAATTATCAGGGAAATGTTTTAAGAGTTAGGAGTGTAGTTCTCTTTGTAGTTTCACTTCTTTCACTCTCTGCTGGTGCTCCTCTCACTCCCCCGCCCATCCAGAAAACTCTCCTGCATTTTTGTGTATAAGGAGTGGAGGGAAAAAGGTGCTTGCTAACTCATCAGTCATAGGTTGTGGGTTTTTTAGGTTTGTTTTTCAGCTTCATGTTTTCGGTGTTTCGGGGTGAAATGCTGACATCACTCTCACTGTGCCATGCATGAACCTAACAACACCAACAACAACAACAGAGACCTACTGTTTCGTTCTTGTGCTGCTGAATCTACTGACTGCCTTCTAACTAAATGTACAAATATTGCACTATTTCTGCAATTAGAGAAGAAGATTTTAATATAAACTCCAGATAATCAGCTCACCTCTTCTTCAGCCTCTGAACTGTTGTCGTGTATATGGCCTCTACAGTTAAATCGCCATCTTCAGGTCTGACAGGCGTACTATAGCGTTTTAAGTCCCTCAGTATTTCCATGCAAACATTTTCCTGCGTTTTAGGGTGAAACTCTGTGAAATGCTGTCCTGAAAAATGGGATCTAAAGTGTAGCTGCTTATTTGGACTTGCTTTTGCCACCTGATTCTCTACCATCTCTCAACAATGAGAAACAAAAGTGACAACGGATACTTAAGTTTCAGTTTTGTTTTCATATGAGCTTCGTTTGGTGTCATTTTACAGTTGAACACCAAAAAACTGCAAACTTCGATGTTATCAGAAAACAAACATCTAATAACCAAAAAAAGAGAACTCTGAGCTGCAAAGAAAACAGAGGGAGGAGGAGAATCTCAAAACTACAGCCAGTTCACTGAGGGATAAGACTTGTGCATAAGCTTTTTTTTAAAATACTTAAACTAAGGATAGATTCGGCCATTGTTCAAACATCAGGAATGTAGTAAAAACATGCATTTCTGCAAAAAAACAAGTTAAGAAATTTTAGTGTTTTAAAAGTTGAATTAAAAGGACAGCTTTGAAAGAAGTCATAAAGGGTGACTGTAATTTGTGTCAAAATCAATAAACTTCTTCAACATTACTCATATTTCAACAAGTTTCAGTAATTAAATAAACAGTTAAAGAAGGACAGGCTTATAGATATGCAGATAAAACTTATTATTCACAGTCGCTGCCGCCCACATGATACCCAGAAGTGGCTGATATATTACAGGGGTTAAAAAACAGGTTTATTTACAAATATGAGAAAGACATAATAACCTTCCAGGTATTTCATTGGGTTCCTCAAATATGTCTGCTTGATGAAGGACCATGTCCTTGAGGTAGATTCAAAATAAAAACTGTGTTTTCTTGATGGTCGCCCCAGATGATATTTCATATAATAAATATATTCAGACAACATTCATTTGCAAACTAGGATGGAAATATAAGAGCGAATGCTTCATTATTTGTTAGTGAATACAAAAAGTGTTGAAAGGGCAGTTGATATATTCAAATTGATTTAAAGTGATACTAGACTGGTTCAGCTGGACAGAAAAAGTAGGTGTCACATCAGTAACCCAGACAGAGCCCAGACTCAGAGAAAGAAGTCACCAAAGGAGTCTCTTCAGGAAAATGGAAATGAAAGTGAATTAAGTCACCTTCAACTTTAGTTCATGTTATTTTCAAAGTGTATTTGGTCAAAAGAACTAATGAGACAACCATTTGAAGCTAGATGGGTAAATCTGAATAAATTATTTTCCTGAAACTAAAAATATGTAATTAGATAAAGTTTGGATCAAAATAAAAGGTTTGTTAAACTTAACTGTGACGTTTTGCATGCCATGTGTAGAAATCCAACCGAAAGGTCTGCTTGTATTGTTATATGATGTCCATTTTAAGCATTCAAGGGTTGAATTTAACATTCATATGATGATTTATCGTGATTTCCCTAGGAGAAATCAGAATGTCAAGATGTCTATGATATGGCTAATAAATACTGAGATACTGTTTTTAGGTCATATTGTGCAGCCCTGCTGGGCAATATGAAATTTGAATCCACCACTTTTTCATATCTTTGGGTTTTGTTCAGCTCTAAAAAGTGTCTAAAATACTTGAAAACTTCTTTCAAAAGTTTGAAAAGCTCAATTCCACATGAGAGTGCATTTTTAATGATATTCTCAGGCCTTGTCTTGAATCTGAAATCCAAGCTGGGATGACAGCCTCCACATATCAGATAGCTCCTAATCCTCTCCAGCTGGGCGTTGGGTGCTGCCACTCCTCAGGGTCCACGCATGCATTCAGGATGGAGTCACTGGAATGAGAAATACTTCACCACTGAGCCTCCAGCTGAACACCTCCAGGACAAATCCTCTTTTCTCTTTCACCAGACTTTAAATTTTTTTTTTTTGGAGCTGAGGGATCCACTTCACACCCTTCTTTGGGACATGATGACGCATACAAAGCTATCACTTTCTGCATGATTCAGCCTGTGCGCTACACTGGCACGACGGCGGGTTTAGAGGATCATGTGGGCTCCATTTTGCTGCAGTATGTTTGTGTTGTATCGTTGCACCATCATCTACCAGTTGGGACGTTTGGTTGCAGCCAAGAAGTTGTTTTCCTGGAGGAAGCTGATATGAGGGATCAGGGCGTAGAAAAAACAACAACATGGCAATTAGGACACTTTATTATCGCTCTGTTCTTTAACATACTGAGCATATACTGATCAGNCATATGTTATCCTATCATATCCTATCCTATCCCATCCTATCCTATCCTGTTCTATCCTATCCTATTCTATCCTATCATATGTTATCCTATCATATCCTATCCTATCCCATCCTATCCTATCCTATTCTATCCTATCCTATTCTATCCTATCCTGTTCTATCCTATCCTATTCTATCCTATTCTATCCTATCCTATCCTATTCTATCCTATCCTATTCTATCCTATTCTATCCTATTCTCTCCTATCCTATCCTATTCTAGTCTATGCTATCCATCCTATCCTATCCTATCCTATCCTATTCTATCCTATTCTCTCCTATCCTATCCTATTCTAGTCTATGCTATCCATCCTATCCTATCCTATCCTATCCTATTCTATCCTATTCCATCCTATCCTATCCTATCCTATCCACCGTCCTCCTCTATCAAATTAAAGGGATGAAAAGCCCAAAAAGTAACTTTAAAAAAAAAAAAAAAAAAAAGGAGTTGAACGTTGAGAAATATTGTTCTTAAATTGTTGGACTATTTGCTCACCTCACGCAGTTGTTGACAAAGCAGTGAACCTGGCCAAATCTTTGCTTGTGAAGGACTGAGTCTTTTGGGGATGCTCCTTTTATTCCCAATCATGACTCTCACCTGTTTCCAATGAACCTGTTCACCTGTGGAATGATCCAAACAGCTGTTTTTTCAGTATTCATCAACTTTATCTGTCTTTTGTTGCCCCTGTACCAACTTTTTTGAAACATGTTGCAGGCATCAGTTTCAAAATGAGCAAATATTTGCAAAAAACAATGAAGTTTATCAGTTTGGACATTAGATATCTTGCTTTTGTAGTGTATTAAATTGAAGATAGGTCGAGGTTTTGCTATTCATTGTGTTCTGTTTTATTTACATTTTACACAACAGTCTGACCTAATTGGAATTGGGGTTGTATTTTATTTGTACAGTGCATGTGCATCAATATTTCAGAAGTATGCATCAGTGTAAATATGTCTCATCTTATCCCTAACAATAAGGCTGAGCATGTCAGAAGATAGTTTGTAGACCTTTGTAAACTAAATTGTGATGCTTGTTTCATCACTACAAAAAAGGAAACAGCTTCAGGTGTAAATGCTGCCTCAGTTCAGCCTCCACCTGTAGGATCTTAAAATTCCCATTCATGCCTGTCATGTAGCCAAAGTTGGCGTGACATTTTGCACTCAGCTTCATCGGCTTAAAGAGTAACTTTCAAATATTTCTGTCGCTGTGGTGGAAGCAGCTGTAAATGAATGAGCCATAACAAAAGATTAACACCTCTCTCTCTCTCTCTCTCTCTCTCTCTCTCTCTGTTAGAGGTGATAGATTTCAATACAGACTGATCTTTGAGCTTTTTAACCAGCACCAAGTAAAAGTCTTCACACTGTGAAAACCTCAACCAAATTCACACTCCACGCTCTCTCTTTATGAAACGATTATGACGCACTCTCTTCTTTGATTGCTGAAATTTCTACTGAGTCAGCTGAAGCATTATTTTAGGTGTTTAAATCCACGTTACATGCACCTTTATCTGCATCTGCTGAACAATAGTTGGAGCTGTTTGACTGAGGAGTTAAATGATAGCTTTGGGTGTTTGAAGCTGTTAAAGTTAAGTAAGTGCGCTCAATCAATTATGTCATGAGTTCTTTCTTTAAAGCTTGAATAATTTTTAGTTTCCAAAGAGCAGCAGATCAGAACAGTGTGGACTGATTCCAAAATATTTGATCTAATGAAGTCAAACAGTTGGTTCTTTCTTTCTTTCTTTCTTTAATATAATCATGAACTCACTCATGCTCCTCTCCTGTGTTTTCCTCTCCAGGCCTAACACCATCCTCCGATTACGGTTCAACCACTTTGCCACTGAGTGCAGCTGGGACCACCTCTACGTCTACGATGGAGACTCCATCTACGCCCCGCTGCTCGCCGCTTTCAGGTACGTCCACGCTGACTTTGACAGTGTCAGTTTGTCAGTTCAAAGCATAGACTGTATAATGAGTGGACGTAACGACATTCGGCTCAAACTGAAGCCTCCAGCAGATGCCCCGCCCCCTGGTGTCTGGCTGCAGTATAGGTCATAAGCCCCGCCTCCCCATGTATTCCAGATATGAGCCGGGAAAACTTTAAAAAAATATGATACCTCGTAGAAACGTTTCTCTCATCTTTACTCTAAGGTAGTATGATGATGTCATCTAACTGCATGGTGTTCAGGTGTTTTTTTCCCTGAGAAGTTAGTTTCTCATTAGTTATTGGACGTTAAAAACCGCGATATAAGTTTCGTTTTACGATAGTTGACAGCTGCCGTTCGTGAGTAGTTTTTACCGGGGATATAAGAAACTTCGGGAAAGAGAGCCAAAAGGAGACTAAACCTTCTGAAGAAGAAGAAATAAATATTTTTATTTCTCTTTTTTACTTGGCTCCACCAGAAATTCTCTACTGCGCAGACTCTGGCTGCACAATGGCGGCTAGAGAAACAGGGTTTTTTGGCTTCAAAAACATAGAACGGTGACAGGCGGAAGCACGCTGTCCATTCTATATACAGTCATTGGTTCAAAGCAGCAAAGCTTAGAAAAGATCATTTAGATCACATGAGTTTATAGAGACAGGTTGTTAAGGAGATTCTAGAGCAGTAGAGATATATCAGTGAAGAGTAGGATTTACAAACCATCACTAAATCCTTCTTTCTTTGTTGGCTGTCTGATCCTCAAATATGTACCACGTAAAGAGCAAAACAAATGAAAATATGGTAAACATTTTTTGTCGTTTCAGTGGTCTGATTGTTCCTGAGCGATATGCCAATGAGACAGTTCCTGAGGTGGTGTCTCAGTCTGGATACGCCCTGCTGCACTTTTTCAGCGATGCTGCCTACAACCTGACTGGCTTCAACATTTCTTACAGGTGAGCTGGACACTGGGGGTGGGGGATATATATCAAATATACTCAATGTATTACAAGTTGGTACAGGTGACATGTATGAAATGACTATATCCAGACCATTGTGTATGAATTATCAGGGAAATGTTTTAAGAGTTAGAAGTGTAGTTCTCTTTGTAGTTTCACTTCTGTCACTCTCTGCTGGTGCTCCTCTCACTCCCCCGCCCATCCAGAAAACTCTCCTGCATTTTTGTGTATAAGGAGTGGAGGGAAAAAGGTGCTTGCTAACTCATCAGTCATAGGTTGTGGGTTTTTTAGGTTTGTTTTTCAGCTTCATGTTTTCTGTGTTTCGGGGTGAAACGCTGACATCACTCTCACTGTGCCATGCATGAACCTAATAACAACAACAACAACAACAACAACAACGGAGACCTACTGTTTCGTTCTTGTGCTGCTGAATCTACTGACTGCCTTCTAACTAAATGTGCAAATATTGCACTATTTCTGCAATTAGAGAAGAAGGTTAAACTCCAGATGATCAGCTCACCTCTTCTTCAGCCTCTGAACTGTTGTCGTGTATATGGCCTCTACAGTTAAATCGCCATCTTCAGGTCTGACAGGCGTACTACAGCGATTTAAGTCCCTCAGTATTTCCATGCAAACGTTTTCCTGCGTTTTAGGGTGAAACTCTGTGAAATGTTGTCCTGAAAAATGGGGTCTAAAGTGTAGCTGCTTATTTGGACTTGCTTTTGCCGCCTGATTCTCTACCATCTCTCAACAATGAGAAACAAAAGTGACAACGGATACTTAAGTTTCAGTTTTGTTTTCATATGAGCTTCGTTTGGTGTCATTTTACAGTTGAACACCAAAAAACTGCAAACTTTGATGTTATCAGAAAACAAACATCTAATAACCAAAAAAAGAGAACTCTGAGCAAAGAAAACAGAGGGAGGAGGAGAATCTCAAAACTACAGCCAGTTCACTGAGGAATAAGACTTGTGCATAAGCTTTTTTTAAAATGCTTAAAATAAGGATAGATTCGGCCATTGTTCAAACGTTAGGAATGTAGTAAAAACATGCATTTCTGCAAAAAAACAAGTTAAGAAATGTTAGTGTTTTAAAAGTTGAATTAAAAGGACAGCTTTGAAAGAAGTCATAAAGGGTGACTGTAATTTGTCTCAAAATCAATAAACTTCTTCAACATTACTAATATTTCAACAAGTTTCAGTAATTAAATACATAGTTAAAGAAGGACAGGCTTATAGATATGCAGATAAAACTTATTATTCACAGTCGCTGCCGCCCACATGATACCCAGAAGTGGCTGATATATTACAGGGGTTAAAAAACAGGTTTATTTACAAATATGAGAAAGACATAGTAACCTTCTAGGTATTTCATTGGGTTCCTCAAATATGTCTGCTTGATGAAGTACCATGTCCTTGAGGTAGATTCAAAATAAAAACTGTGTTTTCTTGATGGTCGCCCCAGATGATATTTCATATAATAAATATATTCAGACAACATTCATTTGCAAACTAGGATGGAAATATAAGAGCGAATGCTTCATTATTTGTTAGTGAATACAAAAAGTGTTGAAAGGGCAGTTGATATATTCAAATTGATTTAAAGTGATACTAGACTGGTTCAGCTGGACAGAAAAAGGTGTCACATCAGTAACCCAGACAGAGCCCAGACTCAGAGAAAGAAGTCACCAAAGTAGTCTCTTCAGGAAAATTGAAATGAAAGTAAATTAAGTCACCTTCAACTTTAGTTCATGTTATAATCAAAGTGTATTTGGTCAAAAGAACTAATGAGACAACCATTTGAAGCTAGATGGATAAATCTGAATAAATTATTTTCCTGAAACTAAAAATATGTAATTAAATAAAGTTTGGATCAAAATAAAAGGTTTGTTAAACTTAACTGTGACGTTTTGCATACGAAGTCTAGAAATCCAACCAAAAGGTCTGCTTGTATCGTTATACTATGTCCATTTTAAGCATTCAAGGGTTGAATTTAACATTTATATGATGATTTATCGTGATTTCCCTAGGAGAAATCAGAATGTCAAGATGTCTATGATATGGCTAATAAATACTGAGATATTTTTTTTAGGCCATATTGTGCAGCCCTGTTGGGCATTATAAAATTTGAATTCACCACTTTTTCATATCTTTGGGTTTTGTTCAGCTTGAAAAAGTGTCTAAAATACTTGAAAACTTCTTTCAAAAGTTTGAAAAGCTCAATTCCACATGAGAGTGCATTTTTAATGATATTCTCAGGCCTTGTCTTGAATCTGAAATCCAAGCTGGGATGACAGCCTCCACATATCAGATAGCTCCTAATCCTCTCCAGCTGGGCGTTGGGTGCTGCCACTCCTCAGGGTCCACGCATGCATTCAGGATGGAGTCACTGGAATGAGAAATACTTCACCACTGAGCCTCCAGCTGAACACCTCCAGGACAAATCCTCTTTTCTCTTTCACCAGACTTTAATTTTTTTTTTTTGGAGCTGAGGGATCCACTTCACACCCTTCTTTGGGACATGATGACGCATACAAAGCTATCACTTTCTGCATGATTCAGCCTGTGCGCTACACTGGCACGACGGCGGGTTTAGAGGATCATGTGGGCTCCATTTTGCTGCAGTATGTTTGTGTTGTATCGTTGCACCATCATCTACCAGTTGGGACGTTTGGTTGCAGCCAAGAAGTTGTTTTCCTGGAGGAAGCTGATATGAGGGATCAGGGCGTAGAAAAAACAACAACATGGCAATTAGGACACTTTATTATCGCTCTGTTCTTTAACATACTGAGCATATACTGATCAGTCAGGTTTGGAAGTACTTTTTGACTCCATCGTGTCATTAATTTTTTACAGTATAAACCCTTTTCCCCCCTGTCAGAGTGTCCAAAGTTAGAAAAAAAATCCAACCAGCTGTGCCTTTCTTGGTAGGCGGCCGATGAGCCAGATGCCGATAGCTGTGTCAGCTATGTAATAATGTGACAGCATGGCAGCGCAACACACTGCACCCCATTAATAAAATACAGTGAAGAAGAAAACATAACAGTAAACAAAGAGAAACAGTAGAAACACCCAGCAATTTGTTTTCTTTGTGATTGGCATGTGGCTCTTTGTTACAGAGTGCACTCAAGCTTTGTTTCAGAGAAGGGTTTTATGTTGTTCTCTATTACTGCTGTCGCACGTTAAGTAACGATTCCTTCAAAAAGTCAAGAAACTGCTGTGTTTCTAACTTCATCCTCTGGAATCAGATTGCTATGTCTGGCCCCCCCGACAGAAGGGAACTAAAAAGTGAGACTGTGGAGGTTGGTAATTTGGGGACCTGTCATGTTTTTAGTCAAAGGAAACGCCACAAAATGCAGAGATGAACCAAAACTGACACCTCTGAGCAACTTTCACAATCATTCTCTTTAATATGACACCAGAAAATTTCAAAAAGACCTTAAAGATGCAGAGATAGACTCTAAACACTTTGAATATATCATTTTTCAAGCAGAGAGCCAAAAAAGGGCCAGTGTTTGAGAGGTTTTAATGTGACAACACAGAATGCTCTTGTTAGAAACAAATTCTGTGTAACACATGGATTCTGTCCAGTAGACTTCACTCATTTATTGTACATCACTATGGAAACCTGTTCCTAATACTTAGTTTTAATAGAAATAGATGAGTTAAAGAAGAGTTTGTCCAATTAAGTAATGAGCTATTACTTGGCTGCAAACATATCTGATCCTATTAGAACATTATTAACTTTTGCAGCTTGTAAAGTGGGATTCTTGCACCTTAGAATATAATATATTTATTGTTATTGCACAATGTACTTGGAATCGGAGTTTAAACCTTGTCAGTGCAGACAGATAGTAAAAAGGCTGTAAAAAGATCAAAAACAGTAATAAAGAGGCACTCAAGATACAACAAGATTCACACAAACAGTTATTTTAACATATTAACAGTTATTATGCATTGAGTTGGGCGAGGGGGTGGTGGTGCAGGAGGAATTACAGTTGTGCTCAAAAGTTTACATATCTAAGAAGAATTCATGATTTCTTGGCCATTTTTCACAGAATATTAATGATAACACAAAAACTTTTCTTTCACTCATGGTTAGTGGTTGGGTGAAGCTATTAATTAACAAACAACTGTTTATACTTTTTAGATAATAATGACAGCAGAAACTTCCAAAATGACCCTGATCAAAAGCTTACATACTCCAGTTCTTAATACCGTGTAATGACCCCTTTAACATCAATGACAGCTTAAAGTCTTTTGTGGTCGTTGTGGATGAGGGTCTTTATTTTCTCAGATGGTAAAACTGCCCATTCTTCTTGGCAAAAAGCCTCCAGTTCCTGTTTATTTTTGGGGTGTCATGATTGAACTACAGGTTTGAGATCTCCCCCCAGTGGCTCAGTGGTGTTGAGGTCAGGAGACCGAGATGGCCACTCCAGAACCTTCACTTTCTTCTGCTGTAGCCAACGGCAGGAAGACTTGGCCTTGTGTTTTGGTTCATTGTCATGTTGGAACGGCCCTGTATGTCCCAAATATTTTCTGATAACATGCTGCTTTCATCTCTCCATCAGTTTTTACCAGTTTTCCTGAGCTTTTGTAGCTCACACATCCCCCAGTTATCTACCTCTGTGTTTCATAGTTTTAGTAGCCATTCAAACCCATTTGTGTCAACTTGTGTTCATGTTATCAGGCCAAAATCATCAGATCAGGGTGTGTAAACTTTTGATCAGGGTCATTTTGGAAGTTTTTGTTGTCATTATGATTTAAAAAGACTCAATAGTTTTTTTTTCTAAATGTCTTCACCCAACCACTAAACATGAGTGACAGAAAAGTTTTTGTGGTATCATTCATATTCACTGGAAATAGCCAAGAAATCATAAAGTCAACTGGGATATGTAAACTTTTGAGCACAACTGTAGTAGCAGAAAAAAATCAGAAAAGGTTGAAAATCTCAAATAGCTAGCAAAACTTGCAGGAACTCTAGAGAGTTGGCTGTAAAACCATGTGATAAGTGGAAATACTCTGGTACTGGAGGAGACACAGAGCAGTGCTTAAGTGCAGGTAGTGATTGATCTGATGAGGAACAGGTGAGTGGGTGCAGTGGATCCTGTGCAGTTGTAAACCTACATAATCTCTGTAAGGGAGAGAGGGGAAAAGTCCACACAGAAAACTTCCTACAAAGGCTAAAACAAATGGCCCAAACATGTAGCAATCACCACACCCACACAAGGAAAATAAAAACACTTAAGTGAAAAAAAAATCTTGGCACAGGTTTTCATAATACTTGCATCAGAGGGTCAAGACAACAACAGCTCATCAGCTCTGCTTTACAGGAATGATGCACTTTGCTCACCAAAGCTCTTCTCTATCTAACCATTATTTCTGGTTCTTCTGCCCCTCTGAGCTTAATCTCAAGAAAGTGAGATATTGCTAATCTTAAAAACACATGAATTATGAATTACTTGCAAAATGCTGGAGGGCTGAATAAAAACTTTACTGCATCTGTAGAGAATATTAAGCACTGTGTGTGGAGACTTAACTTCAAGCTGCAGTGAATGAGCCGGACTAAAGGGCACTCGGTATTTTTAAATCACTTTTTCTTGAGTTTTATCTCCTGTTTTCATCGTTTTCTGTAAGCTTGTGTTTTGCATTTTCTATGGACTGTAAATATCATCTGGATTTATCAGTTCTTTGTAGCTAAGAATAACTTGTATCCATATAAAATAAAGCAAACTTATAGAGCTTTAGATGCAGAGGATGTGTTCAATCTTAAATTCTTATACTAAAAATCCATGAATGTTGGTAGCTTTGACTGGTGCAGAGTTTCCTAAGAACCAAACAGAGCCTGTCCCTTCCAAACATCTGCCGAGGACACAATGGACCCCAGCCTGTACCCCGCTTTATTGGCACTGTCGCCATAGAGATGGGATTGAAGCCTGGCCGAGAGACACAGTTGGATGAAAGCGAGGTGCCCCCGGGCCCCCCGGTCTTTGGTATCTGGAAGAGGTGCAGGAGCCGAAACATCAAACCATCAGTCTGCTGAAGGAACATGAAAGAAAGACGAGAGCCCTTTGTGTCGTCTGTCTCACTCCTCGGCATCAGGAGGAAAAATAACACCTCACTTCCCATCTGTCTCAGGCTTTCACGGATACTATATCTTCAAAACAAGGCGAAACTTCTGACATTAACTTGTTTACTCTTATTACCAAAACACATTTCCGGACTTTTCTAACAGTGGCATTACTCATAATAAGGCCCTGACCTTTGGTGCAGGCTCGTCACAAGGTTTCAGGTGATAAAAACAGACAGGATGTGTTATCCTGGATAGAGCTGTGTGTCCCAGTGTGTGTACTGTATTGAAATGCTCTGTTTGGGTTATTTGCATTCAGTATTGAACAAAAAAATCAATGAACTTTTCCCTTTTACACTGACAGGAAAAGAGCTGTATGAGTTTCATCAATCAGCTTTGACTTTAGAGCAGAAACTAGACACAGTTTCAGGCCAAATGTCTTGTTTTTAATATTCGCAAACTTGTGTTTTTCCTTTAGGAGTAAATTCGAATCATTTGTATCCCCAAACCTGAACCCTCTTCAGCCTCTAATCGGAAAAAAACTGGTCAAAAAGCTCTCCTCTTGCATCAGACATCCAGTTCATTAAAGTTTTTTTCAGCAGATCTATAAACGATTGTCTGCATCAAACTAGAAAAAGTACATTTCGCTTATTTCTACAGTCTTGCATGACTCTTGCATATTCCAACATGACCGAGAGGTGACCCTGAGTAGAATAGTTTTTATAGTCGCCGTTAAATGTGTCAATTGGGTGCGAACAGAGGAGCCAATTGTGGGCCAGAAGGACCTGTAGAGAGTCATTGTGAGCGCCAGTACTGCTGTTTTATTGCAGATTGGGTGTTTACCATCTGCTCCTCTGCGCCAGTGGTGACTTTATGTCTGTGGATTACCTCATCCTGGAGCTTGTTGCTGATTCAGTGCAGACGGCACTTTGAGATGAGTGACACCGCCGTGATGAAGATGGACGATGCAGATCCACCTCTTCCTGTGTGAATGTGAAGCCAAAATGGCTCCAGAGTCAAGAGTCTAAGCTTGGGTATTGGTGTGCGTAATTCAGAAACGGCCCTGGTAAAAAACATCAACCACCTCCCAATGGAAAGTGACTCTGGACACTATTCAACACTAATCCTTACAACATCCCTCTTGATAGATTAGCCTGAGGAATCAAGGAAACACCCTTCAACTGGTTTGAACCGTGTCTCTTGCTGTTCTCAGTTCATCCAATCCAAAACCATAAAATCCCAGTCACTCTCACTTCCTACTGGTGTTTTCCAGGGTTCTGTGTTAGAGCCTCTTCTGTTCTTCCATTTATCTGTTCCCTCTTGGTTAAATATTAATTCATTTTCTACTGTTTGTCCTGTGGATGGAGCCTATCAGGGTGAGAGGCGGGGTTACTCTGAACTGGTCACCAGTGAGTTACAGGGCTGATACACAGAGATATACAATAATAATAATAATAATAATAATAATAATAATAATAATAATACATTTTATTCATAAAGCGCTTTTCAAGACACTCAAAGACGTTATACAGAAGATAAAAACAGCAAATAAAACATCACATAGAAACATTACAGTTTTAGAACAGATAAAAGGCATTGAATACATTTAAAAGCAATCAGACATTAAAGCAATTTTGAAAAGGTGGGTTTTGAGGAGGGTTTTGAAGGTAGACAGGTTTTTGCAGGTTGTGAAGTGGTGGAGCGTTCCAGAGGGTGGGGGCGGAGACAGAGAAAGCTCTGTCCCCCCACTTTTCACGCACACACTCACAACTACTGGCAACTTAACCAATAAACAACTTAACCAATTAATGTCACTAATTAACTCAGTGACATGTTTTTGGATTGTGGGAGGAAGCATGAGTACCCAGAGAGATCACACACACCCCTTACCACATCCTTTCTCAAACTTAACTGCGATAAAACGGAGGCTCTCTTCATCAAATAGTTCTTCCCTTGCCATTGAGGTCCCATTTAAACAACGTTTCACCCAAGAACATGGTGAAAAAACCCCCCAAAACACTGTAGTATGCATGCTTGGCCTGCAGTTGGCAATATAACACCCAACAACAGTTTAGAGGCTGAAGTAAAGGTGAGCTGATCATACGGTGTTTATATTGAATGCTTCTTTGCTGAATACAGTCGTGGTGCAGCCGATGCACATTTTGTAGATTGAGGAGATTCAGCCGCACCAGCACAACACAGTAGTGCACCATTGTTACAGCTGGCATAGTCCGGTTTGTGCACGGCCATGCCGCGATGAAAGCATAATACGCACAGGCAATGCGGAGCCGGACGTCAGCATCTGGAGTAAATACTATTACTTGCTGTGTATATGGCAGAAACAAATCTACTCTGGAGGCTGTTTTCAAAAGTTATAGATTGGGTAAACAAGAGGTCAAAACCCAATGCTACCTTTGGGTTTCATTGTGAACCCGTAGTCATGAAAATTGCTTCCCTCCCCACGACAACCTGTAACACTGAATTTCTCCTTCTATTCCATACTGTCTCAAAACACGTCTTTTTTAACTTGCATATTCACTTTGACCCCCTTAACCAATCATCTACATATATTGATAATATCCACCTTTCATTTTGTGAGGTTATTTTTTTAATTATACTATTGCACTGTTCTTTCTTCTTAACTCTGCCTTGTGAAGTGGCAGTGAGTGTTTTGAGAGAAAAATAAAATATATTATCATTTTGTTCTGTTCTGTAACTGAAGCACATATTTAACTAAAAGTTAGAGACCCTTGAAGTTGGTACAGTAAGCAGGAGAAGAGATTTTTATGAGCTTATAGAGAGTTTTATGACACACATATTCCTGTTTACATTTTCTCTTGCCATTTTCCCTCCACTGAGCTCATCCAGAGCTCACAAGAGCTGCCAATCACAAATTTGTCAACAGAACTGTCAATCATGGGTCTTTGCATTTCGCATGACACTTATAATAAACAAAATTCATCCAACCAGACTTTGACACAAGTCAGTAGCTTGACCCTTTAACACCTGAGCCTGAAAATGCATGCCTAGTCTATTTAGCTTATCTTGACCATAAAACGGTCAAAAAAATGTCCTTGTGCTTAAGGGCTAAGGTTCATTTTTTCTGGAATACTTTGAACTTTCAATATCTGGTGTTGTTTCCAAATGAATGCATGTTATGTGAGAGAAAAACACTTTAAACGGAAGAAAAACACAAACAGAATGAGACACTTCAAACAGATTGAACATTTTTGACAGGATAAGTTGAAAATAAGAGCAATAACAAACATTTGTACAATAGAGTTTATGAGATTTTTTTCTCTTATTTTGTAAGGAAAAAAAAGGTATGACAGCATTACCAGATCCTCTAGCTTGTTCCCCTCTTTGCATAAAAGCCACTGAAGGATGTTTTCTCCTCTTCATGACATTGAAATTGAATCTAGAAGAAGAGGAGAAAGGTATTCAGCTTCTCATGCATATTGTACAGTACAAACAAGGCATGGGACAATATTTATAAGGATTAGCAAAGATATAAAACAAATCAGGCCCCTGCACAAAGAAGACTGGAAGCACATTTCTGAGACTGCAGAAAAATGTCTTGCGCTATTTGACGCACAGTGTGTGGAACACACACACTCGTATACAGTACAAACACAGGACGTTACGCTGTTCTAAAAAGGTTACTGAAATTCGATCATATTGTACAAATAAGACTTGATAAATCCTACCAAAAGAGTCACCAAACAATACAAGCATCAAATGACACACGGAAATATGTAAATGAAGTAAAAACTAGACGGAGAGAGCTTCATTCACTCTGACATTCATCCCATCTTACGTTACCTTTTCTCACATGAAGTTGCTCCTTCAGTTGCTCCTTATTTCTCAGGGTCATGCGGAAGCTTCAGAGCAGGTTTTATAACAGGGGATGATCCTCTTTTTGGCACTTTTGGCAAAACTCTGCTCTGTTTTCTCTGTGCTTCCCTCTCATCCATCCGCTCTACGATCTGTGTGTTTATTTGCGAGTTTCCTTAAATGCCTGAGTAAAATTACCATAATAACCACCAATGACAGAAACCGTTGGAATTTTTTTGATCGTGTGAACCGTTTAGGAATTAACGACATTCAAATGCAAATGTGTTGGCGCTGACACATCCGACCTTAAAGGGTTAAAATACAAAAAAAGGATTCTTGAGTCGTATTTTTAAACCTCAGGTCCTGAAATGAAGGAGACAGGCTCTCTGTCCATTGTTTGCTTCTTTATTGACCAAAGTGTTGAAGCAGGTGCTTGACCACCAGATGAGAGAAGATGACGACAGTAAGACTTTTTGTGCTGCCTAAAGTGGAAACGTTGCATGTTTTATCTCTAAGCCTGCAGACAGCTGAGGCTCCGCGCGCTCAAAGAGCAATCGTAACATAATCATTGAAAGTTGTTCTGATGTTTAATTCAGGGTGTTTATGACTGGGCAGAATTTAAACCCTCATTACTCCCCTCTCTCAGGGTGAATACGTGTCCCAACAACTGCTCGGGCCGCGGCGAGTGTCGAGTGAGGAACGCCACTGGTTCGGTGTACTGCGAGTGTGAAGACAACTGGAAAGGCGAATCCTGCGACGTCCCATCCTGCCTGGGGAACTGCGGCTACCCTGAAAGAGGTCGCTGTCTGGGCAAAACCTGCGTCTGCAAGACTGGATGGCAAGGTGGGCTGATTGTGATCTCTTCAGCTGCCAGAAATGTGACCTCATTGTCTCACACAAACTCAAATACACTGTCATCAGCTCTCTTCAGCAGGCCCAAACAGGCCAATCCCTGCTCAGTGACTTTGATAAGATTTCACTTCCACTTTGTGCAATATTCACAGCAGCTCTGGTCCAAGTGTAAGAAGAATGAATTATACATTCCACCACCTAGTTTCACTTTTATCAACCATTATTATTAATACAGAATATGCACGGGGATACAGTGTTCTCTCCTATTTTTAGGCCTATTTTATGGAGCAGGAGATCCAACAGCTCCTTGTATGCCTTTGTGCCTCATTGCCGCAGAGCTCTTTGATCAAAGTGTTCAGAAAGAATTAAATGAGATTATATCTCAGAACAGACGACAAAGCCACTTAGAAGCATCTTAATTTAAGACCTCCACGATATTACACAGGAATAACACATGTAGTGTGATTTTAGAAAGTTGAAATCACATAAGTAAAAGGGAGTAAAAGTTGTTTTAAGGCTGAACAATTTACAAAAATGATCAAAGTGAAATTATTTTTCCTTTTATTAAAATTGTGATTTATTCTGCAATTATTTTTAGGTTTCCCTTACTCTGTGTTGTTCAACAAATACAAGCAATAAATCACTCATCATTCATTATAAAAGCACCTTATTAGATAAATTTAACAAGGAATGAATAACTCGTGTAAAAGAAAAGTGAGTTTGATTCATATGCCAAGTTTCATATCAGTTGCCAAATTAAAAAAGGAGTTTGCTTTAAAAAAAAAAAAAAAATCCACTTGCACACAGAGGTTCATCTAAAATAAAGAAATAAGTGATATATGTTTGGTCACTTATTTCAGAAAGTGAAACTCAGATATTCTACACACTCATTACACATTGGGTAAATTATTTCAAGCCTTTATTTCTTGAAATGTTGATGATTATGGTTTAAAGATGATGTCAGTGTCTCAGAAAATGAGAATATCACATAAAATCAATAAGAAAAGTATGTTCATTTCTATGCACCCAATAACCTTATTGCACCTTTTTGTCCATTGTAGTCACTTTTACTCATATTTTTTTGCCACTTTCAACCATTTTTCAGCACTTTCTGATTAATTTCTAAGTTTTCTCCCAATTTAAACCCCTTTTTGATGCTTTTCAACCATTTTTGCTACTTGAAACTTATTTTTATTGCTACTTTTGCCACTTTTCACGACTTAGATTGTTGCTTTTGCAAAAGTAGTTTTCAACCACTTGGCTCTTTAGTTGAGCAGGGTTGAGTAACACTGGTATAGAGAATAAAACATCTACTGCAAAAATTTTTAATCGGGTTTTCTGATACATTTTAGAAAATATTGCACCGTCTGCAGGCCACATTGAGATTTTATCTAATTGGCGATTAATTACTCAGCCCTAGTGATGATATAAATACACTTTCATGAATAACATAGCTGAGCGAACTACCAAGACTTCATGAGTGAAGGAGATAACTTGCAGGAACAAAGAGTGGGACTGTTGCAGAAGTGCACAAGAAGCTGCAATTTTACTAAAAAAAAACAAAAAAACAATTTAAACATTTTTTAAATTCAGAGTTCAAGCAGTTCAAGTCCAATTAATTGTAAGAAGTAAGTGCACGGGACCAGACCCTCATGGATGAGCATTACTGAACGGTATTGGAGTTCAGAAATTTGTTGAATGCTCTAAAAAATGAGCAGGAAAAGGAAATGAATAATCACAGAGAGAGAGAGCATCAGAACATTTACAGAAACAGGTTTTTCCTTCAGAGAAATGAAGTCAAAGAAAGTCTTCAGTGAGATCAGTGAGGAGAGTCTCCTTCAGCATCCAAAAAAAAAGAGAAGAGCCTGGGACTGAAAACTCTGATAGGAAGAGGTCTGACAGATCCAAAGACAAACCAGAACCAGAGATAAGTTTCTGAGAGTAAACAGCTTCAAAGAGGTGGTAATGTTACAGTCTCAGTTTGATTTACTGTGAAGAGAAGACTTTGAGATGCAGCTTTGACAGGTCAGACTGCAGAAAGAAAGACTTCCATCACTAAGACTGAGTCAGAAGAAGCTGAAGAGACCAATGGACTCTTGAAGATGGAAAGACTGTGCAATAGAAGTATGGTTCCTCAGTATACGACATCAGATGTAAACACGGAGGAGGAAGCATTATGATCTGGAGTTCATCCTACAGCAAGAAAATGAGTCCAAACATCAGTCCAAGCTCTACCAGAACCACTTTAAGAATAAAGAAGAAGATAGTCAGCCTGAAAAAAAGAGGACACCGCTGGCACAGTTTCTCTCTGCAGACTTAAACACTATGGAGAATGCGGAGAAATCTACAAATTCCTAACGTTTATTTGATTTCTAATGTAGAAAGAAACCATGAGTGAGTCCAGCTGTTCATATGGATCAAAGCCTGTTTTTCCAGCCTGTGCCAGTTTCCAGTGGACTCACCATGCTTTTACCACATCTCTTCTCCAACTGCACACAACACAGCAACAGTCCATGTGCAGTAGAGAGTTTTTATTAAGTGGTGAGTGTACAACCCCTTCAGGGAGCCTGAAATATTGAAGTAAAAACATATCATTAAAAGGCAGATCAGCTGTTTTTGGGTTACGATGAATAAAGAGGAGGTTTGATTTGGCCTCCTGCCACCTCATGACCTCACCTCTGTGTTAAACAGTGAGAGAGCTTTTCCATACTATGGTTAAGACTAATCCTAGACAAAAACACACAAGGTCCTAATTTAGGCCCTGTAGGTCTGACTTTTTACACAGAAACACACATTTAAAAGTGGTTTTGGATAAATCATTGAAAGCCATGTCTTCCCTCATGAATACCAGCTCATGACTCACTTTATCAAAGATCAGATCTGTCTTTTTAAACCGTAAAACCCATCCAATGAAAAAAGCCAGCCCTCAAAACAAAGGGGAAAATACAAAAATGGGGGTATTTTACTTCAACTAAGCAAAATAATCTGCCAACAGAACAAGAAAATTCTGCTATCTTACCTCAGTGAACCCAGAAATACCTCAAAATACGTGTATTCTCACTGATAACAATTGTGTTTTTCTTTATGTAAATTAAAAAAAAACATAACAAGTAGATGCTAGTACCACCATCTTGACATAATGATACACTGGAAAAAGCCACTTTAACCCTATAAAGCCGAACATATCATATTTGATACATGGGTTCAAAGACCTCTATCTCATCAAAATGTTAAGTACTTCCTTTAAAAGCCTGTTAGAAATATTTTAAAACATATTCTACCACATTGAGGATTGTCATATCACTGCAGTCAGCTGAAGTTTTATTTTGGCCCTTTTTTAAAATATCTGCTCTCATGAAATCATCCACTTACATATTTTCAGGAAAATTTTTGCTTGATTTTCAAGCATATTTTCTAAAAAACCTTGCCCAAAACTGCTTCGTGGGTAAAATGAGATACAAGAAATATAAGAATGAAATGATAAAGCAATATTTTTTGGGGATTTGTTTAAAGGATTAGCATCTCAGTTCCAAAAAATTGGAATTTTCAGACTTTTTTTCTGATAGGTCAGGCTTTACAGGGTTAAAATACTTTTTAGAAAATAATACAAAAATGTAATGAGCAAAAATATCTGCCTATGGGAGAATGAGAAATTATTCTGGGAAAATATCTTAAATTGAGACATAAGATTTAAGCTTTGCTGGATAAGAGAGACCTTGAAGATAGCTGGAAAATTAATTTTAGCCGTATTTTCTTGTATTGAGAAGTTTTTTTTATCTCACAATCAATTTATAATAAGCTGCAGATTTAAATAAAGCTTTGTTTTTTTATTCAAGCTGAGTCTATTTCTTGAAACAAGATGATTCATCTTACACAAATAACTCAGCAGCTTCATAACCTTATTCAAGGATTCAAGGATTCAAGGAACTTATTTGTCATGACAATTCACATTTGCATGTTCGTGGTACAAAATTAGTACTCAGTTCCAGTTTTATTTAAAGCCTAAATAAATAATAAGTACACGGGAAGACAGTATCGCAAAAGTGGTAAAAATATAAAAAATACTGAGATTAGAAAGAGCAAGTATAATTCAACATTAGGAATCAGAATAAAAAAAAAAAAATATTTATCCCCGAGGGGCAATTAGAAGAGCTTGGAGTGGCAAACAAGAAGTACACAAATCAGTAAGGAGCTTTTAAAAAAAATAATCAATTAAAATGTACACATTAATATAGAAACAGGAAATTAGAAAAGACACTATATAGAAATATGGAATATATAAAATATAAGGATACAAAGAATAGAAAGAGCAATTTGAATTTAACATTAAGCAAAATATCAAGTTAAATATTAACATTGGAGACATAAGAATTAGAAAAGCCGAAATAGATAATAAGTATGTAGTGTACAGTGAGGCAGTAAAAAAAAATGATAAACATATTAAGATATTAAAATGCTTAGAATAGACAGAGAAATTTAAATTAAACATTGAGTAAAAAATATCAAGTAAAGTATAGACATTAAATAAAAACATTGGAAATAAGAAAAGCCTTATGAATAAATACACAGTGAGGCAGTCGAGCAATATGATAACAATATAAAAATGCTAAGAATAGAAAGAGCGGTTAAATTAAACATTGGGTAAAATATCATGTGAAATATATACATTAAATAGAAACATAGACTTTAGAAAAGTTGGAATTAGTCAAGTTTTTTTGGACTAATTATTGTCCAATTATTGAATGAACAGCAAGACATGTAAACTGTTGGCTTAGAATGTAAAATCATGACAAGTAATGAAAAACTTGTTTCAAAAGATGAAAGACTTAAATCAAGATATTTTTGAGACTTTTTGCCTTATTAAACTATTTAAGATGATCCTTCAAGAAACAAGTCCCAGTACCTGACTGACATGTTTCCCTTTAGGTTACTGTGTCTTGTATTACATGTGATGAGATATTTTGATTAGAAATTGGAAGAATAATCTTGGTCTTATCTTGAGTTTTTTTGCAGTGTTGGTAAATAACAGAATAACCCCCTGCAGCTATATAAATAAAGGCGTCATAGAGAGCGTTACTAACCATTTACCTTGTGATTCACTAAACTGTCACCGCCTCTGCCCCCTCAGCATCCGTCCTCTCCAACCTGATGGACTTCAAATAAAGTTTTTGCTGCATCAGCTTCCTCATGGTTTTTTTGGTTGAGTCATGAGTATGGAGCCTCTTTTGTTTGCATGCTGATGACCTGACACTACTGTATCCATTTGAATCAGACCATATGGGCGTTTTAGCTGCTCTATTAGCTCTTAAACGACTCCACTGCGCCGCTCTGCACAAGCAGAGACAACGGCTTAATTTAACTGCACTTATATCAGCAGCTCAGTGTGCTCACTATCTAATTACCAAAGCTGAGGGAGTTGAGAAACAGACTGGCGTTTTTTTTTTTTTTTAGCCTTTATTACCTTGTCATGGTCTGTTAGCGAAGGAATAGCACACTTAGTTTACTCTGCTGCCAGCTTCCAAATGAACTCATTTTCTCCACCAAGCAGTGCCGAGACAGATGTCTGTTTAGTCAAGCCAGCCTTGCATTTAATCGCCCTTTCAAGGATGTGTAGCTCGCCACAAATTCTGCTTAAGGGAAGGTTAAGGTGGCATTTGTTTTTATTTATGTAGAAGCAAACAAAGGTAATTTTGTTTGCTTGGCAACTCTGGAGCTAAGTTGAAGGTTATTACCCACCAGGGATCTTCTTTATCCGCTGAATTAAACAAACAGGGAAATGGGTTAAGTGACCTCGATTGTGGCGGTGAACACAGCACTTCCTCCCCCTGTCACACGCACGCTCCTGCCTTGTTTTGATAATGATTGATAAAGAAGCCCCAGAGTGTTTACCAGCTGGCGGGAACGAGATAACACTAATTGGTTGTTAAGTGTTGGATGTCTTGGTTTTATCTGCGTCTTCACCTGCAGATTTTACCACAACCTGTAGGATTCAAACACCGATAACACAAGGTTAATCTTTCTATTTCTGACTCCAAAGTTGTTCGCCAGAATCTCCTGAATCTTTTCCCTTCATTCAAAAGTGATTCCAGTTTTCGGCTGCTGTTATTGTTCTTGTCTAGTAAGAGGGGAAGGCTGCTGCGGCCTGTGCCAAATATCTATGAAGTACTCATTACACTCACCCCCCGAGGACTTTGTAGTTATTGTTTCCAGAAATAACAAAAGGGTAATTCCAGTATTCATTTTAAACATGGCCTGTAGGGATCGTTCTCGAGTTTTAGTGACAAAAAAGGGTCAAAAGTGATGGAAGAGTTCCAGTTTGCTGACTCAGCTTTCCTCCCGTCATTATTGGGATGAATCTGTGGATGTTTATCAACACGAATCATTGGCATGCTAGTAAACGTACGATATACAATTACGTTCATAATTCATTTAGTTCACAAAACCAATCAGTTTTGTCACACCACCATGTAAATAACTATTATTGTAATAACCATGTAATAACTAGTATTTTTTTCAATTTTCCTATTCCATTTTAATTATGTCTTATCTTATTGCCTATTCTATTTAATTAAGTATTTAATTCTTATTGCATTCCGTATTGTCCTTCTTATCCCTAATTATTCCTTTCTACTCTTGTACTGTGTGATGAGCATCTGACAACACTAACTTTCCCGAACAGGATAAATAAAATATTTCTGATTCTGATTCTGATTCTGAACTTCTGCATCCCTGTTCAATATTGGTGGTACAATTGTTAGTTTGGATGTTACTTCTTCTTCAGAGTTATTTCTGGAACATGCAATTAGAGCTGCATAGGCATAGTCGATTACTTCCACTATGAAAATTCATTGACCCAGAATTTTAATGGTCGACGCATGGTAGCATTGTTTTTATTGTTGTTGTCAGACAATAAAATGAAATATCAGGCGATAGATACTTAGTTGTAACTTCAACTAAATTAATGCAAAAACAATATTCAGCCTGTCAGCTCTCAGTGTTTATTGTCTGATAAGGTGATTTGGAGCAGGGGTCTTCAATTATTTTCTGTCTGATGGAGAGATCCCCTATTTATATAAAAATTGTGTTTTTTTCTTATTTAACTGGGCCTAGTACCTTGTAACATACATTGTTGTTGTGCATTCAGTATTAAAGGGACTGTGAGGACTTTTTGAGTGATCTTGTTAAAGTCTCATCTAGATAAGTGCCTGTTCATAATCCATAACTTGAAATGAGATTATCAGCGACAGAATATTTTTTTTTTCTCAATAATTTTTCTCAGCTTCCCAGTTCAGTCAGACTTGACTGGATTAATTTATGGTAATAGTGGACACTGAAGCTAGACTGGCAAACAGAAAAGGTACAAAAGCGCAGAAGAAGGCTAAACAGGAGTAAGATCACAGTCTAGAAGCTAAAAACCAAGCTACAGGCTAAAACAGGTGCTTAGCTGTTTGTGATAATGTTCATTCCTGTTCAAACCTGAGAGTCTATCAATAAAATGAAGAGCCAGGTTACAATTGCTCTGCTTGGTGAGGTTGTAGTTGGTAGATGAGCACTGGTAGGACACAACCAGACCCGTAACAGACACATCTTAGAGCACCAGGCTGTGAGTAACCGGTGACTAAACTATAACAGGGCTATGTAACTGTTGACAAGCACATTACCTTGTCACGTTGTGAACAGTTATCTTGAACAATGAAAAGTAATGTAGAAAAGGGACACAGTACAGCATGAGAGCAACAGAACAACCATGCCTGCTGTTAAAAATGAATTGTACTTTTTAGAAGGGAAGAACAGTTTATCCCTGCAGGGATCTTAGATGTAGTGTTGGTAAAGATTTAGAATCTCACCATCTACTTCTGCATCTATCATCCATGAAGACCTCAAAATGTATAAGATAAAGCACACGTTGAAAAACAACAAATATCCTTTTAGCTCCTACAAGCGCAAAATATGACTTCTTTAACTCATCAGTGCTCCTTAACCTCACATTCCCCAAACTTCAGGACTTTTTTTCTTATACTGAAATACTGTGATCCTGCAGAATTTAGCAGATTTTACTTGGAAATTTGACTTTAACCTTTCTTTCGTCTCACGTTTATAACTCAAAAGATAAAATCAGTAAATGTTCATTTTTTCCCCACAAACACAGCCAGTTTATTGAATCCTCTTTTTCTCACTGTCTGAGCGGTTGTGAGATATTAAAGTGGACTAATGAAGCCTTTGAGAGTCGTAGTCTCCTGCAGGTTCTTCACAAACCGCACAGTGTTCTTACTTTTTTATTTCACTGATTTATTGTCGTTTTGCTGCTCTTCGGGAGGTCTGTTTTTATCTTCCCTCTAAAGTTTGAGGCTTGTTTTTTCTGTTTATCTCATAAGTGCAGAGAATGTGTCGTTAAAACCTCCCATGGAGCCCTGACTCTGTTATTTCCTTCCTCTCTTCAGGTCCAGACTGCTCCATCTCTGTACCTGCCAACTCCTCCTTCTGGACCCGGGAGGAGTACACCGAAGGCGGGCTAGCAAGGGCGTCCCATAAGGCCATAGTGGATCAGGGAGTCATGTGGGTCATCGGAGGTTATGTCTTTAACGCCTCTGACTATCACATGGTCAAAGCGTAAGTCCTCTCACTGCACTATTTGCATCTCTTCCATGATTTCATCTGCTTCCATGTTTTTAACTTCAGGGAAAAAAACCACAGCACTTCCTGTTTGTGGAGACATCAGGGAGGAAAGAGCTTATTTCTGCACAGACAGATCTGCGTCAGGCTGCAGAGGAGGGTGTAATTAAAAGCGTAAAATGACAGGATAGCATGATGCTCCTCACCCTGAACTCCACCCAGGAAGGTCACACTCTTTCCCTCAGCTCAGATTCTGTTTTTACAGGCTGCAGACAGGCAACGACACATTTTTTCCTACTTCTGCTTTCATATCACACTTTCCTATTGTTTGTCACCTGGCCAGAGCTGAATTCCCCAACAACATAATCCTCCCCCTGAATGTAACAGCTGAGCCTGTTGGAGCTTGTTTTAGTGTGTAGTGGTGGTGTGTGGAGGTATTTCAGAGCCTCAACAGCTTGTTCCATGGTGATGTGGAAACTCTGGTTTATAGGTTTGGGTGTGTGGAGACCTTTGAATGACCAGAGGAAGAAGATTAGTGTAAGTCATAAAATGATTGCTGCTGTGGCAGCCAAAGTCTGATATCTGCCTCTGAAATGGGGAGAAAATAGGTTACAGGGTTAGTTCAGCTTCAAATGATCAGAGTTAGACTGGATGGGAAAGCTAGAGGGAAAAAAAATATGTCAATCAGCTTTTCTTTATTTCAGTCATTCTTTCAGAGGAACAAAAATATGCAAGTACACTGGAAAGTATTATAAGTTGACTTTACTTAAAAAAAAAAAGCAAAGTTTTTGCCTAAAAAAGAAACTTATGTTAACTCAGATAAAGTAGATTTTATTAACTTATTTTTTGTGGTTTGCATTACTCAAATGAACTGAGATAAATTATATTATAGTAACATATAAGCAAAATCATTCCTCAGGTTGACCATGAGTGAGGAGGGCAGGCAGTGGATATGACACCCTGCTGTACATGGGTATATCACATAGGTGACACAGGCTGTCTTTGCCCTGGTATAGACTGACTGTCTATGCTGCATGGCTTAATCCAGCTGTCAATGGCATAGACTGTAGAACTCTGTAGAACTCCTGATGAAAATTCCTGTGAATTTTTTGCAGTAGCTTCTAATTTGAACAGACATTTTCATTTGCCCACTAAAGCTGCTCATCATGTACTAAGTGTTGAATTATGGTGTATGACTGTACATGATGGAAAAATGCTAGAAAGGGATGTCAGTCTACACTGTGAAGTGAAGACAGCATCTACACCACTGAGCATAAGCTGCTTGTGTGTGAATCACCCATGTACAGCAGGGTCTCATGTCCACTGTGTGCCCTCCTCACTCAAGGCTACAGAGTTTGGTTATCAACTTATTTGATAGGTTCCTGCCATGAAATGAGTTGTCAGCTTTGACAACTAACAATTTATGGTCAACTATACTTGGAAAGTTTGAGGCAATCGGTGTCCTAAAATTTTCAAGTGTAAGGTTTGCTATTTCATTTTACAGTGTATTTAACTTGCACAACCCAATTTTTGCGTTTTCGCTGGTCTTCATTACACCTAGAATTGCGCAAAATCTAAATATCACAATAAAAAATTGCTGTGGAAACGCCATCATACCTTTGTTTCAAAAACGTGTGACCAGACATTAATAACAGACGCCTCTGTGAACTCCTAGGCCATGATCCTCTCTGATAAGTCTCTATTACGTGGCCACAGCTACACATATGGACTCTAGCATTTATATTTTAACACCCTCTACCTTTGTCTGTTGACTACATCTGCTACAACAGTTACACCCATCAAAATGACAGTTCAGCTCTTAAAATATTAGTTCAGTTACAGTCCCCCTTCCTTCTTCTACATACCACAAATTGAATCTCGTGGTACGAGATTTTAATCAAGTTTCACACAGTTCTTGCCATGAGGGAAACATCTGTGATGTGCAATTATACTGTCTTAAAACTTCAGAAATATTGCTTTCTTGGAAAAACCGTGAAATGATAATGCAACGATCGAGAGAACAAGCTTGGGCTTATTATGCCTCTTTTATACAATCCATAATAAAGACCAAAAAAACATGAGCAGACTATTGAAAAGTCAAGATTTACCCAGAATCTTTCATAAATGGTCTTTTTAATAGTGATGTACTTAGTAAACCATTATAACATCTTATATTATTGTAAGAGTTTACAGTTAGCCTTTTTAGAGACTCCACAGTGAACTTCTTCTTATGATAAAAAATGCACATAAAGAGGAGGAGCTTCATTTTTTAACATTAAAGTTTTTACTGTCTGCAGGAGACAGAAAAGTCAACAACTGCTCTTAATCTTAAGGGGGGGCTTGATAAAAGAAAAAAATCTAATTAATTGGGGGTTTTATAAATAATTAATTGCAATTAATCACATTTTAATCCCTTTTTAATCCCTTTTTAATCACATTTTAATCACGTTAATATTTAATACAAGAAGCAACAGTTCTCAGTTGAAGTAGATTTTGATATTAGACTGAATCAATGACTTGATATGAACAGCCTGAACAAAATCATGTGTGTTGGTACAGTCTGTGCTTGTTAATTGCACACAACAATGCCCTTATCTTCACTGTAGTATTATTATTTTTTTTGTAAATTTACTTTATGGGCTTTTTATGCCTTTGATGTGATGGAGGAGGAAAGTGGATAGAGTAGGGATGGAGGAAGACCAGGGGGTGAAAGTGTCAGATCACCCACTCAAGGGCAATTCTGCACCTTCTTATCTTCACTTCAGTTGAGAAAAATGAAACAAAATTTTCATCCATCACACAAAGCAGATGCATTTCTCACACCTCCTCCATACTTTTTGATGTCAACGTAACATGGATGTGTTTCAGGAACTGGTGTACTCGTTGTTGTCTGCAGTACATCTATAAAAAAAGCCTAACCAACAAACCAATGAAACCTTTCTTTTAGTTGATGCACTTTAATTTTTTCCATTTTCTGGAGATAATGAGTCCGTTTTAGTTTTTTCCCCCAAATTTTCACTCCTTTTTCTCATTTTTTTTAAGAGAAAACAAAAGTAAGTGAAACATATCTCTGTGAATCTTTTTGATCTTGCAGCTTCATAAAAAGCAGAAAGAAAACACAGGAATAGGCTTCACTTACTTCATAAATTACCTCGTAAATTTGATTTTGTTTTTATCTTGAGATAACAGGACATACAATTGTGCCTAAAAGTTTTCTTAGAAAATATGAATAGTAACACAAAAACATTTCTGTCACCCATGGTTAGAGGTTGGGTGAAGATATCTATTAACAAACAACTGTGTTTACTCTTTTTAAATCATAATGACAACAGAAACTTCAAAAAGGACCCTGTTCATTTTTTTATACACACACTGATTACGAGCAAATAGATCACAGGTGAGGATGGTTACCTTTAGGAGACATTCAAACACATTTGTGTTCACTTTTGTTCATTTATCAGGACAAAACCACCAGAGTTGTGTAAACTTCTTGACAGGGTCATTTTTGAAGTTTCTGTTGTCATTATGATTTAAAAAGAGTGAACTATTTTTTTTTCAACAAATGTCTTCACCCAACCACTAACCATGAGTGACAGAAAGGACTTTGTGTTCTCATACATATTTTCTGAGAAAAGGCCAAAAATCAGGGGGGTGTAAACTTTTGGGCACAAAAGTTGAGATCTTGAGAAGATAAAATGATTTTCATCACCCCCTTTTAGGGCTCCTGTAGACAAGTTAATCCATCATATATTTCCTGTAAAGCAGGTGTTACTTTTTGTCACCACGTTGCTGTTGTTTTATGACTTGTTACCAGTCATGTCTTATGTTTACACTCCTGATTAGATTAACAAGTACCAGAAATGAAAAGAGGAACCTGCCCATTTCTTACTCACAGCTGTAGATTTTAATTTTGTACTTCCCCCTGTGGTTAAAAACTGTAGACGTGTGTTGATTCAGAGCGCCGTGTTATCAAATGCCACATGATCCGCTGTAAGGGGCAAAAACTGCTGAATGTTTCATAATCGTACTGATTAAACTGAGAGAGAAAAGGAGGACACAGTAAACTTAAAGTAAAATAAAAAGGAGTACTTTAGTCAGAATGTTACCTTTCTTTGTTGTCTGATCACCTTTTTGTTTTTCTCTCCTCAGGTACAACCTGAGTAGGAAAACCTGGCTGACCCTCGACCCCTCTGTCAACACGGTCACACCCAGATACGGACACTCGCTGGCTCTGCATGAGGTTTGTTGATAGATAGAAGGAAATGCTTTTTTATTATCCTGCATACATTAAAGCACTAGAGAGTCTTTCCACTCTATCTTCAGGGCATTTTACATACATATAGTCCTTCCTATCAACATGGGATTTGAATAGGGCTTCAAAAGAGATGGGGAAGCAGATGAGAGGGAAATTAAATGGATGCACAGGCAGGAATATGATCAACCGCCTGTCCTTTTATTTATGCTTTCAGCAGAGTCTGTTTTTTGCCTGGAACTAATGTACAAATCTCAGGGTTTTTTGATTTGCTGCAGTGAAGTGGTGAAGCAGTTTCTCCTCAGCCAGAAAGACTGTTAGGAGCCGCTGATGGAATAATAAATTAGGGAGCGAGGAGGATTCAGAGGAAGGCGCAGTCTGTCTGCTCTGTGGTTTGAGAGAACACGGTGCAGAATATGAGCCGCAGTGTTTGTGATGCACAAATTGCATCACGGTGTCTGGATGTGTCTCTCAAGTCAGAACAGACTGGCAGCAAATCAGTGATGATGCCCGACAGATAGAGCTGGGCAACAGATAACGTACCAGATCAGGCTCTCAAGCACACACAGGTTTATCCGTCTAAAACTGATGCTACAGCTGCACAACAAACTTTCACAGCATACAACTATCTCAGCTGCTCACGGAGTGTTTCCTGAGTACGATGTAAGCAATTACTGTTAATCTATAGCCAATTGTCAGCAGTAATCTACTGTTGTTATGAAATATGTTGTTGTACTGTAGTCAGCAATGCATTGTGGTCTGGTGAATTTTAACAAAGACCCATAATGGTATGCTAATGTTTGAAATCACAGTGAAATATAGTATTTTGTGGAAGAGAGGGCAATTTTCTAGAGTTAAATGCAATGTGTGTTGTAACCATGAGTGAGGAGGGCACACAGTGGACATGAGACACTGGCTGTGTAAGCTAGGTGGCGTGAACAGGCTGTCTGTGCTCCACTGGCAGTATTACCCCACAAACTACCGTCATACATGGTAATTCAATGTACTGCTTATGCAATGTATTCAGAGGCTTATTCATTTGAGTTTGACAAAAGAAGAAACCATTCTTTGAGACAACTGGTCCAAGCTGAGGAGTGTGGACAGCCAGTCTGCAAGGGCAAAGACAGCATGTCTGACCTACATGGTACTCTTCTTATGTACAGCAGGGTCTCATGTCCACTGTGTGCCCTCCTCACTCATGATCACAAGCTGATGAACAGTAAAATTTTGTGAATTTCTGTTACAGTAAAAATGTTTATATTACAGTAATATAATGTCAACCCTGCTGCCAGTTGTTTACTGGTTTTCCACACAAAAATTTGTTGTGTATGACATTGGAATCACTAGCTTAAAAACAAAACAGAGGCTTTTTCTTGTTTTTATATGAATAAAGAAAGCTGGGCTCAGAGATTTTAGTTGGGAGAAGAAAGTGTGACCATCAGGAGGAAAAACACTGATTCTTGTATCGGTCTTTGGTCTGCCTTTGGATTCTGCTGAAGGGGAAAGTGTCAGGAGAGGAGTGCACCGAAGCTGGCTTTGTTTCACAACAGGAACATGGCACATGATATTATTAGTCTGGTGTGAACATGTACCTTCACTGTTCTCCTGACGTGCAGTTGTACTTATGCAGGAGAAATATGATCCAGTCTTTTACTTTCATCTTGTGGTGTTTCCTTTGACTAAACCAGGCCAGATCCCTAAATTACAGTCACACTTTTGGTACCTTTTTATTAGAGTGCCAGGCATAGGCCATCTATTACACTGTTAGTGCCTTCTAATTTGGCAGAAATTCAGTTTGTGAAAACTTGTGAGATCTGCAGGATACAAAAATGTTTTGGATGTCCTCCTGATTTGGGAAAATTTCTCAGTAATCAACAGAGCAGTCTACGACACAAAAGCCTGCCATGTTTAAATCTCCAGTCCACTTTATGAAGATAACTTTCTTTTTGTTTGGAAAATTGCATCAGTAAACTGTCACGTTTTTCTTCTTTGTTGGATTTATTAGCGGGTTGAAACAGGGCTAAAGACTCTCATGACGAGTATTCATCGCCTTTATTTGTTCTGATGCCCTGCTGTATCCCATAATTTGGGGGACTTTTTTGAACAAGTCTGTCTTACATACCTTATAAGTGTCAAAATGTTGTATTTCGTTACCTATTTTTTAGCCTCCATCCCCTCTAAGTGTAGAAGTGAAGCGACACTGTATGACACTATGTATGTCAAACTGATGTTATCAGTTCACGAAAGTGCTAAATTACCTGCAAGCAAAGACATTTGGATCATTTTATTCCTGTAAAGGTGTTGATGTCCAGCATCTGACCTTTGAAGCCTTTTTATTATCAGGATACTGTACTCTGTGCTCTAAATCAGGCATATGCAAAGTCAGGCCAGAAGTTTGTTTTCATCTGGTCCCCAGCTCTTGTTGTACAACGTATTACAACAATGACACTGAGTCATGTTAAAAGGATGTGTACATTCAACACTTTTGGTCAAGGTCACAAACAAACCCTTTTCTAATATTTTGGCAGTGCACAGGCTGATTGTATGAAGCTAAAGCTCTGAAGCTCTGTACACTCTGCAGAAACTCAACAGCTCTTGCAGCTGACGTTTTTTTTTTTTGAAGATATATTTTTGGACTTTTCATGCCTTTAATGGGATAGTGGAGGACAGTGGATCAGATAGGATAGGATAGAGTAGGAAAGAGGGAGAGAGTGGGGAGTAACAAGCGGGGAAACAGGCCACATGTTGGATTCGAACCCAGGCCACCCTCTTGAGGGCGAACCTCATGGTGCGAGACCTATTCCACTCGGCCATCTGCGCCCCATAGCTGACATCCTGAAATGAATGTTTTTCTCATGATGGGAAAATGTGTGAGTTAAAAAGATTCAGTAAAAGACAAAAGGCGAGAGTAGGATAATGAAATAGAGCAGAGGAGACAGGACAACCAGGTTGGTCTCAACCGTGTAAAGCCCAACTTATCAAAAAATAGTCCCAAAATTCAAATTTTTTGGAACTGGGATGTTTATTAACCCCTTTTACGAAATCCACAAAAATATTGCTTTATCATTTCATTCATGATATATTTCGCGTATCACATTCGACACACTGGGAAATTTTTGTCTTCTTATCTTATCTATTTTATTCCAGTTTTTAGTAAATATGCAGTTATTTCATGTAGAAAACATTTATTTAAAAAAAGTAACTATTTCAATGTTATTCTAACTGCATCCTCTTGAAAACAAGCAATGATTTCATGAGAGCAGACATTTTGAAATACAACTTCAGCCGACTGTAATAATATGACAATCCTCATTTTAAAAAATATTTTTCAAGAAACCATTTTTCATGGATATGAGATAGAGGCCTTTGAACTAATTTATCAAGCATGATTTTGTTTGGGGGTTAAATAGTCTTAAAAACAAAATCCAGATCCTGCCATAAAAACATCCTGACAGATTTTGCCCATATCGCCCCCCAATGGAGAAATGTTCATTGGTCAGAAGCTGAGTTTGCTGATGTTAATGCAGTAAGTAACACTTTAGAAAACTGACCAATTCTTTTCAGGTGTGACGAGACACCTGAGAGACAGGTGAGCTTTGATTTCTGTAATGATGGAACAAGGAGGTTTGAGGACACTAAGTGACTGATTTAACAAAAAAGAGCACTGGTGTTTTACTCTCAGAGTTGATGAATATGTTAGAAAGAGCTGCTGGGCCTGAGTTATTGTTACATGAAAGTGAGTGGATCTGTTCAGTGTCACATCTGAGTCTTAAAAGAAAGAGCTTTATCTTCAGAAATCTCTACTTGATGTAAGACAGGATCAGTAAAGAGCTCAGATTCACTGTTTTGACCACAAGGGCTGTAAAAGCTGACACAAACAGAAAGTTCCTCACAGGAGCTTTTGGATAGCTTTTTAACTTTATGACAGAATATTTAACCTTAGCAAACAGCGCCAGCATGTGGGCACTCAGTGTCAGTTAACTGGTCACCACCTGATGCTTTAAACTTTTAATACCAAGAGACTTCAACTGATCTAACCTTCAGCCACTGTCTTTGGGTCTTTCAAGAGGAGAAAAACACATTCCAGGGAATAAATATTTACACGTTTTTTTTCTTAAGTAAGATTAAATAAGTGGACACCTGGTATTAGAAATTAAATGCAAGAAAATAGAAATAAACATCAAGGATTCCAAGACCCCCTGTGTTTCTTGGTTGAGATAACTTTTTTATGATTAATTCTGATCTTCGTGTTGGTCCATAAAAAATGTAGAGGACATTCTATTGACATCAAACCAAGACATTGTCTTTAACACCCAATATTCTAGTTAACGGTTTTAAAAAATGGACAGAAAAGGAATTGAAGTGCCCTCATCAGCTGTTTGATGGTGACCTACTTAAAACATTTGAGCATCTTAACCCTATAAAGCCAAACATGTAATATATGTGATACATGAGTTCAAAGACCTCTATCTCGTTAAAATGATAAATAGTTTCTTTAAAAACCTGTTAAAAATATTTTTAAAAACATATTCTACCACTTTGAGGATTGTCATATCACAACAGTCAGCTGAAGTTCTATTTTGGTCCTTTTCAAAATGTCTGCTCTCATTAAATCATCCACTTAATATTTTCAGGTAAATAATTGATTGATTTTCAAGAAGTTGCAGCAAGAATAACATCGAAATAGTTACTTTTTAAAAAAAAAGTGTTTTCAGCATTAAATGAATGCATATTTACTGAAAAACTTGAATAAACTAGACAAGATAATGCACAAAATTGCCCAGTGTGTAAAATGTGATACAAGAAATATATCATGAATGAAATGTGAAAGCAATATTTTTTTGTGGATTTTGTTAAAAGAGTTAATAAACATTTTAGTTCCAAAAAATTTGAATTTTCTGTCTTTTTTTGATAGGTTGGGCTTTACAGGATTATGGTGTTTTTTTTGTTTTTGTTTTCTTGTCTCATATTTTATATTTTATTTCACCGTATTTTAAATTGGGTGTCTTACAAAAGGTTTAAAACTCAATAAATATATGGTGAAAAAAACAAAAGCTAAGTTTAAACAACAAAAAACAAAACAAGATATCTTGATAAGCAAAGGAATGGAGCAGGGGTGTCCAAACTAAGGCCCAGGGGCCAATTGTGGCCCACCGTCTATTTTCATGCGGCCCCCAGCTTTCACTTTAATTTTGTAACTTAAATTAAACATGTTCTAATTGTGTATATTGACGGTTTCTGACAGATGCCTGAAAAACTTAAATATATCTGGTAACATCTGTCAAAGATTTGGACTGCGTATAGGCTACTTCATTAAAAAAAAAAAAAAACATGAGAGGACAAAAGACTGAATTAAAGTTATGATATGGTGAAGAAAAGACAAAAGTTGATGCATAAAATGGTTCAGAATGAAGGATCGTAAATATTTGGGGTTGACAATGTTCTTACAACTGTCTTATTAACAAAAAAGATAACGTCCAGATCCTGATCCTGCCAAAAAAAAATAACAATATTTTCTCAGGTTTGGTTTTATCTCACAGGTCTGTGATAATAACACTGGCATGTTTGACTAAACTTGGAGACATTTTTTTTTTAAAGCTATTTTTTGGGCTTTTCTGCCTTTACTTGGATAGAGGAGGACAGTGGATAGAGCAGGAAAGGGGGAGAGAGTGGGGAATGACATGCGGGAAACAGGCCACAGGCAGGAATTGAAGCTGGGCCACCCGTTTGAGGGCAAACCTCATGGTGCGCAGCCATATCCACTAGGCCATCTGCGCCCCTGGAGACAGTTTTTTGTTTTGTTGTTTGTTTATGTGTGTTTTACAGAAACTGCCAAAACGAAATAGTTTTCAAATTAAGAACTCATTTGTTATTTTCACTGTTAAGACACGCGGCCCTTTAAGAAAAAAGTTAGGACACCCCTAGAGGAGAGGACATTAAAAAACTCAGTCTTGGAGGGACATTCATCTCCAGCACCTCTACGTAAGAACAGAGGGAGAGCAGACCATCTTTAAAACTCTCCTTTGTTATTCAATAGAGGTTTGGTATTTATGTCAAATACTCATTGATAGATGGTCTGATTTTTATATTTTTACCAATAAAAACATTTATCTACACAAACTAAATTTGTAACAACTTCCCCGAATCATTTTAATCATTATGACGCAAACTTATAGTTTTTCACATCTAAGTGATCTTTTCCTGGTTGGGTCAGCAATGATACGATTGCTGTCTGCATTGTGAAATTAACAAGTGTTTTTATTCCAAATTGAGAGGATGAAGGAACCAGGCCAGGGTTTGAATCACCTGAATGACGTGTAATCAGTTTGAAAAGAATAATCATCTACAGGGGAATTAGTTTAAGGTATCTTTTTGAATGAAACTAATGAAAACCATCTAAATTCTTTTCCTCCAGGGAAAAATCTACATGTATGGAGGAAAAATCGACTCCACAGGAAACGTGTCCAGCCAGCTGTGGGTGTTTCACATCCAGAACCAGACCTGGGTCCTCCTGAGCCCACGGTCCAACGACCAGTACGCTGTGGTGGGACACTCTGCTCACATCGTTCCCCCGGCCCAGGAAGGAGAGAGCCCCATCATGCTGGTTCTGTTCGGACACTGTCCTCTGTACGGCTACATCAGCCTGGTGCAGGAGTACAACATCCGTAAGCTGCAGATTCTCACAAAGCTTTCCTCTTTTTCTCTGCGTGGGTATATCGCTCCATAACAGCAGGATAAAAACACCGGCCACCAAGATGAAGCTAACGAGTTTTGGACTCCATGGTGTGTTCCTTTAATCCGCCCACCTCATTGGCGGGCGGCCAGGCTTCATTTAGAGGCTTCATTGTTTTCTAAAAAGCCAATCTGTGTGAGAAAATGGGATGAATTAACCTGCAACTGGAGCTGATGGACAAAAGTGTATCTTCTATTTGCAAACAATTACAGATGATTTCAGCTTTATTTTCTGAATCATCACCGAAAAAGTTTAGATGTAATTACTTTCACTTTCCCTGCAGGGAGTCCTCACGTAATCACTCTGAGGCTGTTGTTTCAAATTAGGTTTGAAACACTAGTTCATTACATTACCATAACTCACAAACTACTACGACTGTAGCCACTCAGGAAATACTGTTTGTGTGACTCTGCAGAGAGGAACACGTGGAGCCTGGTGAGCACAGACGGAGCGCTGGTGCAGGGAGGTTACGGCCACAGCAGCGTGTTCGACCCCGGCACCAGAGCCATCTACATCCACGGCGGCTACAAGGCTTTCAGCGCCAACAAGTACGGCCTGGCTGGAGACCTGTACAAGTTCGACGTGGACAAGAGGAAATGGTGAGGTTTTCTTCTGTTTGTTAGTGTCCAGTGGGGAGAGTTGTTACCTATGCTGTAAAAAAAATGCAATTTTACAGGACATGTTCTGTAGTTTTTAACATATTTTTCCTGTTTTCCAATAAAACAACAAAATGCTCGTAGATTTAAAGGGTATTTCCTGTAATTTTAGGCTTTATGTTTTAAATTACAGTTAATTGACCATAATGTTAGATGACATTAACCCTGTGGTGCATAGTGGTCACTACAGTGGACACATATTTTAAAGTTATTTACTCCTAAATTCAATGGTTCATGTGGTGGAAATTCATATTTGCCTGTGTCAGGATATTTTTATTCTTCTTAGGACCTGAAAAAATGTTTTCCATTTTTTTCCAAACAAAGTGACAAACATTTGAGGGTGAAAAAGCTTTTATACTACAAATTATTGAGTGGTAAAATGGAGGAAAGAGACCCCCCCCCAGAAAAAAAAATAAAATAAAATAAGTGAAAGAAAAAATTAAGTCCTATTTACATTAAGTCCACACTGTTTTATAATGCTGAGATACAAATATTTAAAAAAAAAAAAAAAAAAAAGTAGACATTTTTCATGCCTTAAGACAATTAAAAACACTCAAGGGAAAAATCCTGACACTGACTTTCATAATTCATGCATCAGAGGGTTAATTCCATGTTGAGAATTTACTGTAATAACTATAAATTAAAGTACTTACAGTAATGAAAACATTAACCTTTAAAATTATATGAAATGTACCACAATAAATTACATCATCTTTGTTTATTTTAAAGGTAAATTTACATGTTTCTTTCATTTTCAAATTTATGTTTACATAAAATGTGATACAATTGTATTACTTAGATAAATGTTGTTGTGCAAATGTCAATAATCATTATTATTCTTTTTTTATTTTTTTTTTGAAAAAGAAGTCCACAGGGTACAATGCACTGTAAAAAAGAGCACAATCTTTTTGCATGGCCTTTTTATAAGAATATCATCATTTTTTCAATTCACACGTGCCACTGCATCCATTCTCTCTTCAATCATTGGTGTGCTTTTACAACAAACTGTTCTTTGATGTATGCCAGATTTTTTTTAAAACCATAAAACTTCCAGTCAGTTTGTTTCCTAATTTTCAGTACACCTTATACTCTAAAATAATTCCTGCCCTTTGTAACAAACTTGACCTTGTGTGTGTGCAGGACCATCCTGAGAGACAGCGGCTTCTTCCGTTACCTCCACACAGCTGAGATCGTGAGTGGGATGATGCTGGTGTTTGGAGGGAACACACACAATGACACATCTATGAGCCACGGCGCCAAGTGCTTCTCCTCAGACTTCCTGGCTTACAATCTTGGTCAGTATCACACACATACAAGCACATAAACACACACAGGCACATGAACACACACGTTACCACAGGACAACACTAGCAGCTTCTGCCTGCTCTCCTGGTCTCAGACAGAGTTTTTCTGTATCATATTTCATTTTCTGCACAAAGATGCTTTGCATTCACACAGCGGCAAAGACTCACACCTGGGAGCTGCTTAGTACGACCGCAGTGTTTTGTTGTAGGAGGCGGAATGACCCAGCTGGTCAAAATGAAGGCCAAATGTTACACACAAAGCTGTGGTAGTGCACTTACATTAAGTACACACTGTACTTGCAGTGCATGAAATCTCACATGCTTGTGTTGTCTCAAATCAAACTCTGTCGCTTTGCGCTGCTACTCATTTATTGCAACCACCATTGTCAACCTGTTCCTGCTCATTCTGCTACATCGCCAAGATGGCAACCAATGAGGATGAGGAGAGTCCAATATTTCACTCTCAGCTTTTTGACCTTTTGGAGTGTGCCAGCTGAGAAATCAAAGTGCAGTTAGTTTTTCTTTTCTACCGGTATAAACGCACCTGACGTCACTCACCTGTTTCTGATACAGCTTTTTTTTTTTTTTTTAAAGATATTTTTTGGGCTTTTCTGCCTTTAATCGGATAGGGGAGGACAGTGGACAGAGCAGGAAATGGGGTGAGAGAGTGGGGAGTGACATGCGGGAAACAGGCCACAGGTGGGAATCGAACCCGGGCCACCCGCTCGAGGGCAAGCCTCATGGTGCGCGGCCATATCCACTAGGCCATCTGCGCCCCGTGATACAGCTTTTTAAAGATTTTCAGTGTTGGCAGCCATATCAGAAATGAGGCAAGTAAGAGCCCAATATGCAACAAAAATGTAACAACTTGATAATGTAATAGATGCTGAGCCCCCAAAACATAAGTATTACCCTGAAAAAGTAACAATGTGGTTTATTTTGGGTTGCATTGCATTTCTTTATTACATTTAAGTTGTTCTGTTGTTGTCTGTTGATACATATCAGGCTCAAACAAGGTGGGCTTTGATCCTCTTCGCTAACAGCTGTAGGACACCAGCATTTAGATCAGCTGAGCTGTGCCTCTGTTTGTAAAATATACAGCAAAATCTGAAACAACTTTACGGAGCAACCCCTCAATTTATGGTTAACTGAGAATCACATTTTTACCTTGTAACCATGAGTGAGGAGGGCACGCAGTGGATATGAGACCCTGCTGTACATGGCTGAATCTATCAGGCACACATGGGTTGCTATCACTCTGTGGCTTTAACTGGCTGGCCATACTCCAAGGTGTAGACTAGTTCCCCCTGCTAGCATCATTGCACAATGTACAGTCAAATACCCCAGAAAAGAACTGTCTTCTAACAATTAATGTCATAGGTCAGGGCAGTAACCTTGAATGTTGTCAGTGCAAAATCATTCCTCAGGTTGACCATTAGTGAGGAGGGCAGGCAGTGGATATGATGAGACCCTGCTGTACATGGCTACATTACATAGACTTGTTGCCGAAGCCCCATGGCTCAGACCAATTGTTGACAGCATAGACTGGATGTCAAGGACATCAATAAATATTTTCTGCCGTAGAGCTCAATGAAAATTCCTGTGAATGCTTTGCATTAGCCTCTAATTCTAATTTGAACAAGGTGATGTTACTTTGATTTCGCAAGTCTTGTTCAGCAATTCTTGCTGCCCATCATGCACCAAAAGTTGCAAACAGTGCATAACTGTAAATTATTGAAAGATGCTTGCAGGGGCTGTCGGTCTACGCTGCAAGGCACAGATAGCCAGTCTACACCCTGAAACGTGGACAGCCGGTCAACGTCATGGAGCAGAGACAGCAAGTCTATGCCACGCAGCGTAGATGCTTGTGCCTCGTGTGTGATTCACCCATGTACAGCAGGGTCTCATATCCACTATGTGTCCTCCTCACTCATGGTTACAGGGTTTGGTAAAAAATCAAGTTCAGTTCAATTATATCTACTTGTTTTTTCAATGCTTTCTACACATTGTCTCTGTTGGTTTAGAGTGTTTACGTAGATAGATAGATAGGTAGATAGGTAGATAGATAGATAGATAGATAGATACTTTATTGATCCCGAGGGAAATTTTACACTAGAGGTGAAGGTAAGATATATATCGACTCATATCCGACTAAAGCTATAAAGGTCAAAAAGACTAAAACGTGGCAAAAACAAACAGGTATTTTCATTAACTAAATCTAAAGTAGCTGTCAAAGTGAACACAATGCTGAATTCCACTAGTTTATGTCCATCATAACTTATTCGTGTGGATACAAATGCTGTCAAGTCCGTGAGTCAGCGTTGCTTTCTGAAGTTCATTCTAAATCACTGAAGTGTAGAATTTATGTTAGTTATGATTCCATCCATAGAGGGTTGTTCATTTCGGGGTATTGGTATAAAAAAATCTGAAACTCCTCTAAATCTGTTATGATTCAAGTTCCAGATGCTCTTTTTAGCGTTCCCTGGGGCCTGTGATGTACCGTTCACCCGATTCCTAAAACAAATGGAAAAACAATCCCAAAAGAAAGGCCCCCGGAGCTGCTGCTCCTCCTTCAGGGTGTGTGTGTGTGTGTGTGTGGTGGTGGTAAATACAAAGTGATCAAAGTTTAATAATGTAAGCACTAAACTGATCAGCAGGATCCACACAGAAGCCTTTGGGGGGTTTTATCTAAAGCCTCTGATGTTTGTTGTTGTGCTCTCCTCCTTTAACTGCTGAGGAGACTTTAATCAGGATACTTAACCCCACATTTGTTTTGCACAGCTGCTCACAGGGAAGAGACAGAAAGCTTCTTCATGTGTTTCTTTAATCCAGATTGTTCTTAGGAAGTTTACTCCCCCACAGAGATGCCACCCAGGGGTTTGTAAAGTGTCATTTTGAAGCTTTGAGGTTGGTATTTGAGAGGGACGCCATTGAAGTCTTTGTAACTAGAAGTGGACGTGAAATCAAGACCTCAAAAGAAACTAATGTCAAGATGATGCCTAACCTTCAGGTGTTCCAATATTATCTCACATGCAAATTTTTGCTGTATGCTGCAGAAACTGAAATCTAAGCAAGTCATTATGACTTATTTATAGTTAAAATGTTATAATCTTGTTAAATACTTGTTAACAATTTAATCAGCAGCCGGTGAAAAAGCAGTGAAACAAGGCTGTATTTCATCATTGTAATAGTTTCCTTTTTTACTGTGCTGTCTGTTTACACCTGTCTCTAAAACAAAGAAACTCATATGTGAGTTTGTGAACGTTCTTTTGACTTTACTAAAAAAAAGTGTTACAATGAAAAGGATCTACCCTGAAAAAAAACAGGCATATTCGAGGCATACATTGTAGAGGAAAATACTGATATACCTTGTAACCATGAGTGAGGAGGGGACACAGTGGACATGAGAGCCTGCTGCACTTGTATGAATCACAATGGAGACTCAAGGCCTGTGGATTGGCTGTTTATGCCACATGGTGTGAATGGTCTGCTCCACAGTGAAGAGTAGACAGCCTGGGCGAAGACAGTTTGTGTCACCTGTGTGATACACCCATGTACAGCAGGCTCTCATGTCCACTGCCTGCCCTCCTCACTCATAGTAATATGACAGCTGTAAAACTATATATAACTACTGTAATATCACTTATCTTGCAGTCGTAAAACTACAGTATAAAGTTATTTCATGAAGAATTCCTATAACACTACAAGAAGTTACTCTGAGACTATTTAACAGTGAATAACTGAATATTACTGTGAAAGTCATGCAAAATTTACACAGTAATTTACTATGATTTTACACTTAAAAATTTAACACTGTACTCATGTCAGGTTCTTGTGAGCTCTTATTTCTTGTAATTTCTTATTTCAAGTTTTTTTACAGACATAATTGAGGTCTGAATTGCTTGTAACAGGTAAAAAAATAATCTGCCAAAGGGATCACAAAAAAGTTTTTGTATTAAGACATTTTTCTAATTTCAGGAAACTTTTTTCCTTATCCCATTTGCATATTTTTCCACTTGTTACAAGCAATTCAAACCTCAAATTTGTATTTAAAAACTTGAAATAAGACATTTTTATGACCTGGTCTGGTGGATGTGGCTTGAGTCAAGAAAAATAAGACAATTTTTACTACAAATAAGACATAATGACCTGCTTGGTTGTTAGTTTTTGCAGGGCAGAGCTAATAAGAGTCTGTCATGAGTATGAGTTTCTTTGTTTTAGAGACAGATACAAACAGACAGCACAGTAAAAAAGGAAACTATTATAATGATAAAAACACTTGTTTCACTGCGTTTTCTCCAGCTACTAATAAAATCTTTAACAAGTATTTATCCCGCCTGAGAGGTGGACTGTGATGGTGTCCAGATACATCACTGTGGCCAATTCCAGCGCTAAAAATATTTGGTAATGCCCGCTCTCCTCCCCGCCAACAGCTCTGGGTATTTAGGCAATTCCAAAATATGTGAAAATGGCCTGCCAGCTGTCCTCCACACTTCCTCCAACACAGACCTCTTCCAACCTCAGCTGTTTGGACACATTTTATTTTTGGGGTTATGAAATATCTCATTAGATCAGGCCAAGAAAAATCCCTCTGTAGGCCTGAGCTGGTGGAGAACATGTAGCCATTCCTCCTCAGAAACAACCAGATATTTTCTCCCACTTCTGAATTCTTGAATATAAATCTGAAACTAGCCTCTTTCAGCGATTCAAAGACCTGGGGTTTTTCTATAGATTTAATCTCCTGGTTGTAAAGTGCTTCGATCAGATATTTTCCAGCAATAAGAGGTGAAACCCCCATAATTAAAGCTTCTGTAAGCCCCTTTTGTATTAAAACTGAAGTCGAAAACAGTGTTATGTATGGGGGGGGTTGTCTCTTGATGTGGTCAAATTGTTTCACAAAAACATGCAAGAGTGCCCTCTTGGGATCCAAAATGTGAGTAAAATGGCCTCAAGGGAAAGAAAACGTGTAACTAAGTGGCTATTTGGGAGCCAAAAAGTGTTCTTAAATGCCCTTAAGGGAGCTAAAATGTGATAAAGAGCCTTTTAAGAAGCAAAGACTTGTGCTCAAGTTCCTTCTTGAGGACCAAAACCACATTTCAAAGTGTCCTCTTGGGAGCCAATATGTGCATAAAAAGGCCTTGCGGGAAACAAAATGTGTACTTAAGTGGCTATCCTGAAGCCGAAAAGTGTTCTTAAATGCCCTCAAAGGGAGCTATAATGTGAAAAGGAGCCTTTTTAGAAGCAAAGACTCATGCTCGAGTTCTCTCTTAGGGACCAAAATGAGATTTCAACTTGCCTTCTTGGGAGCCAAAACAAATGTTAATGTGCCCTCTTAAGAGTCAGAACTTGATAATGTGCCCTCTTGGGGACCTAAAACACTGGACAAAATGCAATCTTGGGAGCCAAAACGTGTACCAGAGTGACCTCCTTGGAACAAAAACATAATAAAGTTCCCTCTTGGGAGCTAAAAGAAACACCAAAGTGTGCTTAGGAGTCTAAACTTGATAGAGTTCCCTTTTGAGAGCCAAAATACTTCTAATGTACCCTGATAAGAACCAAAAACGCAGGCTAAAGCGCCCTCTTTGGAGTCAAAATGTATGATGACGGGCACTTTTCAGAGCCAAAATGTGTACCAAAGCTCCCTCCTGGGAGTCAAAATGCTCTGATTTGCCTGCCTGGTTGGCAACACACACTTAAGTGCCTCATGGGAGCCAAATGTGTGCTGAGGTGCCAGCCTGGGAGGCAATACATATGAAACTTCCCCTTGAATGGTTAAAACATGATAGACTGCTCTCTTGGGTGGCAAAAACTCACTAGATGTGCCTTTTTTCCTTTTGTAGCACTGGTCAAAAATGAGCCATCAGCAGATTATTAGACAAACTTATGATTTGGCGGCTTTCTTGAAAGCTGTGGCGTTTGCATAGAGTGATCAGGATTTTATTCCCATGTTAGAAAATCTGATACCGAACAGCAAAAGATCTCTGATTAGCATTGACATCACACACCTGTCTGTGTCTTTTAGTTTACTCCACATGGGAAAATAACTCACAACTGATCACTGTGCTGAATGGAGGCAGACGCTGTACTTCTCAGGGCCTGGGGCTCCATCCACAGCTTGTTCCATTTCTGTGTTTAGTATATTACCTTTATTCCCATTTGAAGTCCTTAAATATGTTCTAACAGGAGTTCACACAGCTTTGTAAGAGCCCAAACTAGCGTCCTCATTATGTGAGCCACCTTCAAATGCTGCTGTAAATTGAGTCGGCCTCCTTCTACAGCGTGCCATAAGCCGCTCATTAATGGGAGGATTCAGTCCGTGAGGATGGGGAGACCAATTCTCTGCAGGCCCTGAATCTGCCCCAGGACGTTCTGTTTTCTTGTATCATTATGGAAATGATTGACAGACAGAAAAATTGCTTCTGCAGGGGGGCAAGAGCATCCCGCTCTCCTCTACTGTGCAACCAGCTTTTGTTCACGAGAACCACATTTTAGGACTTGAGCATTGTTTTCACAGAGTAGTGGATGGTGGAGGCTGCATCAGGACATGTGGAGGCACCACTGTAATTAATTCAGAGCAGAACATCCCATTTATATATTTATGCGACCACATGTGCTCTCTTGATTGGCATAATGAGACTAAACTCATCTGGTCACAGCTGGAAACATATTGTTTTCATAATTTCCCTGGAGAGTTTGCTTTTGAGCCAAACTTTGGAAATTATAAACTTCACGTTGTTGTTGTGACCTCTCTCTCCTCGCTGCCACTCATCCTCCTCAGTATGAGTTTGTAATTGAACAGAAAAAGGCTAGTAGGCTATTTTTCTCACACCCCACCCACACTACATCCAGGCAGCTGCGGGGTCGCTGTCAGCAGCGGCGGCTCTGTAATCGTCTGGTAATTACAGCTGAGATGAGCTCCTCTTGTGGACTAATCATCCCCCCCCCCCTTAACAAGCTGAACTCAATTAGAGAGCTGAGTTTAAGGGCTGTTCGCTGCTCTGACATTGGTAGACAGTGTCATAATAAATCCCCACCGTAAGGGGGAATGCACCACACGTCCTGCAGTACCAGCGTTCACCACCAGATGGCAGTGTCTACCTGTGAATGTAAAGGGTGCACATATGTCACCCTCTCCTCGGAGAGCACATGATGACTTGCACTGCATTGTGCTGAGTGAAGGTGATGTACCGCAGTCAGTGTGCTGTGCTCCAGCAGCTTTGACTTTCAGGCTCACATGCCAGCTCTTTTTGTTCCTCTCTTTGTTTGTGCCGACTGGAGCCGGGTGTACTCTGTCAAACACGGCTGCTGCTTCATTTAGAAACAACAGCACAAGGATCCATCACCGCACTCTTTCGCTCCTTTACCAAGAGAGCATTCATGTGTGATTTAGAGGTCAAGACAGGCGCAGGTTTTGGTTTGGACTGAGCCAAAATGCTGCAAATGGACACATATAATTGTCATCATATAACACATTTTTTATCAGAAATTTTGGCTGCTGGACTCTCAGCCCTTTATAGCTTGAGTGGAAATATTAGTATTGATTGGGAATGGGAACCTTTCACATTTGACCCAATACAGACACAGATGCCTGGTAACTGGAAATCGGTAGCAGTATTAAATGGTACCAATTTACAGTACTTCTGCATGTGTTTATGTGGCAATGAATGTTAATATTTTTTTCCAAGTATGTTTTTATTGAGCAGTTATATTACACTCATTTCATGCAATCGGTCTCGTCTCCTTTTAACTTTTTTTAATGGATTCTATTTTGTATTCACAATTGTATTTAACTGTTCTGACAAAAACTTTCAGAATTGACTAAAGCACAATGAAGAATGAAGAATAGCAGTAAAGAGAGGGAGAGTAGGAGAATAGAGTGGAATGAAGAATGTTAGGGAAAAAAAGGAAGAAGGGATTCATAATACATATAAAATGCAAGAAATAATAAATATGAATGAAGAACAAAAGTACATACATACATACATAAACACGTGCATATACATTCACGTACACATGGATGCACTAAGTGGGAAGAAAAGAGAGAGAGAGAAAGAATCTTGCATCAACAGAACAAAATGCAAATAAGCTGAATAGATGATGAATGGTAATGAATATATTCTTACAAAATTTTTCAAATCTATTCAAACAAGTGTTAATTAAAAAAATGGACTATAGAAATGTGTTTCAAATACATTCCATATCCATAAAAATAAATGACAAAACAAAAAAACAAATTCAAAAATGTAAGAAAAGAAAGAAGAAAAGGAAGTAAAACAGCAATTATCACGGGTCTAGAGTTGCCTAAAGTAATTAAGTTCATTTTTCAGGTAAAATCTTAAAAAAAAAAAATTCAAATTAGCAGTTGTTTCTCAGTATATAAACTCTAACAAATATACATTAAAACAATCAACTGTTTGTACTGTAACATTGCAGTTATCTCACAAATTTCTTTGACATGAAAACCTTTGACTAAAATTAATTACAACTTCATAGTTAAATGACAACTACACTGTGTTTTTCTTATTAATGCAAAAAGTAAAACCCAGCTCTAAGTATGGTAATCCTAACTGACCCAAAATAAAAGTTTAGTCTGATCTAATGATAGATGGACATGTCTAGGTTGTGTGTTTTTATCCAGCAAAAGGAAATTTCTAGTCTTGATTGCAATTTCATTCAGTATATTGACCCATGACTCCTGCAAGTGCACCAAGTAATCAACAGTATAAAGAGCTACTTCTCCTGCTTTATTCTTTTTTTGCACCCAAACTTTGTTAGAAAGGTTTATCTCAGTTGATGGAAGACCTACAGCTCTGATAATGGGTCACAGATAGATGTGATTTTATTTGAGGTTCACAGGACTAAAAGGGTTGCAGAGACTGACATGCCTGGATACATTTCCTCGTCCCGTATCCGTCAAGGACACTGCCGGCTGACTGGTTGATTGACACGGGGTTATGAGCTGTCAAAGGTCTCCCTAACCACCCATGGCATGTCAGCTGAATTTGCAACTGCTGGAGACATGTGTGATTTAATATCTGGGGTCAGCTGTGTGACCTCTGGGTGTCTTCTTGTCTTTCCAGCGTGCGATGAGTGGACCGTGCTGCCTCGACCGGACCTTTACCATGACGTCAATCGCTTTGGACACTCGGCTGTCTTCAGTGACAGGTAATCATCCATGCAACACTTCACTCAAAGTGCTCTCAGAAGAGATGTATGGATAACGTGAAAGGAAAAATCTCAACAACATGAGCACAAAATATCATATCATGACATTAGACATGTCAGTTTACATGGAGGCTACTGAGAAACAAGCAACAAAAGGCCTGATTCAATTGATATCTGACAATAAAACACACAGCAGCAAATTACAACCTCATTGCCAATTGTGTAACATTGCAACATTGTGTAAATAGTAAATAAAGACTGAATAAAATGATTGAGAAATCCTCTTTAACCTATATTCAAATGAGTAATCTACAAAGACGAGATATTTATAGATCAACCTGATAAACTTTTTTTGTATTTTGCAAATATTCACTCATTTTAAATATGATGCCTGCCTAAAAAGCCGGCAACAAAAGACTGATGAAGTTGATGAATGCTGAAAAAACAGCTGTTTGGATCATTCCACAGGTGAACAGGTTCTTTAGAAACAAGTGAGTGTCATGATTGCGTATAAAAGGAGCATCCCATAAAAGGCTCAGTCCTTCACAAGCAAAGATGGGTCCACTTTGTCAACAACTATGTGAGCAAATAGTCTAACAGTTTAAAAATAATGTTTCTCAATGTACAACTGAAAAGAAGTTATGAATTTCATCATCAACAGTCAGATTCAGAGAAACTGGAGAAATCTCTGCACATAAGCAGCAAGGCTAAAAAACAGCATTGAATGCCTGTGACCTTTGACCCCTCAGGCAGCGTTGCATTAAAAACCCACATCATTGTGTAAAGGATCTTACTGCATGGGCTCAGAAACACTTCAAAAAACCATTGTCAGTTAACACAGTTCATCACTACATCTACAAGTGACAGTTTAAACTCTGCCATGCAAAGACAAAGCCATACATCAACAACAACAGACACAAACGCTGCCGCCTTCTCTGGGCCTGAGCTCATTTGAAGGCAAAGTGGAAAAGTCTGGTGTTGTCTGACAAGTCCACATTTCATATTGTTTTTGGAAATAAGCCCAATTTTTTTCTCAGCCTAAAGTTCAAAAGCAGCATCTGTGATGGTATGGGGGTGTGTTAGTGTCCATCCATGGCATCATGGGTAACTGTCACAGTATCTGTGAAGGTAACATCAAATCTGAAAGCTACATCCAGGTTTTGAAGTCCCTGATTATTTCAGTAAGACAATGAAACCAAGACACATTCTGCACCTGTTGCAACAGTGTGGCTTTGTAGTAAAAGAGTGCAGCTCCTAGACTGGCCTGTCTGCAGTCCAGACCTGTCGCCTGTTGTAAATGTGTGGAACATTATGAAGCACAAATACCACAAGAAAGAAAGGTGATGTAGCACAGTGAGGACCATGAACCTGTCTCAGCTTTTTAGGAACATGTTGCAGGAATCAAATTGAAACGAGGGAGTATTTGCAGTAAAACAAGCAAGTTTTTCAGTTTGAAAAATAAATAACTTGTCTTGGTAGTGTATTCAATTGAAGATTGAATGGGATTTGCGAATCATTTTTCTGTTTCCATCTGTGTTTTACACAACGTCCCAACTTCATTGGAATTGGGGTTGTAAGAGCAAAAAGCAGCTGTGTGACTTCAAATCCCAAACATCAAATCCAAACTCTGGCCAGAAATGAGACAAAAAAAAGAAATCCACACGAGTTGTTGTTTACCGCCAAACAGGTGACTGTTTTTACAATTTTATATCTAAAGCCAAAATCTAAAGTAAGGACAGACTCTGAACTCAGTGACATCAATCAGTCCAGATAATCACACCCAGAGAAAAAAACAGATAGAGATCAGTCTATAGAAAGAAGGGTGACAGATTGAGGGAAAATGTGAATAAATGAGCAGATATAATGTGCAGATGCTTCCAGACGGGGCGCAGCGGGTCGTCGGATACTGTGATGAGTTTGAAGATTATGTGAATCATACGCTGTGGCCTTCACAGTCGCTGAATCTGAAGCGCACTGAGCACAGACATGAGCACTCTCCACCAGCGCCATCAAAACATGAAATGAAAGAATGTCTTCCAAAACAATAGTATGATATACTCCAGAGTGCTATTAAAAGTCGTATCCTTCATGCATGCTCTTACTTTATATTCAGTATCTAACGAAAAGACATGGAAAGAAAGATGCCACTCCTGAGACTTCCTTTAAGAGCGGATTTCTCAGAGTAACCTTTTTTATTTAATCCATTTAAACCTCGGTGACCAGCTTTCCTTCCACTAAGCCTCATGTGTTTAATTATTCTCTCCTGGCATTTACAGGCATGTTAAGATTGAATAAATTATGCAAGCAAACATGTTCTATATGCATCCTCGTCTAACAGAAATATGCGACCTTTTCACATGCAATGCACAAAGTTTTATATTACAGGATTTGCAGCTATTCTGAAGGGAAATTACCTTTCATGGTTCTTTTATTCATGATCACACCTTTGTGCACCTGCAGCATGTTAGTGTTCAGAGCGATATGCAAACTGCGTACTCACAGGGAACGGGAATTATGTAAAACTTCAGATATCTGCTGTTTTAGTGAGGGAAAGGAACAACTCTGAAGTCATAAATTTACTTCAAAGCTGGGAACAGAAGTTTTTTTTTTTTTTCAGGCATTAGCTGCAGAATACCACACCGGAAGAGTTTCAAAGATTAGAAAACTTTAATAAAAATCTTTATAGGATCAAATCTATATCAATTTGCTGGAAGAGAGGTAAACACAGCTCTTCGGTGCCATTGGTACTTATAGAAATGTCTCTTTTTCTTAAGATATAGATCACAGACAGGTCAGAAAGGAGAGTCTTCTGCCATAAAGGTGCTGCCACCCTCGCGTCTGTCTAGGAAAGTATAAGCAGTGACTTGGTGTTTACATTCAAAGAGGGAAGTGATCGTGAGTGTTGGATATGACAAGTTCTTCAAACACAGTCACAAAAGTTGAAATTGGCCTTTTTTTCATGAAGTTACATCCTGTGATGCACTTCGAACTCCTTGTTTTGCAGATAAGTGAAGAAAAAACTCTTAGTTTAAAGTGCAGTACTTTGACTCCTCTGCAGGTTAATCTGTTTAAGACATCAAACAAGGTTTTGTGTTTTTGACCTGGTTCAAGATTCAAGGCTTCTGTATTATCCCCAGGGGTTAATATGTTTTTTTTTTTTTTAGGTCAGCAGTGATGTATAAACAACTCAATACAACAAGTTAAACCATTAAATTAAGACTTGGCCTTTTTTAAAAAAAATCCAATGACTGATATGAAATCAGTTTAAACTCAGTTATTTATACTTTGGCTCTTTTTTTGGCCAGCATTGTCCCACCCACAGCACCATCTGATTGGTCACACACAGAGCCATGGCCCAGGTAACGGCCAATCAGTGAAAGCTGTGCATGCACAGTTCTCACACACACAGAGGAGAGAGGAGAAAAAATTTTGTTGAGTGAAGAAGATTGTTATCATAAAGTCAATGACAAGCTCTTCTGTCTTTGCACGTTAGGGCTAAAATATCATTCATCAGCTTCATGATGAGTCTATTATCCTGCACATCTGCAATGGCTCTCAAAGTTTAATATTGGTCAATGGTGATTAAAACTAACGACTGTGAAATTATGCTTAAAACTTTAAATGTCAGGCCATTACTGCAGCCAGCCACCAGGGGGAGCGGTTAAAACTCTGGCTTCTCTTTTAAGGGAGTATCTTATTAAACCATGCTTGTGGTACTCATCTGTTCTAAGTATGCCTCCTTTAACTCAGCCAAAGAGAAGTTTTAGGGATAAAAATCTGACACTTGAGTTTCACTCCTGCAGTATCAAACAGGCCACCTGGACTTTTTTATTTTTTTTATTTTTTAAATGGTTTTGTCCAAAAAGAAGGGGTTTGAAATCATGCCTTGAAAGCTTCTCCTCTCTTCTTTCACGAACCTTGATAATTTCCTCTTGCCCTAATAGTTGAAGAGTTACGGTAATGAGAACAGCTTGCACCAATTATCACCTGTGATTAAAATGATGTTGCGTGTGGATCCCTGTGCAGTACTGTAATTGTCCTGATAACACTGCGAAGCTTCTATTTCCTTCTTCAAGGAGCCGTCTGAATTTTCTCCTGCCAGAATAGGTGAGGAGTTACGGTAGTTTCATCATCACAGTTCTGTCATTGTTACTTTTATGCCTACTAAAGTAGAATGTTTTCAATTTTCTTAACATTTCTCATCAATATCAATCAGATCTTGGTGAAACTAATTTTACCTCCCAGATCTTGTGAAAGACAGCTTAAATGTATCCTTGTCTTGTTTACCTGAACTTCCTCTAATGCATGGCTACTCTTTCTCTAATATTCAAGCTCTAGCAATGATAACATGTTACGATAAACTCTGCAGCATCTTTAGGAGAAAAGCAAACAGTGATTGAACCAACGATAGCTGAGTGTGACAGTACAACACAAACTGTAGCCTCTTATCTTGAGGAATAATCCTTTGTGCGGTGATACATGACGTTTCATTATTAGTCTTTGGCAGGAATAGATTGTGATTGGAAAGGTGTTGCGATCAGATGGGATGACTCATCTGTTCATATTATCTGCACCGCCGGCAGAGCGAGACACCCAGATCCATACTAAACTCTACACGCTGTCGTAGAGACCGCATCAAATATTAACATGAATCACCGGCGCTGCTCCAGTCAATCCTCACTGATGACTCCTGTTCCTCTGGAGCAATTAGAGCTTTGTTCATGCAATTCTGAGCCCATTGATCTCATTCGGATTCAACATGATTGCTCAGATCAGGGCAGAATTTAGCTGTTTTAGAGGTTCAGAAGTGGTTTGGTAGAATTCTTCCAAAAGGTTTGAAAATAATCAGGAAAGAGTTAAGTCTTTGAAAGTTTTTTCTCTTTTTTTGCCCTCGGTGACGCAGCAAGGTTTTTTAAAGTCCACCGACTGCCTCAAAACATGGGGCGCGTTTCAACCAGCGCCCTGGCTCCAACAAACTTATGGGAGTTACTTTTCCTCAGTGTGTTTACGCTCAACCTCAGATCCTGTTGCAAAACCCTGCAAGCAACCCCCCCAGTCCAGACCTCAAAATTAAGCTGAGAGGAGTCTGTTTGTTTCTGCCAGAGTTCCTCCAAATCCAGACCTCTTTTCTGAATTTCAACTCTTTCACTGACTTCTGCAGCTTGATTTATAAACGCAATACACAGACACTTTGCTTATACGGTAGATTGACATTTTTACTTTCTTTACTGTTGGGTCTAAGCACCCAACTGGCTATCAGCTGCTGTGGGTGTCGAAAGAAGCTCCAAGGCACAGATTCTTAGTTAATGCATTTGCAAAAGGGAAATCTGATCAGAGGTGCATCCAGCACCCTGACTCCCATCAGCTTCCCAGACTTCCCCGTTGTTCAGCTCTTTATTCACAGTGAAATCATCATATGGGCGTGATCGTATAGTCATTAGTCATGTAAAAACCAGAAGTTCACAGGCAGAACATATTTGAATGGACATCATGTAACCACATTCTGTAAACAGCTGATACCTACTCGCTAGCAGATAAGAAAACTGGAAAAACTAAACTAAGAATTAAAGCTGTGCTCTAATTTCTATGACAAGTAACACAATGATGAGCTCACGAACGCACACCAGACAAGACAATCTGGCTCAAGACAAGGGGAGGACACAGACTACAAGACATGAGGTAAAGGGGCACAGGTGGAAACAATAAGGAGTGGGGATGACAATCACAATGGCGGGAAAACGCCAGGACAGGAAGTGAGGAGACCTGAAACAAGAGGAGAGACATGACTACAAAATAAAACCAGACATGACAAGCAGAGACAAGACTGAAGTGAAAGGGTGCAACTTGACCTAACTGACGAGGCATGACAGAAATATTCTTAATGCAAGGCTATATGATATACCTGAGCCTTTCAATAAAGTTTCTGTAGCCTGTCCACACCCAATCACATTACTGATAGATATAAGCCACATTTCATGCACAACTCACACACTTAGAGCACTTTCTCTGCACTCTGTCATCTCACCTGCTGTTATCAGGGTCAGACTGCGTGATGTGCTTTACCTAACACTTTCAGGGTTAAAGGTGGCGGCTTCCAGATTTGTGCTTTGTTCAGCTTCGTCTTCAGTCAGAACGGGCTCTCTGTTTGTTTTTCAGCTCCAAGTTTGGATCTTCTGGTCACCTATTTTATCTAGTAATGTCTCTAAACATAACTTTTTATTGATTCACGTCTCTTGAAAAAGATGTTTCAAGCCCACAAATAAAGGCAAAATGCAGGAGGCGGACAAACTGTGAGTAACTGTGTATCTGCTCAGCCTGTGTGTGAACCACTGTCTGTCTGACTCTGGACCTCAGGCTGGAGGGATGTAGTATGTGTAGTATTTTCACCGATTTAGTAACTATCCTTTTTCATTTATCTTTTATTATGTTATTTATTGCACACACAAAAAGTTACACAAAAAAACTGAGCAAAGTAAAAACAGTTGCTACAAAGATGTGCAGGAGGGGCCAAAGAAACCCTTCAGGGCTTGTGGGGTGGTCCTACTTAAGTCCCCAGCAAAAATACAATATATTAACACACATACATTCATTCATATACACATATATACAAATATATGTATATAAACACATACACATTCAGTATATGCTGTTCAAACAGATACATTACAGTCAAAAGGAAGAAAAAAAGGAAAAAAGTCAGAGTGAAATAAGAGAAAGAATAGGATGTTGTGCTGTTTACTTGGTCCAATAAAAACTGTATGGACATCTTTATGAATTACTTTAAATTGGTGCTGGTCCTGACGTGAATTGGTAAATTACTCCAACAATGAGGGACTCTATGTTATGAAGAATTGAGAAAATGTTTCCCTGAAAAAAAGCTGGATGGAGATTATTGACTGACGAGGTATTGAAGTGATGGATTTGTAAATTAAATTGAAATACATTTTTGGAAATGGACAGGAAGTAAGTTGTTCACAGATTAAAAAACAAACATAGTTGCAGCTGGTTGAGGTCAAATACGGGAAAAATTCTAAGAGATACTTTCGATCTTATTGGTTCTGGAGGGAAACTTAAATGATGGAACCTCAGTGCAGGAGCGTGTTATTAAAAAGTCTGACCTGATGTGAGAAGAATCACTTGCAGGAAATATAATAGATCAATATCAGTAATTAAAAGATATCAATTTGATTAAGACTCTTTGCAAACACAAATAGTGTTGACTGAGGCAGAGAGAGAGAAGCAATTAGATGAGAGTCTGTTATCATTTCAAGGAGAGACAGGGAGAATTTAGCAGAAGAGAGTGAAGCAGAAAACTGAAAAAATATATCATTAAATCATTTTTTCTCAATATTGTGCAGCATTACTTTGAAGAAGAGCGGAGGCAAAATCTCAGTTGCGTCTCTTTCTGGTGAGATTGATCCTCATTTAGTGAAAACTGATTTTTTTTTTTTTATTACAGCACATTAAAGTCTTTACCTTGATTCTCCATTCCCTCCTGAGTGAACTTTGTGAAGTGTGCCCTTGTTTGATTGGAAGGGACTTATGATCAAACTGGTTCAAATTACCCAGCCACCCTGCCCAGACTCTGACACATACACACTCATACACACACACTAATCCCAGCAGCTGAACAGAGGCCAGAGAGAAAGATGTTCAGTAATGCCCTAAACCACATGCCAAACCCACACACACTCAGCAGGGGGCCTGTCAGGTCCGTCTGTACGGGGGGCTTGTTGAGGATTTAGCAGACTTGTGAGGTGGGTTGGAGCCCAGAGAAGAAGAAGAGCACTCGGACTAAGCTTCTTTGGCTCTCGCTGTGCGCCAAAGGTCAAAACTTGGAAGGATTGTGGGGCAGAAATTCTTACCTCCTGAATCATTTCCCTCTTTCATCCCTCAAAGTCTCCTTACATCTTCTTTTCTCTGTCTCTGCAGCGTGATGTACGTGTTTGGCGGCTTCAACAGCCTGCTGCTCAGTGATGTCCTCATGTACACCTCGCCCAGCTGCTTGGCCTTCTCCAGTCCAGCGTCGTGCAGCCAGGCCTGGCCCGGCATCCACTGCGTATGGAACAGCACCCAGGGGAGCTGCCTGCCCTGGCAGAGCTTCACTAACGGGACTGAGCAGCAGATACCGGCCTCCTGTAACACTCGATCATGTAGGTGTCTCCACCAAATGCTGCATGTACATGATCCAAGATTCTCCATTATTCCAAAGTTGTATTTACAAAAATTAGCAGAGATAACAGTTTCCCAAGAAAACTCTGATTCAGAAATTCCACTTTGAAGTTTTACTCAAGAGGCACTTTAAGAATACGTAAAATCACAGTAAATTACTGGCTAAATTTTGCATGACTTTCACAGTAACCTTCACAGTTATTTACTGCTAAATATTCTCACAGTAAGATGTTGTAACTTCACAGCCATAATTTTACAGAAATTCTTCATTAAATAACAATTTTATACTGTAGTTTTACAACAGCAAAATATATTTCAGTAATTACTTGTTTGCTGACACTTTTATACTGTTTTACAGCCATCATATAACCATGATTAAGGAGGGCACACAGTGGACACGCAAGCCTGCTGTACATGGGTGCATCACTGGGGAGCAAACTGTGTCGTATACAACTGGTCCACTCCGTGTAGCATAGACAGCAAGTCAGGTGCCTTGTGACTCCAGTGTGATTCGTGCAGAGGGCTCTCATGTCCACTGTGTCCCCTCCTCACTCATGGTTACAAAGTATTTCAGTATTTTCCGCTAAAATGTATGCCTTTTTATTTTCAGGGTAGATTATCATAGTAACATTTAAAAAAAATAAAAGTCAAAAGAATGTCTGCTTCTTCAGCACTATTGAACTATTGCTTGTAACAGGTCAAAAAATTCTGTCAATGGGGTAAGAAAAAAGTTATTCTAATTTCAGGAAACTTGGCAAGCAAATTTTTTCTTATCCCATTGGCAGATTTTTTTTAATACTTTTTCCCAGATTGGTAAGACACCTTGGTATTTTTGGCACACTCCAGATTTGCCATTTACTTAATTTCCTCTTAATCAGTGCCCACTGCTAGTATAACAGGTGGTTTTGAGAACAGGTTCAAAACAACTCAAAGAATTGCTAAACCACATTGGGAAAGAAAAACAAAAAAAACAGACCAAAAAAGTTTCAAACTAATGAGACAGAAAGCATCAACTCATAATGCATGATTGATGAATGTAGGAGATATGACAATTAAAAAGTAGTTTTTAATTCATGCTAATCCAAAATTCCCTTTGTGTTATATTAAAATGTGTGTGTGTGTTTGTGTAAAGTTGTGTATGTTCCTCAAGTTTTCATGTGCCCTATAAACACATTTCAAGAAGACAGCACGTCCCAGTTTTACCACTCCTCGTGTGTGTGTGTGTGTGTGTGTCTGATCGGACAGCAGGAAGTAATCACGAGGGACAGTTCGTCCAGGTCTTTTTTCTTTCCTCCGTGAATCCTCGTCCGTTTGCTTTTTGTGATTTGTCACAAAAATTTCTTCCTTCCCTCTGACGAGCTCACTCTCCTTTTCCGCTGTCTGCAAAAATGTTTGCAGATGAGTTTTCTTTCAGGCACATTTAATTCCAGTGAGGCTTCTTCTCTGTGCTTCTGTCTGGCAGTTACTCTGTCCCAGATTCCCCTGAAGATACAGGATGTCCAGGTTTTTTTTTTTTAAAGAGTTAGAATTCAAGAATAGAGCATTCATCCGTTTGGTTCTCTCTAATTATTTTCAAACTGCAGGATCATTTTCGTTATTCTTGTCTCAAAGATGTGTTCAGTCGTGAGTTGACTCCCTGTTTCTCCAAATCTTGCAGATGCTGATAATGAGAGGTGTGACCAGTACACAGACTGCTACAGTTGCACGGCGAACACAAACGGCTGCCAGTGGTGCACGGGCCAGTGTGTGTCTCTGGGAAGCAACTGCACGTCTGCCACGGTGAGAAAAACTGACCTGATGTGACAGTCTGCTAACTCCAACCCTGCAGATACGTCACAGCTGTGTCCACAACTCTCAGTTAAAGCTCTCCTCGCTGCTGTTTGCACAACATTAGTCACAAATTCACCACCCAAACTGTCAAACGCTGCTCTTAGCTCTATTAATTTCAAACCTCCAGTAATAACCAGCATCAGGAGGATGATTCTGTCCTAAAATGTGTCTATTCAAATGTTTGAATGCTCCCAGAAAATAGTAAATGCTTACATATCATTGCTTGTGATAAAACAGCCCAGTATATTTATTATTCTTATTCGAAAAGCTGAAATAAAAGCATGCATGAATAATGTCCTTACAGCCAAAAAAACAAGCTGCAGGAGCCAAACCACATCAAACTCTGCCAACGTTGGACGTACATAAATTATTGATGAAGCTGTTGTTGTGACAAGCCCTCATTAATGACCTCTGAGAGTTTTTATTAAGCCTTATAAAATTGTAACATGTCAAATTTGAGTAATGATTAGATAAACCACTTCTGAAGAGTGTTTTTCCTGCCACTGACTTTAAATCTGATTTGTCCGTCTGTGATTAAATCATGGCTCATTTAGATGAGTTTTGACACTCAGATTATTCTCCTATAGCATCTTTTTTTTCAGCATTTGTCTCGATCGTATTTCATAGATAAAGGTCAGTTTCTCCAACTGCAGCTGTTTTACAATCACATATAAAAAAATCTCCTTCATCTTGTGCTGCCTTAACTTCATGATAACATTATTCCAGGTGCTCCTTTTGGGGCCAAATGTATTAATAGTGACTTTCTTTTTCCCAGGGGGCTATAGCAGAGTATGAAGTGTGCCCCAAGGACAACCCGTCATATGTGTGCAACAAGAAAACCAGCTGTAAGAGCTGCGCCGTGGACCAGAACTGTCAATGGGAACCCAGAAACCAGGAGTGCATCTCACTGCCAGGTAACAGGAGACAAGCAGCACACCCACAGGCTGTGTGATGCACTTTAGGATTGTTTACATGTGCAGAAAGAGGCAAACATGGCAAACAGAACTCTTATAAGAAGATAAAGAACGTATGTAGTAGGATTATATTCCAGCTTTTCTTGAAGTCAATGCCCCTGTGCATTCCAAATGTATTAAATATAACTTTTAAAGAAATAGTTTTATCCTTTTTTCGTATTAAAAAACAAATGTTTTGTTTAAGTATGTGATGTTGACTCAAAACGTGGACAGCAGAGAGATAATCACCTGTTGGAGTAACCCAAAGGTGAGACTTCAGGCTGCTCTGAACGTCTTGTCCAAGAAGGCTGAGAGGGACAAAAGATTGAGACAAATTTAGGGTCCAAAACATGCAGTAATGTTTAATGGTTGTCACTCTGAATAGAAAAACTGATGTTAGCTCAACGAGGATGACTGTGCTGCATGACAATCATGCTTCTTGGGGGCCAAACAGCTGCTTAAGTGCCTGCCTTAGAGCCAAACTTGCACTAAAGTGCCGTCTTGGGAGCCAATGCAGATGCTGAAGTGTCCTCTAGGTTGACCAACCACATCAATCTGCCCCTTTGGCTGGTTACAAAAATGATAAACTGCCCTCCTGGGAGCCCAAACATGCTGAAGTGTCCTCCTTGGGACTACATTTGTGCCCTCTCAGGAGTTAAATGCTTGCTACAATGCCCTCACACGCACCAAAAACACACCTTGTTGTCCTCTTAGGAGTCAAAATGTGCCAATGATTTTGACTCCCAAAACATGCTGAAGTTGCTCTTTGGAGCCAAAATACACTCAAGTGCCCTCATGGGAACCAAAACATGTGCTAAAGCAGTGGTTCCTGAACTTTTTTTTGCAGTGCCCTCCTATCCTAAATGAAATGATTGTCAAGCCCCTCCTACTCTCCACCACCAGCCACATGCTCTAAAATGAACACACGCTCAAATGTGTGTTTGCTTTAAAAGTAGTGTTTTTTCATTAGTTATCAGTGATCTCTCTCAGAGTTATTGCCTGAAATATTTCAGCAAGCCTCCCTTCAGCTGTCTGCTGCTGCTTTTTCATAATTATGGGCCAAAACCAGAGTTTTGTAACTGTTCAATAGAAGTACTCATTTGGCAAAAAAATTTGAAAGCAAAACAGAATGTGTCAGAATAAAAATTTATTTCCACATGGTTACTAAAGGGTGGTACAGAAAGAGCTGATGGAGACAGAGTCATGCTCTTCAATAAAAAAAGTCAAAATTAGTGCTCAATAATGCTTTTTGGAAAAAAAGATTTTTCAAAAAGGAAAAAAAAACAGTCACTGCACATTTACTTCCTCTCTTACCAGAAAACATCAGCGTAAGAAAACACCACATGAAGTTGTAACTTTCATGACTGAACTGTTACAAGCAACACAACAACATGTGTGCTTTAACCTCTTAAGACCCAAACTTTTGTTTAGACAAAAGTTGAGGTGTGCATTTTTTTATTCTCCTTTCTATTTAGGATCAGTGAGAACTAATCAGCATAAAAAGTAAACTTGATCTTTGTTTAGGAAATTATGATTTTAGTGTTATTAGTTAGCTAGCTTTAGTTAAAAGTGTTATTGTTCATAACTACACTTTTTTTTCACTGAAATAGGCATAAAGTTGTGATATCTCCAAAAGATGATGAGCGAGGTGTCTCTAATAGTGTCGCTAATAGATTAAAGTTTTAAAAAATAACATTTCATGAGGCAGAAATGTAATGTCCACATATGGACGCCTGGACTTAAGAGGTTGAATTATAATTATGTATCAAAGCACTATCCTGCCTCTAACTCTTCTGGCCCCCGTCATGAATCCGTGTCTTCCCTAAGGGTCACACCCCTCAGTTTGAAATGCCCTCTTTAATGCCCTCTTCTTAGGGTGAAAATGTGCTTATGTGCCCTCTTTGCAGCCAAAATGTGTGCAGGATGTACCTATTTTTCTTTCACTCCTGACCTTGAAAATGTCTGTGCAACTGCTCAGCTTTTCATCTGTTCTTCTCTCTCTTCCAGAAAACGTGTGTGGAGAAAGCTGGCATCTGGTTGGAAACTCCTGCCTGAAGTTTATCACTGCAAAAGACTCGTATGATAACGCCAAACTGGCCTGCAGGAGCCACAACGCTGTCCTGGCCTCCCTGACTACGCAGAAGAAGGTGGACTTTGTCCTGAAGGAGCTGCAGATCATGAGTGTGGTGGTGAGTTGTTCTCCTGTGTAGAGACGGGACAAAAACAACAAAAGAAAGTATCCAGGAGACTGAAGCAGAAGTGCAAATAAACACTTTTATTTCTAATCTTATCTCTTGTTCATGTTGAGAAATCAGACAGATTCTCAGTCTTTGCTCTTGTCTTAAAGTCAGCCTCCATCTTCTGAAGTTAAGTGTCTCCTTTCTGAAGGTGAGCTACGGCTACACTCTTTTGTGTGTGTGTGATTTTTGGATCAGTGAGCGCGAAACAAATCTCCTACTAACAGAATCTTTCCTGGGAGCTCAGACACCTCTTACCCGCTCCATCAGAGCACATAGGCAGAAATCTATCCCAACAATCGACTAGCCATCGCAAGCTCCTGTTTACATCATCAGATGCAGGTCACATATCTACAGAAGGAAGTGGGAATGATGAGGGGGGGTGAGGGGGTTGTACAGTGTTGGCTTTAATCTTTGCATCAAGTTGAGACACGGAAACATCTCACTCGGAATCCAGGAGTGAAGGCGAAGATCTGCTCATGCTGCGTTTTCTAAGTGCAGGCTTTGATGTAACATCCTATATTTGCAGCTGTGATCTTAATGGTCAAGCAGTTTAATGTAGAGGTACCTCTGACTGTACCTGAGCTGAATGTGTACACTGGCTCAAAAGGTCTAAATGAAACCTGAAATAACTCCGGAGATGGACTCTTTATATTTACAGCTCACTCATTTTCTGAGTCACAGCAAATAAAGTATTCACCATGAAAATGTTGTAGATCCAAACAGCACCAGTGACTCGACTGCACATCCAAGTTTCTTTGCTTCTTGTCATTGGATTTGTCTTTCTGTGAAGGTTTCATCTTCTTCACTCAATGGATAGAAAATCTACTTCGCGGCAGGGGTGTCCCAATCCGACCTTTTCACTTCGGATGCGACACAGATATTGCAGCCTTGAGTATAAGCTGATACTTATATTGATCCGATATGATGCCAGCACAAACAGTGTGACATTCAGCTCTAGTTGTCGGTCTTCACACTGCAAAAACTGAAATCTAAGCAAGTCATTATGTCTTATTTGTAATAAAAATGTCATATTTGTCTTGATTTGAGCCCCATTCAACAGACCAGGTCATACAAATGTCTTATTTCAAGTTTTTATAGACAAAATTAAGGGCCTAAAATGCGTGTAACAAGTCAATTTTTTTGACTTGTTACACGGAAAAAAGAAAATTTGCTCGACAAGTTTCTTGAAATTAGAAAGATGTCTTAATACAAGAAACTGTTTTTTTTTAATCCACTGGCAGACTTTTTTCTACTTGTTACATGCAGTTCAGACCTCATTTATGTCTTTAAATAACTTGAAATAAGACATTTTATGACCTGGTCTGGTGAATGTGGCTCAAACCAAGAAAAATAAGACAATTTTTACTAAAAATAAGACATAATGACTTGCTTAGATCAGGTTTAAAGTTTCAATGTATTGAACTTCCCCTGTCTTGTTTCACCACAGGAAACTTGTGTTTTACAAGTTTTGCTCTTAGCATCAACGTCTTTTTTGAACTTTGATGAAAAATACTGCCACACAGTCATCATTGATCCTACTTCTTCCCAACCCAGAGTTATGACTGGACACTGACCCTCGTGGACTCAAAGACATCTGGCCCACCTGGAATTTTCTAGATCCTCATGAATAGTAGGGGTTGGAGAAAATATTCATTGTTTTTTTTTTGGTCAAAAATGAATTCATTTTTCCTTTAACAACACTCATTAGGTGTTTGTGAACTGAGGACACTAACTGTTGAAGCTTTGGAGCTGGAATTCTTTCACATTCTTGTTGATGGGCAACTTCAGTTGATCAACAGTCCCAGGGTCTCCATTGTCGTATTTGCACTTCATAATGTTCCACACATTGTCAATGGGCAACAGGTCTGGACTGCAGACAGGTCAGTCTTGTACCTGCACTCTACTACTACAGAGCCACGCTGTTGTAACAGGTGTCTTGGTTTCATCGTCTTGCTGAAATAATCAGGGACGTCCCTGAAAAGGATGTTGCTTGGATGGCAGCATGTGTTGCTCCAAAACCTGGATGTAGTTTTCAGCTTTGACGGTGCCATCACAGATGTGTAAGTTACCCATGATGCCATGCACACTAACACACCCCCATAGCATCACAGACGCTGCTTTTGGACTTTTTTATCTGGTAAAAATCTGGATGGTGTTATTCCTCTTTTGTATCTTACTGGAGCTACATATTGGCCAATCAGCGACACTGCCCCACGATTTGTGGTGGTACTTCTCTGTTTGGTGTGTATCTGTCACCTATAGGGAAATGTGCAGCAATACGGATGAAATGGGTGTAGAGTACGGACAGAAGACTGCATCCGTATCTGTTTTCGTATGAAACGTTGAGCATAAATGAGCCTTTGGTGCATGTAAACATGGTCAGTATTTAAAAACTAGAACATAAGTTGCTCTGACACATCTCAAGGTCACTGTCCTTTTTAATCCAAGCAGGTTTGACAACTGTTGATCACCAGAACTCCAAGTTTAGTGTCTCAAACAGCACATTTTTTATCACATTCTGTGCTAAAAAACAACCACCAGTTGCTTCCCTATGATTATTTTATGCTTTGAGGTTAAGTTTGCAGCTGCTGAAGTGTGCACCTGTGTTCATGAAGTGTTTTTTTTGTCCTCAAATTGAAGCTGAAGTTTTTGGCAGTGGGCGTTTACAGTCCTCGTTTTTGGCATCAACATGTTTCTCCTAAATTTTCTGCACAAAGTGGTTCATACACAACTTGTTAATCTTTAAAAATATGCATTTGCAGTTCTTCAAGGTCTCTGTGCTGTATAAAGTTAACACCATCACACTTCATGAAATAATCAGTACTTTTCTTCCACTGATAAGGAACGTTTTTCCTCTGGAGGGCCTGGATGTTGGCCTAATCACTGCTGAATCTGTCTAAATATTTTCCTGTGCATCTACACTTGACTTCCCAGGAGGGTATTACATAATCCATAATGTGTCAAAAGCAGTGCTCCAACGACCTGCTCTGCACTCAAAACCAAACATCTCCCGCTGCAGTTCTGCTTTAGTTTCTGCACAGATCACCCAACGCTGCCATCCCTCACTAAAGCCACCCATGCATAAATGTAAGCCACTTATGGTACTACAAAGTGCTCCAGGGCCGGTGCACAGGGTATGAAATGTTAAAGCTAGAAAAGACTCAAATATTTCAGTCTAACTCACACAGCGTGCCTGCTATGAAGAAACCTTTTCCATCCATACTAATGGAATTGTTTAGATTTCCCCTGTTGGTTTAATTCTCTTCCAGCTCTGTGTAATCTTTATGCTTTAAGGTAAAAAAACAAATAAAAGCAAACATCTCAGGAGAAGCATTGGTATTCAATCTGTCCAGTTCAATAATAAAAACCCAGTGCAGGCACAGGAGTGAAACGTACCTCACAAGTCTCATCTACTGTTCTGTGGTGACGCTGTTTGTGCCGTTCAGGACGTCCATTTCCAGACAGGATCAATCAATCCAAAAAAATGCAATTAAATCTTGATGGAACAGTAATTCGACTCACGTCTGCGAAAGATCGAGCTCTCTTTGTTTACTACTACTGCAACAGCACGGTCATTGATTAGAGATGGGATGGATAACAGAGCCTCCCTGGAGGAGTGAAGTAAAGCTGCTTTTACAGCCGCTCGGCCGGTCTGGGCCACTTTATGTCAGGACAGATGAAATACTGAAATTTAAACTGCTCTTTTTGCCACTGAAACCAGGCTGGAGTTGAAAATGTAACAAAAAACAGTCATCATGAAATGTCAGCTTTTTCAGCAACCTTCAAGGTGAGCAGATGATCAAGTTCCACCGTGAAGCAGAGTCTCAGGAAACAGGAAAGGAGTTTAAAATCAGTGTCTCTGTTTTGTGTTTGCAGTACAAGGCCACAGTGACGCCGTGGGTGGGGCTCAGGAAGATCAACGTGTCGTACTGGTGCTGGGAGGACATGTCGCCCTTCACTAACACCACCCTGCAGTGGCTGCCCGGCGAGCCAAGTGACGCCGGCTTCTGTGGTTACCTCGCTGAGCCGGCGTCCAGCGGACTGAAAGCACAGACCTGCATCAACCCTGTGAACGGCAGCCTATGTGAACGACCAGGTGAGTGAAGTTTCACTTAGTTTCAGTGTACAGTTACAGGTGAAACATGATACTACACTGCAAAAAGTGAAATCTAAGCAAGTCATTATGTCTTATTTTAAGTAAAAATTGTCTTAATATTCTTGATTTGAGCCACATTTACTAGACAAGGTCATAAAAATGTCTCATTTCAAGTTTTTTAAAGACAAAAATGGGGTTGGAATTGCTTGTAACAAGTAAAAAAAAAATCTGCCAGTGGGATAAGATAAAAGATTCTTGTTTTAAGTCATCTTTCTAATTTCAAGAAACTTCCCGGTCAAATTCGTCTTATCCCATTGGCAGATTTTTTTGACTTGTTATAAGCAATTTACACCTCATTTTTGTCTTAAAAAAAACTTGAAATAAGATATTTTTCTGACCTGGTCCGGTGAATGTGGCTCAAATTAAGAACAATGAGACAATTTTTATTACAAATAAGACATAATGATAAGACATGATAATATATATATGTGTAAGACCAGGAACAGCCTTCAGTCTTTACATTAAGTGTGATATGTTACTGTTAAACAACAGCAGGTTAAGATTCTGTCAGAAAACACTCTTTACTTGTGTTCAGTATAAGATCATGAAAGAGATAAGAGGTGCCACTTTGTCCACAGGGCGCGCCAAAAACAAAGCAAACTGTAAGTACCTCAGTTAATGTGAACTCACTAGGTGTAATCATGTGACTTAACCCTCTGGTGCACAGTGGTGACTACAGTGCACAGTTACTGAAAAGTTGTGTTCTCCCAACCTTTGAACTCAGGGCCCACTTTAATGTCTCACATAAATATGGAGGCCATACAATGCCTTCCCAGAGCACTTTTTTATGTTTACAAACATCTGAATATTCTTAATATCCTTTTGAATGTAGCTAAGTTTGAACATATCTCAACCTATTAGCCATATAGTATAAGGATATACCAATATTCGGCCTAGACTGATTATCACCAATATTGGAATTTAGATGCATATTGGCATCTGCCTTTTTTTTTGGTCAATAATTGGTCATTGACAGGTCATTTTAAAACTGGGTTATTTTGGCTCTCATGCAGGTTAGTGTTTACATAGAGACTTCAATGAGCCATAAACCAGTTTGGTCCTGCTCAGTCCGCTCAGGAAGCTGAGAAATAGCATTTGGAAACGAAACTATTTCAAGTTGTTGATTACAACCAAGCATTTATCCAAAGATGAGACTTTTTCAAAATCACTGAGAAAGTCCCCACAGTCCCTTAAATGAACATACGATAAAAAACAGTTAAATAAAGTTAAGTGTTGGAGTTTATGATATTCAAAATTTTGATGCTAGTATTTTCTCTTTTACTGCAAATGAATATCGGCTCCAAATATAGGTTATCGGCCTTCTTGATTACTAATAATCGGTATTGATATCAGCCCTGAAAATAACACATCAGTCAATTTCTGATATGATATAAAAATCATATAAAATTTAAAATATTATTTTGTCAGAATCATAGCATGATTTCCAGAGTCAAAGGTGGTTAAATAAAATAAATGCATTCACGATAACAATATAGGTAACATAAACATGCTATTATAAACAGTAGTAAAAAATATTTAACACACATAAAAGAAAAGTTTTATTTTCTTTTCCGAAAATGTTGAACCATGAATAAGGCAATTATGCCATTATGCCATGGGTGAACGATTTAAGACATTATTCTGTGTATTTTTACCTTCATATAATACCCTCCCCAACAACAACAACAACAAAAGTCGTAGTATTTGGGCTGCCCAATTGTAATACCTCCGCGGCCCAGCAGGGGGGCGTGTGATCACTGCTCTAGAGAATGATTTGCAGTTCGAGCGCTCAAAATAAGATAAGCTTCATAAAAGCATTATTTAAGTTGTTTGTTTTTTGATGATTCAATTAATAATAATTCACTTTAAATCTTTGTAAAACATTTTAACTAAGTGTAAGCCCATTGTTGAACAACTTTTTGAGAATTCAGTTTCTCCTGAATGAAATGGTCTCATGCTCCAGTGGACATGTCTGTAACTCTCTGGACAAATCAAATCTTTGAAAAAGAAACAAAAATCTAAACACAGGCTTTTATTATTCATGCATCAGAGGGTTAAACCTGCTGTAGTCACGGTGAATATCAAGGCAAAAAAGTTGCTGTTGAATCATTATTTAGTTCCTCTATCTCTCTCTTCACTTACTTCACCTTACATCTTTCTCTCTGAAAGCTTTAGAAGGCCACAGGCTCTCTTCTTCTTCTTCTTCTTCTTCTTCTTCTTCTTCTTCTTCTTCTTCTTCTTCTTCTGCTGTTGGGTTCTTAAGTTTACTCTCATGATTTAGATGTGGATTAATTATGCTGGCGGGGTGCCCCGGTGATTGGGTTCTTATGTTGGATTACTTAATTGCTGGTTGAACCGTCTGTTGTTGAGCTTTTCGTCTCCTTCATTAATTTGTTGTGCAGCCTGTTCGTGTTTGGGTTACTTTTTCTCTTCTCGACTGTCTGAGCGCTTTGTAAACGTATATTTTTATGGATGTTTTATAAACAACAATATGATCATTATTTCACACTGTATGTGGAATAAATCTTATCTAAAAGCAACCATAACTGATGTAAACAGTCATAGAGTCAGGTGTTTTCAGAGACAGACTCAGTCAGGAAATTCTTCTTCATGGTCATTTTCTACATTTTAAGTCTCTTGCATTTTATCTCATTTCAGTGCTTTACTGAATTACTGCAGATTTAATTGCTACCAGCTGTTTTCAGACTGTGTGCTGCAGAGCCATAAACCCAGGGAAGAATTTTAGGTTCAGTTTACACCTGAACATCATAAACACTGATTTCAGCTAGATTTCATCAGAACAGGTCCAGCTCCACCAGAGACTTAGTGAAGGTGAACTCTGTGACCTTTCCTCCCATCAACCATTGAAGCACATTAGATTTCTGCTCCCTTGATTTATCCTGGTGGAGTTCATGAGAGGTAGCACCACCAGAGGGGGGTTTGACTCCCCCCTGAATCACCCATGCTGTTAAACTCATGCCTCCCATGGGCTGGAACATAACTTGTTGAAAATGTCCCTCAGCCAACCACAGCGCCAAGCAGTGCAGGACGCCGTGCGCCATGAGAGCCACCTGCAGCGAGTGCACCAGCAGCAGCTCCGAGTGTATGTGGTGCAGCAACATGAAGCAGTGTGTGGACTCCAACGCCTACGTGGCCTCTTTCCCCTTCGGACAGTGTATGGAGTGGTACACCATGAACACCTGTCCACGTAAGATGTCTTTTTTATACATTGTATTATATTATATTATATTAAATGAAATGACATTTTTCTTGTATTATATAATATTGTATTTCCAGTCCTGTTATACCTCCAAGCACACACTCTCACACACATACAAGGGCTGACCCATTTGCAAAATTAATCTAATAGCAATTAATTTTTCCTTTATTGCAATTGCGATTAAATTTGCAAATTTTTTTTTTAGGTTCCTCATCATATTTATTGTTAACAAAACACAAGTAATAAATCACTCTTTCTTGAAAAGAGCACCATTTCAGCTAAATAAGACTTGTTTCACATAACTTTAAAAAGGAAGAGCTAGTTTGACTGATATGGGGAATTTGATTTTTTCGCTTTATTGAATGGGGAAACTATTTTTTTTCTTTTCGTTATACATCAGGAAACACGTGAGGGACATAAAATGAATTTTGTTTAAAAAAACAAAAAAAACAAAACAAAGAAACTCTGTTTTTTATTGAAGTTCATCCTTGCTAGTTAAAAAAAATAAATTTAAAAATTTTGGCTGTGGCAAGATTTTCTCTTTTTTTTGCCTATACAAAGTCAAAATTTTGAGATAGAAAGTTTAAAGTATGACTTCATATTTCAAACAATTGACTTTTTCTCCCAAAATTTTGACCCAATATGGGCAAAAAAGAAAAAAACTTAACATGGCCAGTTTTTATTTTTATATTTATAACTATAGTAACTAAAGTATTTTTTGTCACTCATTTCAGAAAGTGAAACCAATTGTAGACTCATGACACACAGAGTGGATTATTTTTAAAACTTTATTTCTTGAAATATTGATGATTGTGGCTCACAGATAATGAACACCCAACTTCCACTCCTTTTTATCACTGCTGGATCTTTCTTTCTTTTTTTTTCTCCAAAATTTGTGGCTATTTTCCAAGTTTTCTTCCAATTTTGACTCCCATTTTACTCATCTTTTGCTGTGTATGTCAGGGCTGGAACTCGGGAAAACAGGGGGACGGACTCCAATGTAGATTTCAACGCAAAAGATCTTTGTTCTTAATCAAAAAACTCAAAAAACCTAAGTCCAAACAAAAAGGATCAAAACACCAAAAACCAAACCTCAGAAAACCCAAGAGAAGATGCAGGAAAAACACAGAGCTCGAGACACACATGACGCTACAATGAACGGACACAGACTGAACTAAGGATTAAATACACAGGAACTAATTGAACCCAGGTGTGGCACAAGACACAGGTGAAACACATCAGGGCCAATCACACAGGAGGGAAACCCAGAACCAGGAAGTGAAACACAAGGATCAAGTACAAAATGAAACACAAGGAAAACCCAAGAATAACTAAACACAGGAAACCAGAGCACAAGGGAAAAATTCAACACAAGTAACACTGATAAACCCAAGATAAACACAAAAGGCAAAACCCTGAAACCAATGCAAAAAAACAAAATTAGGATCCTGACAGTTTATGACCATATTTGCCGCCTTTGATGTAGTTTTAATGCTGTTTCTTGCTGGTTTTGCCACTTTTTACCCCTTAGATTGTTGTTATAGAGCATAAAACATCTACTGCAAAGAATAGTATCTGGTTTTCTGACACATTTCAGGTTAATGAATTATTTTCTGTAATTAGAATATTGCAGCAGGTCATATTGTGATAATCTGTTATTTAGTTTCACACACACTGACAGTTTTCTCCTCTTCACACACAGCATCATATCTCACCCACCTCCTGCTGCTTTATTTTCTCTGTGTCTGATCTTTCGATAACATTCATTAGTAGCACATTTCACAACGTACCAAAATCAATCCAATTCACAAAGACATGTCATGGGACACAAATAGACTGAACATGTTCACTGTTGAATCCCAGACTCCTTGTGGTAAAACACCTTATACAGCTAAACAGACAAAACTAGTGTTGAAGAAGAGCAAAATTCTGCAGCTTTTTGACTGTCCACATGTTTTCAAACTGGCTCCAAAAGCACAAACAGACCCCAATTTAAAATCCGGCCTGGTACAAACAGTTTGTCTGCTCTTCCAACCTCACTGCTTTATTCCTGAAAGCTGCACAAGGTCGCATTTTGTTTTATAACACTCTTGTTTTGATTGTGTTATGGTTAAAAGTTATGCACAATGAGTCATAGCTCGGAGTAAATCTAGTTGTTTTTTTTGTTTTTTATTTCACAGAGTCCTCATCTCCCCTCTGTGCGGGTCTTTTTTATTACTTAATTCACTGATCTCATTATATCTGCACCGTTTGGTTTTAAAACCCTTGAAACTAATTACACATAAAATGTTTATTCTAAAGTTCACAGCACTCTCCTCAAGCCAGTTCACGTTTGATACAAAGCAAATGCAATTCAGAGAGTTGGGACGATCAAAAGAGGACTTCAGATCTAAGGACAAACAGAATCTTGAACCCATGCACTCTATTAGTTGTAAAATCATAAATAAAAAACAGATAAGCTTAAATTTTAAAAATAAAACATACCAAACTGTTTTTAACACCACATTGCTGTTGTTGATGGAGCAACACTTTCTATCTCATGGAATTGCTACAGGAAGCTGTTTGCTCTGATTGAGATGCAACAATTCCATGCATGACTTCCTGACTCCCAGGCAGCATCCATGAGCACCGATCAATGACAGCAAACAAACTAACTACAAAATAAAAGCATGAATCCACAGTTTGCACACAATACTTCACAGTTAATGGCCTCTACTTGAGCACAAGTTCAAACTCCATCACACTTTAAAAAGGCTCTAAGAAGCACATTTTAACTAACCGTGACTCTGTGGAGCTCAACATCTCTGAATGTTTACTTTTTTAACCCTCATTAAAACAAACACATTAGGCTCCGGCCCCTCCACTACATGAGATAGAGTTTAGTGTGATAACTTAGTCTCCAGCTGCTGCTTTGTTTGTGTACGATGCAGCAGAGAACAGTTTTCATTTATTTAACCTGGCAGGTCAATTAAGTACAAGTTGTTGCTTACAGCCGCGGAGAAAAGCCCTTGAGAGTGAGGAGCGTTAGGAATTAAAATAAAGGGAATTATATATGGAGGCCAGGTGCAGAGCGCCAGCAGCTAAGAAGTTAAATGAAGTGTTGGGCTTTGGAAAGGTGCTGTGAGTGTAATTACCAGTAATTTAAGTCATGAAATTCAGGATCTTATACAACTAAACCCAATAATACGAAAGGACCATCACTCATATGGTAATAAGACTGTGTGCACTAGTGTCCAGCAGCGTGCAGAGATATTTTGAAGGTAGGGGCAAAATAAAAAAAGGCACATAAAGCTTGCATTTTGGCTCCCAAGAGGAGAGCACTGAGGCATGTTTTGGCTCCAGAGAGCACGTTCACTGCAAAAACAGAAATCTAAGCAAGTCATTATGTCTTAACTGTGGTATTAATTGCATTATTTTTCTTGATTGAAGCCACATTCAACAGACCAGGTCACATAAATGTCTTATTTCAAGTTTTTAAAGACAAAAGTGAGATCTGAATTGCCTGTATCGAGTAAGACAGAATCTGCCAATGGGGAAAAAAAGAAAATTGTCTTGAAATTAGAAAGATGTCTTAAAACAAGAAACTTTTTTTCTCCTCCCATTGGCAGAATTTTTTTTTTGACTTGTTACAAGCAATTCAGACCTCATTTTTGTCATTAAAAAACTTGAAATAAGACATTTTCCTGGACTTATCAGTAGAATGTAGCTCATATCAAGAATGATAAGACACATTTCAATAAAAACAGGACATAATGACTTGCTTCACTTTTTGCAGTTTTGAGACACAGGCACTTTTTACACATTTATGTTCATTTGTCAGTAACATCTATTACGTTTCCGGGTCAATTTCCCCCAGTGTATGTTACCTTCTTCAAAGGATCAAAAAACAAACAAACAAAAAAAAAAGAGTTCTAATAAGCAGTGTTTACGGAATAAGTCATGCAGAGAAAGTTTCATTTTGAAAAAAAATCTTTTTACTGTTTTTCCTAGATATATTTTAATTCAATCCAGGTCAATTTAACCTGGAACATAATAGGAGGATTAAGCTTGTTTTGGCTTCCAGTAGGGCAATTTGTTATGTTTTAATGATCCTAAGGGGCATATCAGTGTAGTTTGCCTACCAGGAGGGCATTTTAGGATGTGTTTTGGCTCCTGAGAGAGCAATATGGCATATTTTGTGTTCCAAGAGGGGCTTTTTAGCATGCATTTTGGCACCCAGGAAGGCAGTTTTTCATGTTCTAACCAGACAAGGGGACAGATAAGCATCATTCACCAACCAGGATGGCACAAAAACATTAATTGTGGCTACCAAAAAGGCAGTTCAGAGTAAGTTTGGCTCTTGAGAGGACACTTTAGTATGAGTTTTCGTGCCTGAGAGGAAACTTTTTGAGTATTTTGGGGTCCAAGGGGAGTTCACTTAGGCATGTTTGGGGTTTAGTGCACAGTTTGTCTCCAAAGAGGGCACTTAAGCATGTGTTTTTTTAACAGTCCAGTTATGACATCCCCCCCAAGAGAGCATATAAACACAATACAACTTCTCACACAATAAAAGAAGTCTATATATACGGCAGTACAAATATGGTGTTTATTCAACAGCATAAAAGAGAGGGTGCAAATGTGCCACGGATGAAGACAGATTCATGAAATAAAACTCACAAATCCACATTTACAGAAGAAAATTGAAACCCATTGTTGGCAATTGTACCATCTACAAATGTTTGACTGAACTTCTCTTTGTCCAGGTCAGGATGAGGTAAAGAGGCAGAGCTTCAGCTGCAAGTTACCAACCTGTCAATCAAACCAGCCCTGCCCTTATATGGGCAAAACGTGTTTCTTTGACTCCAAAATAGCAACAGAGATCTTAAAATTCAGCTCCTGTAAGTCTGCACTAATGGAGACATTAGTACAGGGCATACACACTGGTATGAAGACAAACTAAGACAGCAGACAAAAAAACAAAACAAAACAAAACAAAAAACACTAAGACTTAATACACAGTGGGTGATGAGCTAAAAGACTCAGATGAAGATGATAAAGACAAGGACACAATCACAAAGTAGGGAAAACACAGAAAGTACCAAAACCCAATGCTACAAAATAAGACAGTAAATATATAAAACCAACTCCAGAATGAGACTTAGTAATTCATTCAGAGAGTGCAGAAAGTCCAGGATTTAAAGACACAGATTAAGAAAAGATTTCACTGGAAACCTACAAAAATATAGACCTCAAACACACGACAGAAACTTCAAAATAAAATGTTTAACACAAGGAAGAAAAGATTACCCATAACATAGTGAAAATTGGGATCTTGGCTCGGTCATGAGCTCAGTAATTAGAGAAAACGTCAACACACACATTTAATCGTCCTTCTGTTTGTTGTGTGTGATGACTGTTACTGTGAACCTCAGTCACCTGCCAACATTCAGGGCTGTGCCAGCTTTTATTTTCACATAGAGCAAACTAATTAACATGATACATGATTTGTATTTGGTTCAGCTCATACACACACACACATTCTCTCTTTCACACACACACACACACACATACACACACATGAATCTCATTGTACAGCGACAGCATACGTGCTTTCAACAACAGTAATAATAGACTCCGCAGTGAAAAATGCCCTGCTGTGGCCCCTAAATATGTGTGTGTGTGTGTGTGTGTGTGTGTGTGTGTGTGTGTGTGTGTGTGTGTGTGTGTTTTCACTGTAGCTGAGAACTGCTCCGGGTACAGAACATGCGGCCAGTGTCTGGACCAGCCGGGCTGCGGTTGGTGCACCGACCCCAGTAACACGGGCAAAGGTCAATGCATCGAGGGCTCGTACCGTGGGCCCTTCCAGACCTCGGTGCCGGCTCCGTCCTCCCTCCCCGGTGTGCCGGCAAGCCCCCAGCCTGCCCTCAACACCAGCATGTGTCCTGGAGAGGCCAAATACAACTGGTCCTTCATCCACTGCCCAGGTAAGAAGAAGACGAAGAGCCATTTATTAAATCTTTCTCTGTGAATGAACAATGAATCAAACTACATTTAAAAGGGAAATACCTTCTGTTTTTCACTCTGGAATCAGTCTACTGAAAAAAAACCCACTGTCAAATACAAAAAAAATGTAATTTCTTGGACGGCCTATATGTAGCAGATAGAAGATTCAAGGTTCTGGCTGGCTCGCCAAAATATGTGGCAGGTATTTACCATCAAAATAAACACTTAGCATACATTCTTAATTTAATTGACAAAATCAGGGCTGATAAATTAAGGTTCAGGCTCAAAGGAGGGAGTTGAAAAGGAAGCAATACTTAATAAGCACACAGAAACAGTAAGTAAGGTTTTCAGAAGTTTGTATTGAATAATAAATTCATATAAACAGTTATACTTTTCAGTAAACTTGAGTTATCCTATAGGAGGCTCTTACCTGATAACTTACTTAAATCCAGGCAATGTAATAAAAGAGTCCATCTATTACTGAGCTTTTTCTCTGCTTTTACACCTTCTGAATGGAGGAATATTCTATTGCAATTGGGACTGTGAGAGGATCTTCATTTTTGGATCTTTTAATGTACAATTCTGCACTGCAACTTTCATGTTTATACCTTTAAGTTTTTTTAATACAAAAGCACTGTCCTTTTTGCTAATTCCTTTCTTTTTTCTTTTTTTTTTTGCATTTTTTTTGTCTTTTCTGGAACCAAATGTTTTAATTGTTTTCTTTTGATATTCTTTTTCTGACCTTTGAAATGACCATTTGTATGTCTATGTGAAGCACTTTGAATTGCCTTATTGCTGAACGTGCTTTGCCTAAAAACATTATAGATTAAGGGCGAAACGGTTGAAATTAGAGCCCGACCGATATGGGAGTTTTGGGGCAGATGCAGATACCAATACCAAGGACAAAAGAAAGCAGATTTCAAATATATTTGCCTATTTTCCCACATATCTGCTGATACATGAAATAAGGACCTTGATATACACAGGATATATACTGTACATGTACACAAATTGTTATAACACCCAAAATATGATTTTAGGTATGACAGAGCAACATTAAAACGCCATATTATAGTCTTTTATTAGAAAAAGGTGGACATGTGAATTGACAGGAGCATTTATCTGTTTATTTTGCAAAAAAGCATCTTACACAACTTTAGAACGCCATATTATGGTCTCATATTAGGTAATAGTGGACGTGTGAATTAACAGTAGCATTTATCATTGGCAGAGAGCAGCGTGCAGCCTGACACAGAAAAACACAAAAAAAGAAAAAAGTTTATACATTGGCTACATAATTGCCGGTGTTGATTAATTGGTGACACCCAATAATCAGCCGATTAATTGGTCGGGCTCTTGATGAAAACAGGATTAGTTGGAAAAAAAAATTGTCCTTAAGTTTTGGTCAAGTTCCAGGTAATGCAGCTCAAGTGTTTCTACCTCCACACACACTGTTGTGACTTAATAGTGAAGCAATTTTTTCCTATAAAACAACGCACTTTGAAGAAACTTGTGCATTTGCTGCATGGTTCCTCTTTGTGCAGATGAGGATGATGACTCTGTTCGATGTTTTTATTCCAGTCAGAGTAAAAATCTCCGACTGAGTGAGGCCAAGGCTGAGGCTGCTCCTCGTTAATATCTCTGTAATTGAACTAACTGTCAGTGATTTCATACATGTTTGAAATTCTAGTAAAAGTGAATCTGTGTCATAAAATTCTGTACAGATAAACTTAGATATATCCTCTTACCCACATGAACCAACGCTCTGCACCATCAGACGGTTCAGAGCCCAAACATCACTTTCTTAACTCACAAATTGAATTCTATTTGAATCATGTTTTATCCTGAGGCTGTATTTTCAGCCGTGTGTGATCATCATACTGAACGCTCTTTTGTTTCCTCTCTTTCGGGGCAGCGTGTCAGTGTAACGGTCACAGTCAGTGTGTCAACGAGAGCGTCTGCGAGAAGTGCGAGGACCTGACGACGGGCCGACACTGCGAGAGCTGCATCTCCGGCTTCTACGGAGATCCGACCAACGGGGGCAGCTGCCAGCGTGAGTATATGCGAGGTTGGAAGGTGGGAGTCAGCTCAGCACTAAATCAAGCAGTCAGTACTCCTGCGCGGGGCTTCATTTAACGTGTCACTATTTTACAGTTCAATTTTATGTCAGCCGTTTCCCTGATTCCTGGCTGCACTGTAAAACGCTCCTTTGGGATATTACAGATTTACTCCCCCTGCAGCTAATCCTGACAGTCGGTCAATCAGACAACAAATCAATCCTGTGTTCCTGAGACAGCTTCATTTACCCCACCAATATATTTACAGCCACAGTGTGTGTTTTTTAAACTTTCCTCCCTATTTTAGAGCTCTTATTACAGATGTCCCTGTGGAATTTATATTTTCTCTCTGCTACGGAAGTGACAGCCGATCAATAAACAAAGCTCTCAGCATATCTTCACCCTGCCAGTATTATGCATGCATTGTTTATGCTTCTGTTTTTCTGCCTCCTGGTTTTTACAGCAAAGTGCCCCTCAGGCATGTTTAACTCCTCAGCCCAGTGATGGCTCTCTTTACTTCAGGTCGACTCAGGAGGCAGCGTGAGCGTAAAATCCAGTCGATACTTCAAAGAGGAGATGATAAACTAATCGTTGAGATAATGCTTGTTTATGTACGAGTATAAAATCCTGAAGTGGCTTGTTTCTTTTTGCTCTGATTTCTTTATGTGGCACAGCTCGCTCCACTTTGTGTAGGATGAAATAATCTAACACAACAGGTGGGAATCATTTCTGCAGGTGTTATAAATCTACTCTTCCATTATGGAAAAACCAGACAGACATTTGGCATCTGTTATTGGCTACAAAAGCAGTCTCTAGGGAGGCTGAAAGTCACCCCTGGTAGGAAGGGAGCCAGCACTCATGGTGGAGATGAAGCTTTCAATGTGTGTTCATCTTCCTCTGCAAATTTCTTTTCCTGTCTTTGGATGGAAAAGGGGGCTTCTTTTCCTTTAGTGCTTTGATTTTCATGCCTCTTGTGTTCTCTCTCTCTCTCTCCAGCCTGTAAGTGTAACGGCCACGCAAGCATGTGCAACCCTAACAACGGGAAGTGTTTCTGCACCACCAAAGGCATCAAAGGAGACCGCTGCCACCTGTGAGTGTTCGTCTTTACCACCTATTTGTTCTTCATGTCTTACCTTCATTTTCTTTTCCCGACTATGATGTATGAGGAAGAATATTTTTTTTTCCACAACTCTTTCCATCACATACAGTACAGCTGACATCCTAAGCTCAGATCTTGTGGTTTCATGAGAAGCCTTTTGATAAAAGGATATTAATGTACAGTTAATTATTGATAACATAATGATTGAAAGAGTGTAACAAATACATTTTTAGGGGTTGTGATAGATGAAAAAATATCCTGGAAACCTCATATCAATTACCTAAGAAAAAAATTGTTCCCTTTAGGTGTGTCCATCAGGGAAATTGGCATCTCCATCACAATTCACAGTATTGTACACATACACAATAGGCAATCAAAAGAGTCAGTGCCGTTAAAAATATGAAAATATATAAAAAGGAAATAAAGTTTAATATAAATAGAGCTTTAAGATGCATTCAAGTAGGCTGTGTGGACCCGAGAGGGATTCTGTATGTGCATAGAAATGGGAATATGATTATAATAATATATGATATAAAATGAAATATAGAAAATAAAATATAGAAAAATATTATAAATATAATATATAATAATAACAATAATAATAGCAGTGATCGTGTAATAATAATATAGCAATAATGATAATAATAATAGTATAATAATAATAATAATTGTTATAATAATAGTATAGCAATAATAATGTAGCAATAATAATAATATAACGATAGCGGTTGTATAAAAATATAAAAATATATTAATAGCAGTTGTGATGAAAATAAAAATAATAGTAGTAAGTATAACAATAATAGAAGCACTACTAATAACAACAATGATAATGTACAATCTCTTATTTACATAGTACACTTGGTATATATTATATTGCACTTATTTCTGTAGTGAATTTCACAGTTTTATAAACTGTTATGGTATATTGCACATTTGTAAAGTGACAGCATGCATTGCACCTAAGAATCCAGTTGTTGTAAAAAGTCAGTGTTTAGTCCTTTTGTTAGCCTCCCTTCCCGCCAGTGAGGAGTTGAACAGTTTGATAGCCTGGGAGATGAAGGAGTTTTTCAGTCTCTTGGTCCTGCACTTGGGAGGGAGCAGCCTCTTGCTGATCAGGCTTCTCTGGCTGTTGGTGACAGTGAAACATAACATAAGTTAAACATAACAGGAGGTAACAAAAACAGGAAACCTATTTAACCACAACTGAGATCATAATTCTCAAAACGATGCACAAACTACTAAATGAAAGTTGTAAACTCCAAGAATGATGGTGGTGGAAAGTTTGGCTGTTTTCACTGCCGAGCCCACTGTTCTGCTGCACCAGCCAATGGTCGCGGCGACCGGAACCAGATGAGCCAATCAGCATTGGCAGCTGATTCAGCCAATCACCGATCCCTAACTGGACCGGTTCACTCCATAGACTGTATAATGAGTGGACGTAACGACGTTTGGCTCAAACTGAAGCCTCCAGCAGATGCCCCGCCCCCTGGTGTCTGGCTGCAGTATAGGTCATAAGCCCCGCCTCCCCATGTATTCCAGATATGAGCCTGGAAAACTTAAAAAATTACGATACCTCGTAGAAACGTTTCTCTCATCTTTACGCTAAGGTGGTATGATGATGTCATCTGGCTGCATGGTGTTTGGGTTTTTTTTTTTTTCTGAGAAGTTAGTTTCTCATTAGTTATTGGACGCTAAAAACCGCGATATAAGTTTCGTTTTACGATAGTTGACAGCTGCCGTTCGTGAGTAGTTTTTACCGGGGATATAAGAAACTTCGGGAAAGAGCTAAAAGGAGACTAAACCTTCTGAAGAAGAAGAAATAAATATTTTTATTTCTCTTTTTTACTTGGCTCCACAGGAAATTCTCTACTGCGCAGACTCTGGCTGCACAATGGCGGTTAGAGAAACAGGGTTTTTTGGCTTCAAAAACATAGAACGGTGACAGGCGGAAGCACAGTGTCCATTCTATATACAGTCATTGGTTCACTCCCCCCACAAGGCCTTCTAATTACAGTAAAAAAAAAGAAAAACAGAACAATACACAAAAAACAAGCACTCATATGGCTCTGACTATATGAGTGATCATATACAAATATAACAGTGACCACACAATACAATACAGGTCTGATTGTTTATATCTTTGTCCTTAAAAGTAAAGAAGTGAAATAGTCTTTTGTGATTACTACTGCAAGAACAGACACACCACCCTGTTTTTCAAAGACATATGAAGCTTGATATCACTCTGCATAAATGCCTCTTTTATTTTGAAAGTCATGAACTCTCTTTCAGCCCGGACTCCATTAGAATTCAGGAATTTTTCAATTGACATCATTTTACATGACGTGCAAGGCCACATGTTAATATGTCTCCACTTGAAGAAAAGACTCAGCACCCCCTGTGTCCTTTTTTGACACCCAGTGGAAAGCGGCTGTTCATTAGTGCCGGCAGCACTTATCTTAACCTCGGCCTTCATTACCGCAGGGCCTCCAGAAGCCCATTAAAAAACTGGAGATACAGTTTAGGAAAAGAGTGGTCATCAGTATGAAAATGAGGCTGTTTGAGGCTTTTTGGGAGTTTTTTTTCTATAAGTCAGTCAGCTACAGAGGCTGTCTAAGATTCCTTCTTCTCTGTTTTTCCCTCTAATTCTTTGTTGATTCAGAGCAGACTCACAGGTGTGCAACTCATACAGTCACACCATCACGATTATAACAAAGAAGTGCTGAAAGTAACATAAACACAACTCAACTGTCAATCTTCTTCATATCCATCTCTTGCTCTCTTCTCTCAAATCTCCTATTCCGTTCATTTATCCCCACTCTCTCTATTTCAGGTGTGAAGTAGAGAACCGTTACCAGGGCAACCCCCTCAAAGGAACATGCTACTGTAAGTGGAATTTCAATTACCAACTAAAGTGAAAGAGAGTGTGTGGGATTACATTAAGAAAGCACTGTAAGGCCATAACTCTCCTCACTCCTCAGGTCAATGCCGAGACAGTCGTGTATGTAGCTCTTTAAATCACAGTCTCAAGTAGTTTGGTGCTTCAAGAATTTACAGGCGGGGGAGAAACGGCTTTTCATACCAGATGCAGGTGGATCACAAAAAAAAAAAAAAAAAAAAAAATCGAAATTGAGACGAGGCTGAAAGTGAATACAGAGGAATGTTGGAAAGCTTTTAAGGAGCTGTCAGTCTGTTTCTTTTCCCTGCTGCTGTCACAGTCTTTGTGCTGGAGACAAACAGCAGCACTGAGGTCCACAGCACAGAGTAGAAACTATTCATAACAAAGTTCCTCTGCTGGCATGGATTGGCTCTGAAAGCCATAATCTTCAGTTTTATGTTTCAGATGAAAACCAATCCGTGTTTTACACCAGAGGCTCCTAAACTTTTCTGCAACCCTCAGAACAGCAGTGCCAGGGACCCCCCGCTATGGGAGTGTGACTCTAACAGGCAGAACCAAAAACAGACAAACACCAACAAAACAAGGCCTAAAACTCTTAAATTTGCTGACTTGATTTAACTCAAATTGCTGTTTTCTGAATGAATCTGCCACCTTCCTAGCTAAGACAGGGGTCATGTGCCATCAAAGTAATGTAAAAAACACATTGAAAAAAGAAACAGAGGTTAAATTCATTTAACAATCCAATACGCAATTATACATAGTTTAATTTTTGAATGTGTTTTTGTGACTGCCCCCACCCCTATAAGTGTTTTTCAGCCTCATCTGCTGAGTAATTCAGTGCCAACTTTGGTTAAGTAAGATGAGATAAGGTTAGGTTAGAGCAAGTTAGGTTCAATAAGGCTAAGTTTAATTCAGCTAGGTTGTATTACATTAGATAAGGTTAGGTTAGATCAAATTAAGTAAGGTAAGGTTAAGTTTAGTACAACTAACTTGGCTAAAGTTAGATAAAATGAGATAAGGTTAAGTGAGGTTCAATAAGTTTAAGTTAAGTCAAGTTTAATTAAGCAAAGTTAGGTTAGGCAGGGTTAAGATCAGTGAAGTGTGTTTCAGTTAGGTCAAGTGAGGTTCAATAAGTTTAAGTTAAGTCGTGCTAGGTTAAGATAGTTAAGTTAAGTTTGGTGAGGTTATGTTAAGTTAGTTTGCTTAAGTTTAGTCAGGAAAAGTTAAATTAGTCTACATAATGTTAGGTTAGATCAAGTAAGGTAAGGTAAGGTTAGTTCAGCTAAATTTGGTTATGTTCAGTGAGTTAGGTTAGGTTATGTGAGGTTCAAAAAGTGTAAGTTAAGTCTATTTTGGTTTTGTTAGTTTGGTTAAGATCTGTAAGTTAGGTGAAGTTAGGTTAGGCAAGGATAAGATCAGTCAAGATTTTTTTCAGTTAGGTCAAATGAGGTTCAATAAGTTTAAGTTAAGTCACACTAGGTTAAGATAGTTTAGTAAAGTTTGGTGAGGTTAGGCTATCTTAAGTAAGGTAGAGTTAAGTTAGTTTGCATAAGTTGAGTTAGGGAAAGTTGGGTTAAGTTATTTTGGTGAAGCAAATTAAGCTGAGGTTGGTTTAGGGTAAGATCGGTAGGGTAGGTGAGGCTAGGTTGTATTAAATAAGTGTAAGTTCAGTTACGTTAGTTTGCCTCCGTCACATTATGAGAAATTAAGTTCAGTCAGTCTTGATAATGTTGGGTTAGATCAAGTAAGGTAAGGTAAGGTTAGTTCAGCTAAGTTTGGCTAAGTTCTGTGAGTTAGCTTAGGTTAGGTTAGGTTATGTGAGGTTCAATGAGTTTAAGTTAAGTTAGGTTAAATTAGTTTGGTTAAATTACTTTTCTGTTTAGTGGATGTGTAGTGATTGTGTGGTGGATATACAGAAATACAGAAGTAAGAAAGTTCATAGTGCAATTAAATTTACCATAATAATACATTTAATGTGGAATAATACAATATGTGTAACTAGGAAAAGTTACCTACAGAAAAAAATTAACTTTGAGACATATGTTTGATGGAAATACCTATACCAAATGTGCATGGAGACCAGTCCAGGCTGGACCTGTGACACTGAACAAGATTGATGGTAGAAATGGGAGGAATGAATGAATGGACTAATAGAGCCCCTTGAAATAATAAGTGCAGAGGCAAGAGAATCTGAATCTGGTAGTAATACTTAACTAAGTATTAAAGAAATTTATCTCTCTGAGCAAAATAGAGAAACCCTGAGTAAGACAGGTGTGTTTTTTTCATGTTTACACTCAGCTATATAACTCAGCTTGTATCATGACCTTCATCAAAGAAAACCTACGTTTCAGTCTTTGATTCCATCCCTGAAAGTCAATAGATTTTTTAAAGAGAAAGACAACGAGGAACTGAGTCATTTCCTGCCCTGAGCGCTGCGTGCAAACACACCCCTGTGTGACTTTCAAACTAGACTAATCGAGCTATTCCTCTTCTTCTTTTGTAATCCCCACCACGCTCCCTCTCTGCTGGCTCCATCACTCCAAACAGACACGCTCCTCATCGACTACCAGTTCACCTTCAGTCTGTCGCAGGAGGACGACCGCTACTACACCGCCATCAACTTCGTGGCCACACCTGAGGAGGTATGTGTCTGACAGTGAACGCCCCGCCGTCACAGCAGCTGTCACTTTTATTAGGAGTATAAATTATGTAGTCCGCACCAGATGATGATGTTTACCAGGAAAAAGAAAGTTTCCTCAGTGCACTTTTGATAATTTACTCATCAAGATAATTCAAAGACAACCTCGCTTAGCCAAAAATGAAGTTCTACACAGATGTTAACTGAAAAAAAATGCTAAGAGAATTATCAAAAGCAACAAGACAGAAAATAATGAGTTCAAGTATTTTAAATTGGATCCAAAAACAGGTGGTGACATCTCTTTTAAGAAAAAAGAAATTCAAGGTCATTACAGCTCTGATACCTTTGAAGTTTTCCAAACAGGATTTGATCTTCATGTCAGAGTCGTGTTAATTTGCAACGGATTAAATAAAAAAAGGAGCATGTTATTTTGATAAATGTGTCTAAAGGGAAGATATTTAGACACAAAAGGAAAGGCCCAAGGTCAGAGCTCTGAGGGACTCCGCTAGAAAAAAAAACATGTAAAGGTTACATTATAAAAAAGGCGTTCAAAAATTCTTTCACTTTCCTCTGCTGGCTTTATTATCTGAAAAAATGCCTATAAAGATTATTTAACAGAAGAGAAATGAAGAGGATTAGGGCCATGACTTTTGAAATCTGACTCTTCTCATTCGTCTGACTCAGATCTAAAAATTTAATTTTTAATTTTCAAGTTGCACAACCTCAAAGAAATGTTTTTTTTTTGCGGTTTTGTCCATCACCCGTTGAAGAGAAACTTCAAGTATAAAAAGATTTATGAATCAATTCCTGACAGAATTTATTCACCTCATCACCAAGTCAATCTCCCTCTCTGTTCAAAACTTTTAAGGATGCATACTAAATAACTCTAAAGCTATTTAAACCATTTACATTTTCTTGGTTCAGCTCTAAACCAGCCAGAGGTTTCATCTGAAATGCAGAAACAGAATACATAATGCTCTCAACATACACGCATGTATGGTGGCCAAAGTGTCCATGCTACCAAAAATATTTATTGTTTTTGATTTATGTGACTGTGCATTGGGTACAGAAAATAACTGATGAAGGGATTCAATTATTTTATTTTTTTCACATTTGTTCATACTTTTATTGCACTGAAGGCCACCAACCAATTGAATAACTCCAAATTTATTATTTTTTTTACCATGCCTGTGTTTTTCTACCTTGTTTCTGAGACTGAAAAGAGAACCTTGTAACCCTACATATAGACACCAAAGGAAAAAACTCACAACAGTGGATGGGCAAGTTAACCATGCAGGTATAAAGTAGTCTACATGAGGGCATGAGTCAAAATAATAATGCTTAAAATAAGTTACAATAAATAAGATAAGAAAAGATGAGATAAAATAAGGTATACTTCATTCATCCCAGAGGGAGTATTGCAGTTACAGCAGCAATGCAATACTGCTGCAACAAGCTGAACAGTAGAAGTAGAAATGAATGAATCAACTAGAAAAGTCCATTAAAGGCGACTTATACATAACTTTCTTGTCAGCCCCCAACTCCACAAGGTCAGCAGCAGATCAAGTGTTGTTTTTGCTCTGGTTAGAGAGTTAACAAACTGTGTAAACCTAGTCAAGTGGGAAGAGAGGGTGACATGATTGAAGTCTCCTGAGATTATCATAAGTGCCTCAGGATGTTGAGTCTGTATCCTGGCAACAGATTCATGGATGACACATGGAACTTCAGCCGTTGCTTTGGGTGGGCTGTACACAACGATTGTTATTATTTTACTGAATTCCTGTGGAAGGTTGTATGGTCTCAAACCAACTGCCAACAGTTCAATGTCTGGACAACACATCTTCTCTTTGTCAGTAATATGAGCAGGGTTACACCATCTCTGATTTAAAAACAAGACCAGTCCCCCACCTTTTATCTTGCCACTAGCGTTAACATCTCTGTCTGCAGGTATCAGAGTGAAAGCAGGTCGATCCACACAGGAGCCAGAGATGTTTTTGATTTAACCAGGTTTCAGTGAAGCTCATGAGGCTTCACTCATGGTTAAACTTTCTGGGTCTTCACAAATGTTTCCAGTACATCACTTTTGTTTAGCAGAGAGTTGACATTTCCCATGATGACTGATGGAATAAAGGGCTTATATCTCCAACTCCTTACCTTCACCTTTGCCCCAGAACAGCATCCACAGAAACGTTTCTTTTGCTCAGCTGGAATAGGGGGATAGCTCATAAATAAGTTAGTAGCTCATAAAGCTAACTTTATATGGAGAATCATGAAAACTTACTGAGTCAACTCTTTTGAGCAATACACTGAGAAAAAACGATATCTCACCTCAAAGTCCATCTCCTGCTGATGTGCTCAAACTGACGCCAGACCGAAGTGTTGAGCAAGTCGCACAAATCATCACACAGTTGGTAACACAGATGTTTTCCAGCCAGGGAAAGCTTGTCCGGCCCTGTTTACCTGGCTGCAGCATCTGGAGCTCAAACAAAAATCTGATTTGAATGTTCCAGATGGTGTCTTTCCCCCGACAAAGCTTTTACCTAATGGAGGAAAAAACGGAGATCTCTTTGTAAACCGGAGGTGTGCATGGATAAATAAATACGTGTTTTCACAATCACTGGCTGTTTTGTTTTGGTTGTATCTCTAAGTTCTTACAACCCCCTTATTAGGATGAACGAAGCATCATAAAAACAAAAACAGTCTGCTTAAGATTTCTGTCCTTGATGATAATAAACGTAACCTATATCCTGTGGTTGTTGTTTCAGGATTTAACCAAATGGCTCAAACAAAGTCTGCCACTCAATGCAAGAAAGGGAAGTCTAAAACTGAACTAAAGAAAATCAAAGATAAACACTTTGAATCATTTATGGAGGAAATCTGAACATTTTCCCTAAATGAGCCTCTTTACTATTCATCTCCTCTGAAGCTGTTTAATGATTATTAACTGCCTTCAATCAGTCTGTCAACACTAATTAGGTCTTAATGTACACCTACTTGATGCTATCAAAGCTGATGACACTCAATAATTGCACTTACAGCATTTTAATACATATCATTTTCCTCATTGACTCTTGTTGTTTTGCTAATTCAGCTTCCATTAGCTGAGCAAATTTGCTCTCGTCTGCAACAGTTACTGTTTGTACAGCTGCAGACTAATGAGTGACTCTGGATTTACAGCTGCTGCGTCTTCTCTTTTATAACTCTGGTTCATTGGTTCTCGGTGCACATGATATAGTAGGGACATTTTTTTTAATGATGTTTTCTGTCTCTTCTTCTTCTTCAGCCAAACCGAGATCTCGACATGTTCATAAACGCCTCGAAGAACTTCAACCTGAACATCACCTGGGCCACCAGCTTCACAGGTAACAAGTAACAAAGTGGTGCTCACTGAAATACACGCAATTATTGGATATTAAAAAAACAATATCAAATTTGCGGCTTTTCTTTTCTTTCATAAAACTCTACTTTGAAAAGCACTCAGTTAATGGTTGTTGTTGGGCCAAAGATTTTACCTTGAGTTCATTTTCTCATGAAACAGACGTTAATCAATAAAGAAACATCAGACTCTGACAGTTTAGTTTGTTTTCCTGAATCTAAAAACCAAAACTGAAGATTGACTTTTATCCAATGTCTTCAAATGTTCAATATATCCACATGAAGTCATCAACAGATCATGTCTTGAAGACAGCATTCTACAATTCTATATAATTCTAATTATTTCCTGATTTGAAGCTAGCTTTAGAGTGAGATTTATTTCAGCTTTTACCATTCCAGCTGCATGGCTTCAGGGAAGGGAAGGATGGCCGTCATATGTTAAGACTTTTTGAGAGCAAGAAGAGAATTCCTTCTGACTTTGGAGTTAGTGCAAATGTTGCATCAAACTGAAAGATTTTGAGAAATTGCGCATATTTGAGCGATGATATAACCAGAGAGTTAAATCTTAGGCTCAATGTAAAGTGGTGTCAACTGCAGGAGGTCTTCTTTTGGTTTTCAGAATATGGTGCCCCTAATTTAAGTGTTTTAAAATGACAGCTTGAAAAATGGTTGAAAAGTTGTCTCATTAAGTATTCAGTAACATCTATTGATCTTGGTAAAGAAGTGTCAGACAGTTGTATTGTTTGATACCACTGATTTTCTTACCGATCTGATACTGAGTAAAATTCAGGCTGGTACTGGTTGTGCCAATTAGACTGGTGTAAATAATAATGAATACACAGATCAAATTTTATTTTTCCATTTTTTTTCCAGAATTCTTCTAAGTTTATAATGAGTTTTTTATTGCCATTGCTCTTAATTATCTAACAAAACCTTGTCTATGTAATTTACTTAAAATGATCAATTCTCTAGAAACCCCACCTGAATAAATGTAGGAGCTGAATTATCTGCATACATGACTCTGTTTACACTCTGTCACAGAACCAGACTACATGACTGACTGTGCTGCTGTGTTTACACATTATGAACTTACCCAAGTGGAAGAAAAAGTAGTTCCCACCAACTGTGTATGAATCAAATGAGAGCTCAGTAGTTTAGTTCATTTCCAATGTGTTCCTGTTTATTTTTAATATTGCTTTGGTTTTTAAAAAGCATCAAAAGTATCAACACTCTGGTTTGAGAATCAATATTAGAGCATTAAGATCTGGCATTGGTGGTATCAATATTTCAGTATTGATCACTGTTCTACAATTCTACAATTCTACAATTCTACGGTTTCACTTAGCAGACACTTTTGTCCAAAGTGATGTACAATAGACATAAGAAGAAAACCTTAGTGAGTGATACAAAGTGCTTCAAGTAAGTGTGATTGGCCACCAGTGAAAGAAGGTACCAGGACTTTTTTTTTCTTGAATAAAGGCATAGCTAATAATTTAAGTATAGGTTTAGTATTTTTCATAATGCAATGACAATCAACAACAACCAATAATAAGCATGGTCAATGCTCTAGTCTATAAGACGATTAGAACAAGTCCACCAACTTAATGTCCGTCTATTTCTTTGTCTTTTTTTTAACCTCCCACTTCATTTTCTCTTCTTTGTTTTCTCCCTCTCCGTCTCTGTCCCTTTTCTCTTATCTCCCCTTTGCCACTCAGCAGGCACACAGACCGGGGAGGAGATCCCCATTGTCTCTCGGAGCAACATCAAGGAGTTCAAAGACAGCTTCTCCAACGAGAACTTTGATTTCCGCAACAGCCCCAACATCACGTTCTTCGTCTATGTCAGCAACTTCACATGGCCCATTAAGATACAAGTAAGCTTCGTTTTATCTCAATGGAAACACAAGGCGTGATAATTCAACAAAAAAAAAGAACAATCCTGATAGGCTCAATGCAGGATTCAAAACAAAAATAGTTACAGTTTTCTGCTTTAGAAACCTTTGATGCTTTGTGATGAGTTATCAAGTGCACAGAAAGTTACACGGTTCCTTCCAAGTCTGTGCAGTGCTTCAGAGTTATCTGAAGATGAGACATTCAGAATGTTCAATTGAACATTTTGTTAGCCTGGTAGCATGATTGTCTAAGTCAGATGTTATTAACATTTCAATTATTATTTTTTGAGCATCATAAAATTATTTCCAGTCAAAAAACAAAGGATAGAATAAATTAATAATAATTATATATGAAATTTAAACATATTATTATCAATGGTGGTAAAAAGTTTCAAATGTGCATAAAAAATGTGTTTTTTCTCCTTTTCTGAAAACTTTGAAACTTCACTTTGGTAATGATGCTATAGGGTAAAAAGTAAATTCAGATTCTGATCAACACAGAAAATACTTGGAAGTCTAGATCACATGGCACGGAACCACCAGCACATAATGCTATGTGACCGGCAGATGTCGCGGACCCATTTGTTAGGACGTGCCACTGACCCACCAGCATGTGTTGCCATGACACTGGCTTGCATCCCTGAGCAACTGGCACGTGGTCTTGACACACTGGCATGTGGCATCAACCCTCTGGCACATGTCACTAATCAACTAACACATGGCATTGACCCATTGGCTTGTGTCGCTCACCCTCTGGTTTATGGCACTGAGCGACCTCTGGTGTTCCATAAGCTGTGTGTGGATCTTGTGTACATTATGCTGTTGAACTCCTTTGTAACAGTCTAATACAAGGCAGTGAGGCCAAAGTAAACCATCTGTTTGTGTCTGTTACCCAGGGATGCTGGGTTTTATATCTTGAGAAGGAAAAATGTTGTTGGGTAGATTATCGTAGGAAAATGGGAAAAAGGCAAAAAAGGAAAATCAAAGTGGTTCATGAGAAAAGAGGGAAAAACCTATTTGAGCAATAACTTTAACGGAACTTTTTATCATTTATAATAGCTTCTCCTTCGAGTTTACTCAGGCTGCAACATTTAGCCAACATAATCAATAATTAAGTCGAGCATAGAAAGTTGTCGACGCAGGATTTGAAGCGTCATAATAATGATTTGTTTTTGGTGAAATCAAGTATAGGCTGGTAAAAACCATAGACTGTATAAAACATGGACGTAGTCTTTGCGGTGTCATCTGTCCGTTCCTGATGCAGTGACAGTAAGCCCATTGTTTGGGGGGGGGGCGTATTGGATATGACGCTGGCTTTAAGCTTCCTCTCTAACAGCTATAGGGTGTCTGTCGGTCACATAAGCTGAGCTGTGCTTCTGATTGGACAAACTTGTGATCCTAAGATCCTCTGAGCCGCTGGGTAAGAAAACAGTTCATCCCTCAGCGCAATAGTGTTTTGGACCCATCCCCCTGTAAAAATGTTTTTAATGCTGTAAAAGTTTAGTTTTGTTGCTTGGTGTGTATGTGTTTGTTGGTCTTTCTGCAGCCAACCTCAAACAGATTCTCGATGAAAAGCAACTTTCAGCACTTCTGTATCGGCTTTATTATTCTGAACGGGATATTACCTCTTGGTAAAAACCATAAACTGTATATAGAATGGACAGTGTGGCGCTGCCTTTCACCCTTGTACGATTTTGAAGCCGAAAGAACTCCCTTACTGGGGCTGGATTAGACCACGATTGTCCAGCCAGAATCTGAATTATTTATTTTATTATCAATAATTATTTATTTATTTTTCTTTCAAAGGTGTAATCTCTTTTTGGCTCTTTTTCCTGAAGTTTCTTATATCCCTGATAAAACTAATGAAAAACCAACTCATTAGAAAAAAGAGGACTTGAACACAATGCACATATGACCGCAGCGTAACGATGTGAGAAACATTTCTAAGAGGTGTAATAATTTAGAAAGTTTTACCACCTCTCATCTGAAATGCATTAAAGACAGAGGTTTTACATATACTGCAGCCAGCCACCAGGGGTCAGTGCATTTGTTGCTTCAGTTAGAGCTGACTGTCATTACGTCGCCTGATTATACAGTCTATGGTACAAACTCATCTGTACTTGAAGTTCACTACAGGACAGGAAGTAGCGGGAGCAGTGTGGCTCCCTCTATTTACAATATGAGCAGTAATGGAGAGAATGTTCACATGGAGTTCTGGTGGAACACACAGAGGATGTTTGGAAAAACCATCCTAGGGCTTCAAAAGTGTGAAAACAAATTGGTCAAACACGTTAAGTGCAAACCGAGCGACGCTATACTCCACTTTCATGGCAGTGCTATGGCAATACACAATCACCTTAGATGTGCATGTGCTTGCTTCAGCAGGTGAGGTAGAATCAGGATCAAAAATATAAATATATATGTATGTCAACTAACTGTGATTAATTGACTAATTCAAAGAAAAAAAAACATCAATGGATTAGTCAACATCAAAAAATAATCCCTAGTTGTAGCCCTGAAGTTTACTCAGCACAGCTTTGAAAAGAGTAAACACATGAAGGTTAAAACAGCAGCATGACTTAATCAGAGCATAAAATGTGATAAAAGCATGGTTAACTGAAGTAGAACATCTAAATATTTACCAACCGTCGCGGGGCTCTTTATGCTAAAAGTGTAAAAGCATCTACGGAATGACACATCAGGTCTCTTAATGCTCTCTCATGTGCAGAGTTATCCCATGTGTGCAAATAAGTAAACACTCACACACACTTATAGCTTCACATAATTTAGATCAAAGTGCGGTGAAAATCTGGGCTGGATTTCCACTGTGACTGCTCGGCTTGTCTGTTTCAAAAGCCACTTTTCTGCTTCATAACCCAAAAAGCTGGCGTCAAAATGTAAATGTTGGCAGTCACCAGTGAAATGTGGTCAGTTAGAGGGAGAAAGTTTCCTGGATTTGGTGAGCAGGAGCTTTTCACCAGTGTTGATGTGGCTCCTTGGCATGGAGCAGTGAATGGAGGTCTGTGTTTTCTGCCTGCTCGGCGATGCCGTGTGTTTACACAGTCGTGCTGCAGTGCACTTGTTGAACTGCTGCCGTGTGGATGACTGCTGGAAAGAGAGCTGTCCCTCAACAGTGCTTTTGCTGTACATCAGCGGCTAAGTCATGCCAGAAAAATGTTGATGTTTAATGTGAGTAACTGCTGTGTTTGCATTAGGGTTGTCGTGTTATTGAAAGAAAATCATGTTAAAAAAGCTGTACAGGACACTCTGAGTTGTCACCTACAGACTCAGTTTATGTTAAATTAGGAGCAGATGCTTGTTTCTGTCTGTTGAGCGTTAATGAGGTGCAGGCACTTGTAAAAAGTTTTCAAGTTTCAAGTTCAAGTCCAAGTTTTATTCCTCCAAATTCTCAATTTAACATTTAAGTTTAGGATTAGCGAAACCTTTTGTGTTTCATCTTTTGGTAACACTTTACAATAAAGGTCCCTTGATTAATGTTAGTTAATGCATTATTAAACATTCATAACTGTCTAATAACTTGTTAATAATCATATAATGTCTTACCTCACATTAACTAACATATTAGTTCATGCATTTATTAGCATTAAGAATTAACCTTTTAAGTATAACCTTATAATGCCTCTTGTAATCATTCACTAGTGGTGTTACCTTGAAATAAATGAAAGGTATATAACAGCTACTAATCATTAGCTAATGGTGTACATTGGCATTGATAAACAATCATCAATTAGTAATGATTAATGCATACATGAGGATAACTAATTAAAATATGCAACTTTTATTAATGCTTAATAAGGTATTAATTAATTCTGAGCAGTGGGCATTAATTAACTGCTTATTAATGCGCTTACTAATATGTTGGTTAATGTTAGGTAAGACATTATAATGGTTATTTACATATTATTAAACTGTTTATTACTGCTTAATAATGCATTAACTAACGTTAATTGAGGGACCCTTTTTGTAAAGTGTTACCCATCTTTTAATGTGAGGTGTTGGATTTGAAAACAAGACATGTGAGATGTTTTCTACAGCTAGCGTAACATCTTGATTTTAGAAAAGTTACCAACAAGACGATAAATACCTGGCCAAAAAGAGTCGCCACCAAAAGAAAAACACACTCTATGACACACACATTATGATCTAATATTTTGTTGGATTGCCTTTAGCTTTTATTAAAGCATGCATTATTTCCATCCAGTGTGTCATTAATTTTTCACCAAGATCTTGTTTTGATGATGGTAGAGTCTGACCACTGCGCAAAGTATTCTCCAGAACATCCCAAAGATTCTCAATGGGGTTAAGGTCTGGACTCTGTGGTGGCCAATCCATGAGTGAAAAAGATGTCTCATACTCCCTGAACCACTCTTTCACTATTGGAGCCCCATGAATCTTAGCATTGTCATCTTGGAATATACCTGTGCCATTAGGGAAGAAAAAATTAATGGAATAACCTGGTCATTCAGGTAGTCAGCTGACCACACCGTTTAGTGTAGGTAGCCAATCCACACTGGAATGAATAGCCAGCACAGACACCTTGTGCCACCCTTGTGATTCATCCATGTACAGCAGGCTCTCATGTCCACTACGTGCCCTCCTCACTCATGGTAATGAATTAAGTTCAGTTTCCAGTTTCAGAAACACCAAATGAAACAGTACAGATGAGATCATCTCTTGTTGTGTGGATGAACTCAAAAAGATTGTTTCACATAACTTAAATTATTCATGTTCTGAGAAAAATCACACAATCTTATATTTTCAACAAATAATTTTTGACTTCAATACTAGGTATATCTGTTTGAAGACACTAACTTGAACCTTTATTGTTGATTTCAGAGATTCAATTCAGTTAAGTTTACTTCTCCACAGATTTATTATTTTCTGTGTATGGTTGTTTGTGGTTTCTTGTTAGTTCCATAGAACCACTTGTGTGGAGCATGACAGGGAACCTGAATATATTCGGGTGGGTGAATATATTGTGGCATAATTTTGGCTAAAACTACCAGATGTAACCCAAGTTCACTTGAATATCTTTGCTGTTCCTTGAGCATACAGCAACACTTTGCCGACTACAGGGCCACTGAGGCCACACCACCATGATGTCCACAGCACAAGATCATTAAAGCACTGCCTGAGGATGACACAAAGTCAGAGCAGACCTCATAAAACATTCATAGTGTGGCCAATTTCCCAGGCTTTACTTATCATGGGAAGTTTCTGGAAATTTACTGGGAATTTTACCCTTCTTTGCAACTCCTTATCTTGAAACAGGTTTTATTTTCAAGAGACTTTTGGAGAGCGAACCACTTTAAAGTGTTTCAGCAGTTCTTTACTGACTTGGATGAAACTCAACGATGAAAAAAAAAGTGAAACACTTTTGAAACAAGTTGCAGTGTTTTACACATCTATATATAAGAATTTAAATCTAAACAAATGTAGAGACGGTGATGGTGTCAGTTTTTAATTTACTTTTCTTTGTTGAATCTTTATCATAGGTAAAGTTATCTGAGGACACTCAGCTGTAACCTGACATCAACCACTCTGGAAATAAACAACCTGTCATGGAGACATGAACTATAACAGCTGTCATCAGTCTACTTTGTAACTTTGCTCTGAAACTCCAGAGGATGCTGCTGCTGTTACTTAGCAGCAACAGCCTCTGTGGCAATTCAAGCAGGAACATACTAATACAGACATAGAACTGAATTATTCCTCACTTATTGGTGCACAAACACCTTAGCTCACGGACATTCAGGGTGACCTGAACTTAACAGAGAAGCATAAAGTCCCTTCGATTCAAATCTTTACACCTGCAGCTCTAGAGTCGGGATTTCCACACTGCAGGCAAAAGTGATTCAGATCTGATTATTTCCACTTCTGTGACCTAAATCAGATCTTTTATAACGTGACCTCAGTCTGCGTGCTACCTTGACGTCACGCCCCAGCTCTGCACTGGTGGGACTGGGGACAGTGTGAGTCACTGGCACTCAGAAAACCATCATTAAATCATGACCGTCTTCATCCTCTTCCTCCTTCGAAGCATTATCTGCTCACAGATTTGCAAAGAAACCATCAAACAGGCTCACTTCAAACGTTGCTGTGTTCAATTTGGTAAAAGTTGCTGTTAGTTCTGTTGGTCTTTAGTGTTTACAAGTCAGTTTAAGGCTGTGAAGTTCTTGAGAGATTCTTATGCATTAGGACGGGGCTATTAAGTGCAAATTAGATTAATATGCAATATTCTAATCACAGACAGTGCAACATTTCTTTGACCTGAAATGTGTCAAAATATTTGATACAATTTTCTTGCAGTAGATTTTTTATGCTCTACACCAGTGTTACTCAACCTACTTATTGTTGAAAACTGCCTTTGCAAAAGTAACAATCTAAGTGATGGAAAGTGGCAAAAACGACTAGAAGTTGTAATGAAATATGTTCAGTTGGCAAAAGTGGTCAAAAGGAAGTAAAAATGGATGAAAAAGGGAGAAAATTGGGAGAAAACTTGGAAAATGGTCCAAAGAATTAGAAAAACTTAAACATTTATATTTAATATCCATTTTATCAACCTTATGTGTTACTCTGATTTTGTGAGACACTGAATTTTGTTTTTTCATTGTCTTTGAGACATAATCAACATTACAAGATATAAAAACTTTAAATAATTCACTCCATCTACAATGAGTTTACATAATATCTAGGTTTCACTTTCTGAAATGATTGACAGAAATATTTAACCTTTTCATGACACTTTCATTTTTGAGAAGCACTTGGTCATGCAAATAGAGCTTTTGTGTATTTTGATTTTTTTTTCTTTTAACCCTTCATTGCCAAACACATCATATTTGATACATGAGTTCAAAGACCTCTATCTCATCAACATGATAAAACCATATTCTACCACCTTGAGGATTGTCATATCACTACAGTCGGCTGAAGTTGTATTTTGGCTTTTTTCCAAACGTCTGCTCTCATGAAATCATCCACTCACATATTTTCAGGAAAATCATTGCTTGATTTTCAAGAAGTTGCAGCAAGAATAACATAAAATACATTACTTCTTTTTAGCTAAGTGTTTTCTGGATGAAATAAATGCAAAATCACAAAAAAAAAATAATAATAATATGCAAAACTGCCTAGTGTATCAAATGTGATGCAAGAACTATATCATGAATGAATTGAGAAAGCATTATTTTTTTCTGGATTCCGTTAAAAGGTTAATAAACATCTCTGTTCCAAAAAATGATTTTCTAATTCGAATCAAGAATACTAAAAAATATCATCCCCTTCAACCTAGCAACAATGGCACAATAAATTGTAATTGCAATATAGGGAAAAATTATCACAATTTTGTATTTTTTCGAATCATTCAGCCCTATCACATATGCAAAATTTTAAAAACAAGCATGAATATTCCCAAAATATCAGATTTGAGCATTGGGCAGCATGGTTTTGATGAAAGCTGTTGAATGTGTGGATCCAAGCTTCGATGCTGTAAATGAATGCACTGACAGGATTGGTTAAAGCTGGTTTGGGAGCAGGAGGTGCTCCAAGACCCGGCTCTTTCAGCTTTTGTGCCCCCCCTGATCAGTTTCTGGAAGTGATTTGACTGGTTGCCCCACGCTGGCTCCTTCCCCCGTGCCCTCCTCCTGAATCCTGAAGGAGTGAAAATCCTGCCTCCATCTTCCACGTCCTGCCTTCTTAGGGCTTTTAGTTCTCTTAGCTACAGAACTCCAGCTGCTGCCTGCTCCACTCTAAGACCCCCCCCCTCCCCTCCTCCCCTCCTCAGCCTCCCCTGGTCCACCTCACCTTCTGCATGGGTGGGTGGGATCATACAGAAGTTCGGCCCTGTTCTCCAACTTTCATTTTTCATCCTCGGGCTCATGGAGCTTTACATACGAGGTAAATTTTCCCACTTATTTATTTTCTCCTGCTGCTGCTCCTCGTCTGAGAATATTTTTTTTATCGTTTAATTCTTGAAAGCGGTTTTCTTTTTGCCTTTTCTCGCTCTCTTTGCCTTTGCTGGTCTGCTGCAGAGTGGTGTTGGAATTCGTGTGTGTTTGTGTGTGTGCGTTATCGTAGGCGGTTGGTCCTCCAGTGTTGGCAGGCAGAGACCAGAGTTGTTGGAAAACGGTTCATAAACAGCAGCCGAGAAAGAGCAAGGCCAAAGTGGAATGTTAAGTTGAAACACATGCTGCATTCAGAGTGGGCTGTGTGTGCAGCTAAGCTCTCTATCCCTCTCTCTTTCTCTCTCTTTCACTGTCTGTGCAGCTCCCTCACTTTGCTCAATCACCTCAAAGTTGCCTCTGTTTGCCTTCACGTGGTCGGAAGTGTCTAGAACAGCATGCGCAACATTTAGAAGACAGGTTTCTTTTACATCCATGGACATTGACTCCACTTGTTGCATTAATTCAGAAGCACATGCTAATAGACCCTCACCTGCCTCATCTATCTATCAGCAGAGTGACACAGGACCACACTCAAGTCAAGTTTTCTCCTCCTTCAGCTACACCTCACTCTCACTTTCTTCCTTGTGCATTCAGTCAGTCTTGGCTGTGGTTTCCATGTGGAGATGTAAACAAATCACGTCCAGGAAAGTATATTGTTGATCTAGAGATGTTTCAGCCATCCCAAAAGAAGTGTCCCTGCACCAGTCCCAAAATCACTCAAGTCTTCTCAAAGTTAAGCATGTTTACTTCTCTTGTGCTGGTTCAAGCCAGACTGCAACTCTAAAAAGTTGTACATGAAATGTGTATCTAGGGCTGGGGGGTGTATTGACTATACTTGATATATTGCGGGTCTTCGTGGGATGTATAAAATGACTATAAAGCGACTGTCAAGTATAAATTGTCAGGTATGTTTTAAGTGAGATTAACTAAGTTGATTAAGTCATCCACAGCTTTAGTTTGTGTTATTTACAATTTTTACTTGATCTACAAGGTTGTAATTTCCGAAATCTCTTGACCGGAGGGTTACTGGTTTAGGTCCAAGCATGGACCAAGATTGGGAATTGGGTTAGGGGTGTCATGATTCAACATTTCACTTCTGATACAATACTGATATTGCAGCCTGGAGTACTGACTGATACTGATATTAATACAATACATTATCAGTACAAATGGTCTGATGTTCAGCTTGATTTATTGGTCCTGAAAGCTTGAATAAACCTTGGGGGAATGTTTAAAGTTTAAATATAAACTTAAATATAAACTTAGTTCTGTGCCACTACAGGAACTTGTGCAGGACAAGTTTTGCACTGAGCTGACTTAAATGAAAAATACTACCATACGGCTGAGGACGGGTATCGAGAACCAGTTACCATTAAGAACCGATAGGAAATGGTTCAATCCATCGATATTGATAGCTATTTTGCTTAACAATTCCCTTATCAATTCTTTTCCATGGCTCATCTTTCTAAACAAGAACTGTTGAGCTTGTACTACTGACATATGTTCAGAGAATTGGTAAAGGGATCGAGAAAGAATGGCATTGATAAACTCGATAATGGCATTGGTATTGATGAAATCCTATCAATATTCATCCCTACTTACAGCTGAAATCACTCGTACTCAGTTCTTCTTTGTCAGCACCTTAGCATAAGCTGTTGTTGTGATCACATGGTCTCTGCATGCTGGACCTGAGTTCTGCTGGATAGAGGTCCAGAACAGACTTCTTGTATTGAAATGGTTATTTCCCAGGTTTAGAAACCAGGCTGATAAAGTATGATATTCAATTTAGCATTGATGTAGTAGCCATTAACTGGCACTACAGCATTGTTCGGAGATGAGTGACTACTTAACAGCTTAGACAAAGCCTTTGATTGACATTTCAGGCCTACAATCATAAATATCTCTATGTATCAAGGGAAATGCACACGATTGTTAACTTGCAGAGTGTGCAACAAGGAATATGGTGGATACAGCAACTTCAATGTTGGCAAGTACTCAAGTCTTTGAGAAAATGGCATGAAAATGATCCATAATAGAGAAACGGGAACAGATTGCTTGTTTGTCCGTAATTTGCAGAAATACTGTGTAAAAAGGCAGCCCCATGTTTTTGTGTTCTCTGTGTCTGAAAGTGAGTGTCTGTTGAGAATCTTCTCTCCTTTTCATCCTCCACAAGTCTTCAGATGTCTTAATTTAGGTGGTCTTGAACAGTTCAGCTGAAGTTCCTCACACTTTCCAACCAAACGTGTATCAGATCAAGCATGCAGAGATTCTTGGAAGCACACATTGCAGGAAAATCACTTTGATATTATCACTTTGACCGACCAGAAATAAGTTCTTGTACGATGGTCAAAGTGAATTCTGTGATGACTTCATCAGCGCACATCATCAAAGCAGAATCACTCGCGGTGAGATTATTCAGCGTGGAGTTCTCCCACCCCTCTCTTTTTTTTTCTCTTTTTTATCTCTCCTGATGAAGAATAGATCAGAATTTAATGATGTTTGTAATGAAACTCAAATCCCAGACTAATTACATTAAAGAGCTGTGATCTCCTGTTCTGTGCCTTAGTGAACATGTCATGATACGGTGGAGATTAGACCAGCCTCTGATTTAACACCCGCCGTGGAGTAGCAGCAGCTGTAGCTATCAGCATGCTGGGCTGCTCAGCGTATCAGTGTGGACTCGTGTAGTGTTTATCTGGGCCATGCATGGCTGCTTGATGGCTGCGTCGTGATACTGATCACAGAGAGGTTCAGGCCAGAGAAACTCGGCTCATTTTGCAGCAGTGACAGGTACAACCTGCAGCTCGCTACTTCATATTCAGACACAGGGCTGAATCTACCTAAACAGACCTACAGTAAAGAAAAAGATGTTTTAGCTGCCGAATAAGTAAGAGCAGGGGTGTCAAACTCAAATACTCATGGGCCTAAATTGAAAACTTGGGAAAAGTCATAGGCCAACACTGACATTCACTGAAAAAATCTTCCTCTAGAAAAAACAATGAACTTTTTTTAACTTAAACATTGAATATGGAACAAGCAAAGCTTTACACTATACAATAAACAGCTTAATATTGCTCACATGCAAAATCTAATATGAAGTAAAAAATTGGCAACAATGGTGTTGATTTTTTATAGAAAATTTAAACAAAAGTGATGTGCCATTTTTTATTTATAGTCATCTGATTTAAATTTCAACAATAAGACTCAAAAACCAATTAACTCATAATAAAATACAAGACAAATAGATCTGTATTTTACATGTGTAAAGGCCTTCCATCTGTTTAGAAAGCTCCAGTTTTCTGCCTTTCTTTTCACCAATTCTGGGAAGGGTGGCACAGTGCCATTAATACAATGAATGAGGTCACTGTGATTGGCAACACCAAAACACCAGCAGAGCACTCTGGGATCTGTAGTATCAGTGGTGCATGGGCTGTACAGTATCTAGGGTTCCTACACATCCTTAAAAAGTCTTAAAATCATTGAAATTTTATATTCTGATCTTGAATAAATTACACAAAGGTCTTAAATTTGTTGGGGCAGGATTTGTTAATGTTTTATTGGATTTATCGTTTTCCCAGGACTTTTCGAGAAGGAGATGTAGAGTGGAAACTGTCTTATAAGCTGCAGATATAAATTGTTATCTGCATCCTAGTTAGCCATTCTGTGACTGTGGTCACTGTACTTTTATACAGCAGTTAACCAGAGAGCACTGAGGATCACTTTATGTTCAATAAACAAAATGTAAACTTGGATGGATCTCATCAAGTGATACATATGCCATGATTTGGTTTTAATACAGCAGGATCCCCAAACCAAAGACAATATTTAAAGTGTTTTGGGTCTTAAATTTCATTCAAGGTGGCATTAAAGAGGTCTTAAATTTGACTTGCCAAAATCTGCAGGTACCCTGAACACCAGTGGGTTAGCTCTAGCAGTTATTTGGCGTTGCCTCACGGGCCAAATATAAATGCACTGTGGGCAAAATTTGGCCCACAGGCCACAGTTTGACACCTATGAGTTGGAGAATCAGACACTAGACTCCATTTCGTCGTTTGTTCCAATTACATTGGCAGGAATGTTGAAATCATCCAAATCATCATAAGACAACCCACGTCTAATGCCAAACTTGACTTCACTACTTCAACCCCTGTAAGCTAACTAGCAACATGCTAACTTTTGAAGCAATCATTTTGAGAGTTGTTGTTCATCTGCAGCTCTTTAATAAAGAATCGTCTCCTTCGTTTGTCATGAGCCCGTGAAGGTTTTCAGTCATTCACGTCACGATAAATCAAAGTTTAATCCACCGTGTGTTAGCACATTCATCTTAGCTAATTAGCAATAAACAGCAAGTCCGGCTGAGGCTAATAGGAATTCTAGGTCAGAGACAAAGTTAATGGACAAAGTGAAAGTGTGATCTGATGATGGCGTGAGGAGAAGTCATTACAGTTCTTCCTGGGGTTGTAATGGATGTCGGCAGCAGATTTCATGGCAATCATTTAAGAGTTATCAGGACGTCAGGAAGAGTCTGAGGTGGTTAAAGTCAGAGGGATTTATCATAACGGATCAATCGAAATGAGAACAGAAATATATACAATCCCTTCTATACATCATGGGACTACTTAATATGGATCAATGTAAGGTTAATTATAATAACACATTTATTTTATACACTTTTTGAATGATATTACAAATTGTTCTGAAGCAAACAGTCAGTTTATGGCTGTAAAAAAAATAAAAGTAAATAAAACATTGGAATTTTGAGCCCATAATTACTAAGACAATACACTGACTTAGTGAACAGAGTGGACAATAAAATCAATCGAAATAAGAAAATGGAAGGTTAGAAGCCAAAGCCCCAGCGATGAATTGATAAGATGCTACCCATGTAGCATTTTTCACACAAACGAAATGTATTTCAAAGTTCTTAAAGCTCAGTTTAGACTTGACAAGAGGTCTGCACGGCTTCATGCAGATGAATGACATCAGTTTAAGAGCCTTGACCCCTTGCAAAATTTCAGCTCTGTATCTCAAAATCTAGTTTTTTTATCCTTTAATTTGTTTATCTCTCAAAGTCTTCATCTCAAATTTGGACTTTTCACCATTTTGGCTTAATTATCTTGAAGTTTGACTTTAGATCTCAAAATTTAACTTTGACTGGGCTAAAATAATACTCAGCAAAGCCAGGTTTTTATTTAAAAAAAAGGAAAATGGGTTTCCATATGACTGTTAAAACCATTATAAAAAGACAAATTTAGCCCCAAATATTTCTGAAATCTGCATTTTGAACCATTTTTATGCATCAACTTTTGTTGTTTGTCACAATGTCATAGCTTTAATTCAGTCTGTTGTTCTCTTGTGTGGTTTTTGAAACTCTCAGCATTCATGAAGCACATTTTTGCATCATGCTAAATGCGTTTCTTTGAACATGACATCTGAAGGAACAGTTCTTGAGTTTCTGCAGATTGCACAGTTTTAGCCTTATACAAGTAGACTATGCATAGATTTTTTTTCTTTTGGAACATACTGGGGTTTTCTTCAAGCACCTGACAGAAATCTCCATTCTTTTATTATTTATTGTTTTTATTTAACTACCACTACGCAAGTTTTGTTAAACTACCTCAAGATATATAGATATCTATATATCTAGCTATGCCGATCTGCATCCTTGCACTACTCACCACTGCATTATTATCATGTATCATTTTTTTTGCCTGTAAATATTAGTCTTGTCTATTTGCTATTCTTTTGTATTGATAGTTGTCGATAAGATTCTACTTGCAAATTTTTATTATTATGACTATTTTCCCTTTTTATGCCTTACTATTACCTGTACAAGAGAGCACAGTATACCCAAAAATTCCTTGTATGTTCATACCTGGCCATTAAAGTTGATTCTGATTCTGATTCTGAGAAATGATACATGTACACATTATTTAGAACATAATTGACTTAAGTGACATCAGATGGAGCCACATGAAAATGGACTGCGGGCCTGACTTTGGACACCCCTGCATTAGGGTATTTTTGGCATCACTTCTGTACAATTGCCCAAGGAGACATGTTGTTCATCTCTTTATATCTAGTTAATATGTTGCAGCAGTCATTTCCAGAAAGGACTTTTCTCGAGTCTCTCTGGATCATGACAAACTTGAAAGGAGCTCGTCTGCACGCATGCATACAAAGCTCTCACATTCATATTCCAGCCCGATCCAGCACATTTGAAATTCATCCTCTCTCTGTCCTCTTACTTTTTGGTAGAACCTGTTGAGCACACTCCTTCTGCTAATAACAACACTTTCCCTTCAAAACTCCCAATAAAAGTTAAGCGGCTGTCAGAAGCCATTAAAAAGAGAATATCTCTGGTCTTAATGCTCGCCGTCAGGCTGACAGGCCCTGCTGAGAGATACTTCCTGGCCCCTGAAGAGTCACCCTCTGCTGGGCACATAACGAGAGCGTCACCCGCGTCTCCCACCGCCGCTGTCAGCCTGCCTGCCTGTGACAAAACACCACACACAGCTGACACCAAAGATTAGCTGCTACAATAACTGTTATCGCACATCTCATCCCTGCTTCTAAAAAGCGAGCTGTGCCGTGGTGACATGAAGATGACTCTCTTTTATGCTCTTTGTATTTATGAAGTCTGCTTTGTCAGTAATAGAAATACTGTGTTACTGGAAAGAAACAGTTTGTATCTTTAATCACCACATGAAGTTGAGCTGGAAAAACAAAATACACCAGCTTTTAGTTCTCCAGCTGACAAGGCCTCTTTGATAATTCTCACTGCCACTCGTAGTTTAATACAATACCTGCTTCTCTTTAGTCCATTTAATTTTACATACAAAAGCAGAGTGAGTCAAGTTTTACCAACAAAGACTTTCTCTTAATTGTGAGCACTCAGATTACTTCTGAGAAGCTCACAATTATTTTCAACTATTTCTCTCTGCAGCTTTTGTACAATACATGGAGCTTTGTCCTTATATAAACCTTGCTCACCTTGAAAATGATTTAATTTGGAGTCAAGACAATGTTTATTGAGAAAATTACTCCAGTTGAGCACGTTTTCTCCTCTCTCCAGTTATGTACTAATAAACTCTTTCATAAAAAGTGAAGTTGAACACTGAAAAATGAACAACAAAGCTTAATATTATGATCATCAAATTTTAAATAAAAGACACATCAGTGGCATTTGTTTCTTATTTGAATTTAAATACATAGATAAAATAAATTGGTACGCCTCTGTACTTATGTACGCTATGATTTTTCTCATTTGAACAGTAATTTTCTGTGAAACCAGACTTCTTTTCATCCCTTCTACCCTCTGGAGCTTCTGCTTTACGTCCACGTCCTGTTCTTGTCCTGATAATTCCTTTTACAGTGTCTCACACAAAACAAACAGGTTTTTCCTTTGTTTCTTCATCTGTCCAGAAAACTCCTGTTTTCCAACTTTTGTTTCGCTATTTTTGGGGAGTGGTGGCCAAAGTTTCCAGTCTAGGTGGATGCTAATGAATGTAAACACAGAAGGACGTTAGCTTGTCGATCTGTACTCATGTGCAAATGCACTTGCAAAGCATGATGGGATTTGTAGTTCTAGTGATGTAGGCGCTATATGCTGGGGGCCAGCCATTGTTTTGTGGACGAAATGTAGTTACATCTTTAACCCACGGGCCAGAGTTTGACACTTGTTTTCTGTTTTAGGAAACCCGTGTTATATTTGTGGATCCACAGTCTCAGCCTTCTGGTCACAACCCAAAGCTGGAGTGAAGGGTTGAAACATAGATTGTCTAGGGGATTGAATGTTTTATCTAAATAAATAATAAGACATTTACTTTGCACTGCAAAAACTGAAATCTAAGCAAGTCATTATGTCTTATTTTTAGTAAAATTTGTCTTACTATTCTTGATTTGAGCCACCTTTACTAGACAAGGTCATAAAAATGTCTCATTTTTAAAGACAAAAATGAGGCATCAATTGCTTGTAACAAGTAAAAAAAATCTGCCAGTGGGATAAGAGAAAAGATTCTTGTTTTAAGTCATCTTTCTAATTTCTAAGAAACTTCCCGGGCGAATTCGTTTTATCCCATTGGCAGATTTTTTTGACTTGTTACAAGCAATTTACACCTCATTTTTGTCTTAAAAAAACTTGAAATAAGACATTTTTATGACCTGGTCTTGTGAATGTGGCTCAAATTAAGAACAATAATACAAATTTTACTAAAAATAAGACATAATGACTTGCTTAGATTTCCGTTTAAGCAGTGTGTGCAAGATTTTTCAAAGTCCTGTATGTTGCAGGTAGAAAAAGACATTAAAAAAACCCACAATACACAACAAAACTGTGATTTCATCAAAAGTTGGAGGCATTTCTAAAACGGTGAGTTCTTAGCCGAGATTTGAATGTGATGAGGTCGGTGCAGTTGTGGATGTGTTTAGGTAGTGAGTTCCACAGCGAGGGGGGAGCAATTGAGAATCAATCACCCCAGGTTTGGTGCTTGGGCCTTTGCAGCTGGGAAAAGAGGTTATCATCAAAGGAGTGAGGACTACGAGGTGGGTTGTGGGGATGAAGCAGGTCAGTAAGTCAGGGAGGGGCCAGGTAATGGAGGGCTTTGAATGTCAGCAGAAGGACTTGGGACTGGATGTGATAGGGGAACAAGGAGCCAGAGTAGGTTTTGAGGGACAGGGGTGATGTAGGGCTAGTAGATGGGCAACTGAATGCTGAATGTACTGGAGTTTATTGAAGACTCTTGATAATGAACAGCACAGTACAATACCCATGGTACTGATACCACTCAGGCTGGCCAACGTTCTCTTCACTTCACTATGTTGGAATTAACATACTAGTTCTTCCACGACTTCCTCTTCTACTTTTGCCACTTTCACGTCTTCTCGTACTTCTGCTTCCTTCTATAGTACTTTTACTACTGCTGCAACTAGTTCTACTTGCCTACTACTTCTTTCAGAACTTCTACTTACTCTTCTCTTACTGCTGCTAAAACAACTTCCACTTCTAGTACTTCTTCTACAACTTCTACTATAACTTCATCTGCTTCAACCTTCATTACTCCTTTGGTTTAACATAAACTATATTTTATCTTTCACTACTTATAGAGACTTTTTTTCACATTTTCATATTTCTGCCTTCAGCCTCAGCATTTCACTGCATTTGCTGCAAGGAAATGCAACATCTTAAGTTACACCTGCATTTGCCCAGGCTTCTTATAACACCATAATATGCCAGTAAGGCTCCATGTTTTGAGAACTTTGGACGTAATGTTTGTTGAGGTGATACATGGGCAACGTCCCTTGTGGTTCCATTTGTTAGTTTGCATATCTTCCTGTGCATGCGTTGTCTCTGCTAAACTGTGGCGTGAATGGTTGTAGAGACTTACATGTGAGCCCTGTGATAGGCTGATAACCTGTTCGTGCTGTACCTGACTCCAGCTTAAAGAGGAAACATGGTAAATTGAGGGCTGGATAATGTAGTTTGACGATTGTCTTAAACTTTTTTTTTGACTCGTTACAAGCAACTCAGACCTAATTTTTGTCTGTAAAAAACTCGAAATATGACATTTTCATAACCTGGTCTGGTGAATGTGGCTCAAATCAAGAAAAATAAGACATAATGACTTGCTTCGATTTCAGTTTTTGCAGTGCAGCTTCCTGTTTCCTCCTGCACAGTAACACAGCCCAGAGAAAACCTAGCGTGGAGTTCCAGCTGACAGCTTTTCTTGACTTGGGTTTTCTCAACTTTGGATCCTCAACTTTCAGGGGGGGCAGCCCTGGTTGTTTACGCACGGAGAGCTCCACTCCCAACATGTTTTCAAAAAGTTTTCTTCAGGCCTGTTGGCACCCTGAACTTCTCTTCAGCGTTCAGCAGTCTGGAGGAAAATGATCACACTGAGGATTCATGCGCTCAACAGTAATCAACAGCAATGCATTAGCTGGCCAGATGGTGCTGACTTCACAAGTAAATTAGACCTCAGGCCTTCCACAAAACACACACACTGCACACACACCTCTGTCATCTCAGCACAGAGACCCCTGCCTTTGGCCCTGTGTTGTTGCAAAGTCACTGTGGATTAAAACACCGTCTGACTGTTCAAGTCCTTCGCTGCATGTATTGTAGGTTTTGATCACACACTCAGTATGCACGGACTAATCTGACATATGCATACAGCTGCTTTTTCCACCTTTTGTCTTCTTTTACCTCCATCTGCTCCCTTTTTTTTCCACTGGAATTGTATGCAAATCCCTGCTTTGCTGAGGAATAATAAGCAGGAGCGGTGATAACTCCTGGTCCAAGGTGTCATCTCAAAGAGAGGTGTGGGGCGGATTCTGCTGGAGGCATGGGTGCAGTAGCTTTAAGCTGCCAGAGAGGGGCAGTGTTGAGTTGCTGCAGGTGTGTGTGTGTGTTCACTGTAAGGGACTTGCATGGGTGGTGTGGGCATATATGCAGAGATGTGGAGGTGGAGGTACGACGACAGTGCCAGTGGTCGCCGTGGTAACCTTGATTAAGACAGGATGCTGTTAGAACAATTGCTCTTGTGATGATTACATGTGATTCTTTCTGCCCACATGCCCAGGAATTATTAATATTTCTCTTTTTTCTTTTTTTAATGTTAATAAATCATGGGCTGTGGGCAGCTGAGAGGCCTGGCTGTTGGCGTGTGTCACTCTGGGAGGCATTCGGTTTGGCTCTCAGACTGACAGGCAGACAGACTGGGAACCTCCCAGTAGTTATAATAGATGAGGAGTCAGGGGGACAATAAGATGTAGAAATCCCTTTAGAACTCCATTTATTGAGACTTGACACTGGGGCTGAACAATCTTCATATGGCAAATTTGATATCACTTACTGTTTCAGTCTTGTTTGGACATAAAAAAGCACATGCATAAGAGAGAAAAGTAGGAGTTTTGTTTAAAAAAATCCACAAAGAAGCTCTGTCTGAATTTGAATTTCATGAAAAAGTTAAATATTTTTGGGCTCTCATTTCAGAAAGTGAACCCTAGATATTATTTAGACCCATTATACATTGAGTGGATTATTCCAAGCCTTTATTTCTTGAAACCAAAGGTGGGTACTGTTCACATTTAAACAGGTATGGTTTTGATGGGAATCAGTGCCAATACTCAACAGTACCAAATTTTTGGTATTTTTTTTGTATGTTCATGTGGTAACAAATGTTAATTTGTTTAATGATAAAATCTCAAAGTATTTTAATTCAGCATATTTATTTCTCGATAAACTCAAACAAAGACATCAAAAAAAGATTCAACTGGTAGTAATTTATCATTGCAGTTGTTTCACAAATTTCTTCATTATATAAACCCTCAACTAAAAATAACTGCAACTACTCAGTTTTCTTTTCTTAATAACAAACCGGGAAAAAACAGGAGGAGGACTCAAGTGCAGATTTTACAAAAAGTAAGGTCTTCATTACAAACAAAACTAAAAAACACCACTGGGAAAAACCAAAAAGCACAAAAAAATACCTTAAAAAAGGAATCAAAAAACAAAACCCAAAGCTGGAGATGCAGGAGACAATTAGCTGACCACGGGGGTTTACATAATAATGAACAGATAAAGACTGACCTGAGAACAGGGATTCAGTACACAACAACTAATCAAACCCAGGTGTGGCACAAGACACAGGTGAAACATATGAGGGCCAATCACAGAGGAGGGAAACCCAAGACCAGGAAGTGAAACACTGGGAGCAGGTACAAACTAACACACAAGGGAAACCCAAGAATCACTAAGAACACAAGACCCAAGGAATACTAATAAACAAACCCCAATACATAAACACAATTAAAAACAGAGCCCAAAACCAAGAGACAAAGACAAAATCAGGGTCTGGACATTATGCCCATGTTTGGCATGGAAAATCACCAACTCTTCCGCTCCCTCACAGTCACAAGGATGCACTTAGGTAAAAATGGTGCCATTTTATTTTACATGAGTCGATACTTGGTACTACTGATGGAATTCAGTTCAACAAAAGTACAGAAGTCAGAATACAGTACAGAATGGCTTACAGATAATGAAAATCCAGCGTCTCGGAAAACTAGAATATCGAATAGGATCAATAAAAAAGTTTTTTTGAAACATAAATGTTAGGCCTCTGACTGCTTGTTGCCCATTTTGGTCACTTTCAACTCTTTATTTTGTCCTTTTGGACCATTTTTTAAAACTTTCTGACTGTTTTCCAAGTTTTCCCCCAATCTCCACCATATTTTGCTGTACTTTGACCATTTTTGCCCCCTAAAACATATTTTTCTTGCTTCCTCTTGCCATATTACCATTATACCACTTTGATAGTTTCTCTCGCCAAGGAACCTTTTGACAACGCTCTTTGGCTTAGCAAGGTTGAGTTGCACCGGTGAAGTGCAAAAAAAACATCTCCAGTAATAAAAAATTGTATCTGTTATTCTGGCACATTTCAGGTTAAAGAAATACTGCACTTTCTGAGATTAGTATATTACCATTTGATCTACTTTGGAAGGAATTGCCCAGCTCTACTTGACACTTTTTTCTTTTCAGCAAAATCATTTTAATTGTTTCAAAAGTATCCATACATGATCTGCAGTTTACCCCCACACTCATACTATATATGCAATGCTTTGTTAGCAGCAGCAGTGTCTCCAGCGTATTAGTGTGCCTTTTGTTGGAAGCACAAGGTCGACTCCACTCTAAAAGCGTGCATGTTTATGAGTGTATAATAAAGCTGCTCTCATGTTTAAAAACTCTCTTAATGAAGCAGATTCTGACTCTGATTGTCGTCCTCTCCCTCTCTCTTCTGTTGCAGATCGCCTTCTCCCAGCACAGTAACTTCATGGATCTGGTGCAGTTCTTTGTCACGTTCTTCAGGTGAGCCCCTCCCTCTTCTCCCCCTTCTCCCCCTTCTCCCCCCTCCTGTCACTTTGCTTACTCCTAACCACACGTGTGTTAGTATTAAAGCGGCAGCAGTCGCCTTCGATATCCCCATGTGGGTACGTGAGTGTGTGATGCAGTGTGAACCGCAGTGATGGATCACCAGAGCTGCTCTGCTCCGCCTGTGCAGCGGTCATTACTGTGAAGAAGCGCTGCAGCTCACTGGTTTATCGGAGCTGGTTTGCGGTCAGCAGACACACTAAACCACCGCTGTCTCATTTCATTTACTCCTATCAAGCACACACAAACACAGATGTGCACGTCATGGCATCATTGCAGTCCCACAGATGCACAAAGAGGCGTGAAAAGAATAGAAAACACACATCTTCACTAACTCAGCTCAGATTAACCTGAGAATAATAACAATGATTGCATCACTGATGATTAATTCATAACTAATTGATCAGTTATGGCATTTTACAGTCTGCTGTTTCTGAATAAATGTTTCTCTGTACATAATTCTAATTCTAGACCCATGAGAGTGAATAAATTCAATGTCTAATTAAATCAGTCTGGAGAAAAACTCCAGTAAATCTGTGAAAGTGCTGCAGCACCCTGGTGGAGTTTATTCTGCAATAGGGAGCTGCTTGTTGTACAACAGCCCGGAGGTAAATGTGAGCACATATTCTGTGCATGATGCAGCTTTTCAAAATAAGGCAAGGGTTTATTTAGTTCATTTAAAGTCATATAGCCTCTTTGAGGTTAAAGAATTTAAACATACACCAGTTTAAACTCAGGTACACATGTTCTGGTTCACAGAGCAGAATGTAATCTCCAGCCTGATGCGTTTTCTTCATCTGCCTTTAAAGACATTAATCCTCCTGCAGCAGAGAACGAGCTGCAGGGCCAGCAACTCTAAACAACAGTACTGGAATCTAAAAAATGTACAGCAGCAGTTTTTTTATACAGCAGTTTATAAAAACGCTGCAAATTGAATTTAAAGAAGTACTTCTGTAAATGCAGAGAGGTGGTGTTGTAACTCGGTTTTAATCCCCTGGTTTGGCTTTTACTGGAATCAGAGATGAGTTTAGGTGTAAACAACAATACAAGAAAAAATCCTCAGCATTCCTTCAGTGCATATTTGTATTTTTCATGATAGATTTATTTTTTAATGACTTAATAATTCAACCAACTGACTGGAATTATATGTGCGATGGAGGATTATTGCCTAAAATTAATTTACGTGAATAAAATCATACGTTTTTGTGAATGGTTTTGTGCGTATACGTCAACCATGCAGGCTGCCTGTTGTTGCTCCTGTTTGTTTCCCAACTTTTTTGTACTTTATGACTTAATTTTTATCTTTGTCACTCTATTCTTTTTGCTACCTTGTTATTTAAGCTGTGCCCTCTTGATCCAGCCCTTGCAGAGAGAATTGGGACATTTTTACACCTTGCAATTGAGAAGTTGCAATCCCACGAAAAAGTTGGGAAACAAACATAACTTTATTCTCATAAGTTTACATCTTCATTCTCATAAATTTATGACTTTATTGTTGTGAGTTATCAACTTTTTTTTCTTTTAATTTTTCAACTTGATTCTGGTAAGGTTTTGAGATTAATCTCGTAAACTAATGAGATTAATCTTGTAAATTTCCTTTATTATTATTATTATTATTATTATTATTATTTATTTATTTTTTGCATGGCCCTAATCCTCCGTTGTATGTATGTAACTATTTGACATAATAAAATTAATTTAAGTCAATTTTTAGTTTTTTTCCAAACCAAACTTAAGTGAAAATCAGCTAACAGTATGCTAACAGTGATTTAGTAAAAAAAAAAATCTAAATGAGGCATCTCCCTCACTTTTTTGTGTTCATCCTGGACAGACAACACTTTGCTCCTTTTGCACTGCTTACGCCTGCTCATGCTGTAAAATCTCTAAATGCAAATCACAGCATCAGTGGCGCCACTTTGGACATCCCAGCAGGAACTGTCCTTGATGAAGGGACACGTATGCATGTTCACGTCTGCATGTGAACATGCATACGGGTCGATACATGTGCCAGCTTCTGCATCCTCTCTGTCTGTGACACACCCTGAAGCTCTTACCTAAAGAAGGGGAGGGGTTAAATCACAGGCTTCAAGTAGAAGCAGTGCTATGTGCACGTCAAATAGTCCGCTTAATCTACAGGAGATGGAAGCACATTTCCTCTTTTGCATATTACTTTCACACGCGTTCCCACATGACTCATCCTGACATACAGTTCCCGGTATCTTTTAAAAAATTGCATCGTGACGAGGCTTTCGAACACACTCGGGCTCTTTTGGCAGGGGAGCGTGCTGCTCTTTGTGGTGATGGAGAAGCTGGTTTTGCTAACCTGGCAGAGCTGCACACACGTGCACATGTGCTGAGCTGTGATGAATCCTCGGGCCCGCGCGCTGCCTCTCCAGGATCCTCCGTAATGCACTATTGATTCAAAAATGAGAGGGGACCAAAAATTGAACAGACAAGTGTGTTTTTTATACACGTGCTTGCCTGAGTGCGCGAGTGTGTTTCTGTGAGTGTGTACAACCCAGGAGAGAATTGAAGGACTTTTCATGTTTCTCTACGATGCCCTGGAAAAATGGCTGCTCTCAGTCACGCTGCTGTATTGATCCAGGAGACATACAGACGGGGAGATTCGATGTGCCTGATTTGAAAGATACTCTTATATTTCTTGGATAACCTGCCTTTTTCCAACGCACTGATGTTCAGTGACTGTACGTCTCTGCATCGACCGAACAAATCGCCTCGACACTGAGGTTTATTTTGGAAGGTATCAGCGTCAAAGCTGCAGGAGTCTAAGTGCAGTAACACACCTCACTCTCTTTGCATACAAATGTTGAGCCGGCAGTCTGCTGCCTGTTTTTATATCCATGTGTCAGCATTTGTATGTTTGCATGTCAGCATTAGAGCCTGTGTGCAGGAGGACGTCGCATAAATCCATGCGCTGAATAACCTGTCCCTCTTTCACCATCCTTTTTTTCCCCCTCACTTTATCACCTCACCTCATTTATATCTTCTCTATCTCTATTTTATCAGTTCTCCTGTTTTTCCTCTTTTTCCCTTTCCTGCCCCTCAGCCTCTTTTTTCATCCCTGACTCGTCCTTTTTTATTCTCCATTTCTCTCGTCTTCCTTCCCTCCTTCTCTGATTCGCCCCTCTCTTCTCTCTCATTTACCCATCCTTTTTACAGCCCTTCTTTTTCTTCCCTGTTCTGTCCACTTTTCCACCCATTCATCTTTACATTGACTTTCTGTCCCACCTCCCTCTTTCACGTTGTTACATAGTGCACCACCTTCCTGCCGACTTTTATTCCAAGATTCAAGATTCACTTTATTCACCATCGTACACGTTTCAGAGCAACAGAATTTGCCTGTCAGTTACATCCTGTCCAAGAAACATAGAAAGACAGAGACATATAACATGGAAAGGACAGGGAGAGGAAGAACTGTTGGGTCTCCATCCTGTGCAGCACCCCGTTTCATCAGAAGAAAAAGAGTACAAGAGGAAAGATGAGGGGGAACAAGTATGTACCAGACTTGGCTCCTAGGGATGGGGGCACAGTGTGGGATTAGGAAAAAAATACCTCAGTGCATAAGGAATTTTAAAAATCATCACAATAAAGAAACTGGAATACTTGCACCTGTGGGTGGTCAGAGGTGGGGGCTGTCATGGCACAGTCACTGAGGAGACACTGAGTACACGCAGCGTGACCTAGGCACGTTTCCTCTACCTCAGCAGTCTACACTATAACGAGGGAGCAGAGTGGGGTTTGGGGGACGACCAGGTGTTGGAAATTCTTGGGAGATGTATGTAATATCTGTTTGTATAAGTCCGGAAACTTTTCCACCGCTTGGACCCAACAGTGTCTTTGCCTCTGATGGTGACAAGGCCACAGCTGTAGCCGTGGAGACAGCCTCCAAGAGTCCCTGATCCAGTGCTAAAAGTAGTTCATGGGGGGGTTCATGGGGGCTTGTGTTTAATATTCTGGTGCTTTTGTAACAGTACCATGTTCCAAAGCGCCCCTGTTGACTAAAAGCTTGACACGCATGAGATTTTTTATGCACTTTAAACATGTCAAGACCAAAAAAGTCTCGTATGATCGTAGGAAAGTCTAAACAGGAAGTTCAAAAATTTCACAAAATGTCCCATTTTGCTGATTTATAAGGTAGCTAGATACAGAATTTGCCTTTCAGTTACATCCCATCCAAGAAACATAAAAAGACAGAGACATATAACAGGGGGAGGACAGGGAGAGGGAGAACTATTGGGTCGCCATCCTGTGCAGCACCTCTTTTCATTCGAAGGAAAAGAGTACAAGAGGAAGGAGGAGGAGGGGAAAAAAGCAAATACTTATCTGCCTCTCGATTGAACCAATCCCACATTTTTTTTAGGTCATCTTCAAAATATGTCTGTTAACAAGACACACTGAAAATAAGCAGTTATTAAAACATTTTTTGTAACTCAATGGGTGCAGCTAGGAGAGGTGGCCGAATATGATGGTTTTTCTAACAAACCCTAATTTCTATGGATTTTCTTGTGCATTTCTATCATGCCAAGACCAACAAAAAGTCTCCAATGACCACAGTAAAATCAAAACAGGAAGTTCAGAAATTTCAGTCAAATGGCCAATTTCAACAATTTATAAGGTAGCTATAAAAAAAAAGAATAGGGACACATTCTTTTTTGGATAATCCTCAGATTAAGTATGTGTATACCAGACACATTGAGGATAAAAGTTATTAATACACTTTTTTTGTAACTCAATGGATGTGACTTGGAGAGGGGGCCAAAAATGAATGTTTGTCTAACATACCTCAATTTGCATGAAATTTTTTGTGCACTTCTTTCATGCCAACACCTACAAAAAGTCTCCTGTGACCATAATGAATTCCAAACAGGAATTTTGGAAATTTAAGTTAAAAGTTAAGTTATAAGAGGATTCCTTTGTAACTTAATGGGTGTAGTAAACCTGAATAGCTTTAATGTGTTGAATCAGGACCAAAACACACACACGTTCAGTGTCACAGCCTCAGTACATGTATTTATTTTTTCACTCAAAGTTAGGCGCCCCCTTCTGGCAACAGGAAATCATGACTTTTTGCTGAGGCAGATCTTGCTGCACATGCACATGAAGGTGAGGGTCTGCTCATCACCGCTAGCAGCTTTAGCTCTTCTCGCTGTCATTTTCACTTTCTCTTCTGCTCTTATTCCTTCCATGTTTCCCAGATATCACAACTTCTCTCCTGTCTTCCATCTCCTCTCCATCCCTCTTTCCATCTTCATCACGCTCCCCTTTCATCTCCTGCTCCCTCTTTCCCCTCTGTTGTTTTCTCTCTCTGCCTCGTCCCCTCTCTCTCTCTCGTTCTGTCTGCCTCCCTCTTCCTTCCTTCCTCCCACCACTCCCCAGACTTTCTCTTAATCCCACCACTCAGTCTTTTTTTTTTTTTTTTTTTGACGTGTGTGCTGCCTGCCACTGATTCAGCACAGATGAGCACAGACCCTAAAGTTAGCAAGCTCAGCCTTGTCCCTGTTTGCTTCTGCGTCTTTGGGTGCTGCATTGTTTGTGTTGCGGGGGAGGAGAGGGATGCTAATTAACGTGGAAATTGTTTGCTCCGACTTTCTCTCCGTCTTAATCTCGCTCTCGTCTCGCTCTCGTTTCTTTTTCCCTTTCGGGGACGCATGGAGCCGGTGCCGTCCCGTTATCTGCAGCAGCAGCAAAGATCTCTCCACGAGCACGCTCTGGATGCATTAAACATCAGCGCTTTCAACGACAGGATGCACTCATTTATTCATGTCCAGCTGTCCAGCAGCTTCTCACCTTCCTCTCATTATGTTGAATCACTGCTTTCAAGCGTGAATTAACACTTCTCTCCTCTCCTGTTTGAATTCAATCAGGGACGGAGAATGACTGCAAACATTTATGGAAAAATTTTCATGATTTACAAATTGGATGTCGTGTCTGCTTGTGCAAATGTGATGTTTTCTTCCAGGGCCTGGAAAAAGCCCTGGAGATTGTGAAATTTCCCAAACATTTTTGGAAATGTAATGAAAATGTATTCTTGAGCTGCTTTTTTTTATTTCACTCAAGCTGTCATGTTTTTAATTTAAAACTTGGCTTCTGCCAAAGCAAGCACCCTTTGAAGTAACAGTGACCTGAATGACAAATTTCTTGGCTACATAAGTCCAAACTACTGGAGAAGAAGCATCCATAAAACGCTGCACACAGAGGGGTGTGTTTGTGATGGAAATTTTCATGCAGTTGTGTCTGTTTTTGATCTTGGACTAGAAACTTCATGTAGCTTAATTTGCTCTCTCATTTGAATAGTTATAAGAGTTTCTTTGTGCAAGTTTTCAGCAAAGGAGCCTGAGAAGTTGGACGCCACCTTCAGTAGACCTCACCTTTCAATGACTACGTTTACATGCACATTATATTCCTTTATCAAAATGATGATAATATTCTGATTGTGTAGGAGTCATGTAAACACCATTATCTGATTGAGCTCATTTTCCAGTTATTAAAAACCAGAATACCTCACACGTTTGGGAAGAAGAGGAGACAAATTTATGCGTTCAAATAATGAAAGAGTTGAATGTTATGGACTACATAGATAAGTGACTAAAGGTTTCTTTAGTCATGTTTCTTCTTCACAAAAATACCCCAGTAAAAGTAAAAAGCATGTTGTGTAAAAAATGTGCTAGCCATTTGTCTAAAAGTTACATAAGTAAACCACCTACCCACCCTTGAAGACCTGAGCCCCAAAATGTCTGTCTAGACCAGTGGTTCCCAACCTTTTCCAAATCAGGACCCACTTTTAAAGCTCAAAAATATTTGAGGCCCACCTCCAACCCAATTACATACCACTATAAGCGTTTTTTTAGAACCCCATTTGTAACAATGACCCAAAATATGATTAAAAAAAATGTAATAAAACTCAAAATGTGATATCTGGTAGATAATGAAACAGATGTTAAGCTGAAAATGTAGAAAAAAACCCCAAAAAGGTATTTGACAGCATCACCAGATCCTCCAGCATCGCACAGCTTCTTCCTCTCTGTGCATAAAAGCCACTGAAGGATGTTTCCTGCGCTTCATGCGTTAAAAACTGAATCTAGAAGAAGAGGAGAAAGATATTCAGTTACTCACATGTATTGCACAGTACAAACAAGGCATGGTACAGTATTTATAAAGATTAGCAACAATACAAGCCTCAAACAATACACAAAGACTGGAAACATATTTCTGGAACCGCAAAAAGAAGCGTCATGCACCATTTGCCGCGTACAGGTACAGGCCGCGTACTTGCAGTACAGGACATAACTCCATTCTAAAAAGATTACTAGGTATTGTCAATGTTGAAATACATTCATTTTGTACAAATAAGATTTGGCACATCCTTCCAAAAGAGTCACCACATAATACAAGCATCAAATTACCCTCAAACTTTCGTATATGAAGTAAAAATTGGACAGAGAGAGCTTCATTCACCCTGACATTAATCACAATTTACATTACCTTTTCTCACATGAAGTTGCTCCTTCAGATGCTCCTTTTTTCTCAGGGTCATGCAGAAGCTTTAGAGGAGATTTTATAACTGGGGATGATCCTCTTTTTGGCATTTTTGGAAAAACTCTGTTCCGTTTCTTCTGTGCCTCCCCTTTCATCCATTCGCTCCGCGGTCTGTGTGTTTATTCACAGGTTTCCTTGAACACCTGAGTGAAATTACCGTAATAACCACATACTGGCTAAAAGAGCAACATCTCTGCTTTCAGAAACTGTTGGAAATTTTTTGATTGTGGGACCCATTTAGGAATTAACGGCATTCAAATGCAAATGTGTTGGTGCCAATGCATCCGGCCTCAAAGGGTTAATATGAATATGGGACTATTTCAGTAGCACTCTGCAGTGCTTGTAATCACCTTTTTCAGAATATTGTCTTAACCAAAATATGGACCGTAGTCAGAATTTGGTGTACATGGAAGCATAATCGGTGTTCTTCAGCAGCTTTTGCAGGATCAAAGTATTTACAGCTGTGTGAGCAGAGAGACATCACTTTCTTTCTTTAAACCTGCAAAAACAAGGTCAAAACTGTGACAAAGCCGTCACATTTTCAGACACCACTCTCCTCTGACCTGCAGCTGGGCCTTCATCTTTGTCCTGTTTTCTCCTTCTCTGTGTTTTATTTTTGATAGACGCGTCAGAGTAACGGGGAAAAAACTGCTCCCGAGCCACTCTTCTAGAACACTGACCACGCTTTGGACCGCTGTGCTGTTTACTTCTTAAAAAACTTGACTTAACCTTCTAATAGTCAGCCTGGCACTCATGCCTGATGTCCCAGAAAATTCTGCTTCCCCTGAGAGTCTTCCTCACAGGCACATCTGTGCTGCTCTGCTGCTAATATTAAAATAACTCTCGCTTTCTGGTGGGCACTTTCATCCAGCACGAATGTGTACATATATTTTTGGTACATTGGTGGCCCCACAGGGAGGAGGACCCCTGAGGCTGTCGGAAAGTCTCGCTAGTCAAAGACTCTTGGTTTACAATTCATGTCTGTTTTGTTACATTGCTAAAACATCTTTAACCTGACCCTGGATTGATGTCTTTGTTCGACGACGATACCCCTAAAAAGAGTGTTTTGGAAGTTCACCTGCAGGCGTCAGCTTCACTTATTACCTCCCATCACAGCCCGAATATTATAAACACACATTTTATCAAGACGAAACACTGCAGGGCTCGAGCTTCACCATTATGTTGCAAATGAGCAAGCGAACAAACGTTTTACCCAGACAACAGCTGAGATTTGCTCTCTTTGTTTCTCACCACATTACTCTTACTTAACAGCAGCAGTGCAAATTTCTCTGCAACAGATGTCACAGTGGGTGAAACCAACAGGCCCAGGCTTCAACTTGTACTTACAAGAGTTTTTGAGGCGCTTGCAAATTCTGTCCTGATTAAAAGCTTAGTTTTATGCAATTTGAAGTCAACACAATAAGTGTTGTATGTGGAAATGGAGGAGTTCTGTTTGCTAATCATGTGCACCCACACTTACACCAACTCTGAATCTGTGTCCATGCAGGAACATCAGACATTTCTCAGATAACTTTAATCTTCTGATGCATAAATTATGAAAATCAGTGTCAGGATTTTTCCCTTGAGTGTTTTTGTTTGTCATAAGGCATGAAAAACGGTTGTCGTTTTTTTTCTCAAATGTTTGTAACTGAGCATTCAACACAAAATAGTGTAAACTTAATGTAAATATGACTTATTTTTTTGTTAGACTTTCTTTTTTTTTGTAATTTCATGAATAATCTTTTTTTAATGCTTTACAAACATTTCAACTCTCTTTCATCCATTTTAACGCTGAATAATTTATAGTGTATAAGCTTTTTCACCCTCAAATTTTTGTCTATAACTTTTAAAAAAATATGCGGATCAGTACAGTTTGATACGGGTCTAATCGTTAAATCCTGATCCTGTTTGCGTTTCCACAGCAAACGCAACACAATGAGAAGAGATTTAAACATGAAAGCGTTATGTGTTATTTTTTTTATTACCGCCATCACATAGGAAGTGACAATTCCTTTTATCAATCAACTGCAAATGACTGCAGTGTTTCTAGTTCCACCTTCTTGAGTCTGTGGTAGGTCTGTCACCCCAACGAAAGGGGACCAAAAATTGGGACACAACAGGTCGGTAATTTGGGGACCTGTCCTGGTTTTAGTCAGAAAAACCAAACTGAACCACTTGGTGGAAACAGTCCTAATTTTCTCACACAGTGCAGCTCCTCCCAGCTGTTTAGCAGAGCTTCAGCCTGCAGGTTTGAATACGTTTGTGAACTGTAGTCAAGCATCTTATCACCTGCATTTTTGATGTCTAAAAGATTGACCATGCAATCTATCTCCTCCGACTTCTTCTCAAAAAAAAAAAATAAGGCAAAGTATTTGGTTTTCACAACAGCTTCAGCTGTCATGGTGTAGCAACCGCACTGAGAAAACAGAAATATAAACTGGGCTTTGGATGTGTCCTCAAAGCACATAAAACTGGGCAGAGTGGCCTGGTAGAGTATACAGAAGGTTAATAACACTACTTTATATCAAAGAGTGGCTCCACAATACAAATCCAACTAACCTGAGCAATAAAAGGTAGAGCAGTTAGCTTTGCTCCACATGAATGTTATCATGGTCCACCTTTTGCTCACTCAAGCACACTGTGAAAACCAACAAGTTGTTTACTCAAAATTTCAAAATTGTTAAAAAAAAAAAAAAAAAACAGTTAACAAATAAATAGACATGAAAAGAAACAATGATATAAAAAGAAATTTAAAAAAAGGTATAAAGGTATAAATTAACATTGATTTGCATGATAATGATGATTATGAAATGTATTCATGATAAAAGGAAAAATCAGCCTTAACTTTAAACAAGTAAATAGGTAAGTAACTACAATGCTTCTTTTCAGATTGTATAATATTTTCAACTGTTACTGAAACAGAGTTTTAATACAATACTCAAACAAAAATATGGTTGCACATGTAGGAAATGGAAAATTTAGATGAAGACCCCTGTAGACTTGAGTTGGAGACCCTGTTCTTTATTGAAGCAAACTGAAAGAAATTAGTTACAGTCTCAAACTCATGATTTGAAGTTTTACCAACTTGAATTCTGAAATGAGACCAACTATACTCAACAAACGTAATAACAGTCGTTCAGAAAACTACTTTCAAGTAGTTTGCAACACAATACAACATTTTTTGTTTACTGAGCTGAAAAACCATTATCAGGCCAATAAATTTAAGTTTTACTTTTTACAGTGTAGACTATTCCCCTACTTCACCTTTCACTTTTACTCCATCGGGCTTTTCTGAAGTATCTGGTATAGAGGAGTCCAAAAAAAGTCCAGATTAAGCAGAGTGTGCTCTAACGCACATGATGACAACACTCACTAAAGGTGAGGGTGCTGGTTATGGATCATTAACACTGCATCAAATTAACACCTTCAACATTTTTCCCATCAGCCTGTATGAGAAAACGCGAGTATTATTAGCACTTTGACACACCAGGCCAGACGCCAGCCACTGGTCATTGTCCAGCTGTTGGTGAGCATCTGTGGACCCTGTTTTCGCTGTGTGTCCCGTACATTTGGCAGCGGTACGCCCTTGTTTGCAGCTTTTCAGCCAATTGAGCATGTTGAAGCAGCAGCAGAGCTCATCAGCGAGAGAAATCACTCTGATTGGTTGTTCAGCCGAGTGAATCGATGCGTGAGGAGAGGAACGGAAGTGAGGAAAGCGAGCAAAAAACTTGTCTTTTCATCACCCGTGGCTGAAACAGGAGTGATAGTTACAACAAGATTTCAGCTGGAGTTTGTGGAAATAAGGTGGTGCTTTAAAAGTTGTATTTTGTGACAGTTAAATGCACGATTGGTGGAATCTGTGGCATCATAATGACCTTAGCTGCACACAGATTTCACATGAGTCGACTCCAGGAAGCTTCAGCTCTCATGAGAAATGTCATCTGCTTTGAGAGAAATTATTAAAATTTAAAACACATTTAAAGATCATAATTCCCCTCACTTTACAGCATGTTATCACGCTTGTGTACTTAAAATGATTAGCGGTTTATATCGCTTTGCCGGCTGCTTGAACAGAGGGGAAACATCACTTGGCTGGGGCGGAGGCATTAAAAGGAGGGGCACCAGCAGGCGGCCCACCCTGGGCCAAGTCTGGGTGGGTGTGTTGGCAGCTGGGATTTGATGATATGAATGAATCACCCTCCTGCCATTGCGGAGACTTAAAGAATTCAACATCTGAGAGACAGACAAGTTTGAGTTAAATTCACATCATCAGCCATGTGGGGACAAGTTTGTGTCTGTGAATCAGTCTGAGACCCTGAGAGTCACCATGAGTGCAGCCACCATCAGCATGCAGAGGTGTGACTCCTCTAACCGGCCCCACTCTGAAGCCTTTACCTTGTTAAGGCAGAGAGGTGATTAGTGTCGTCACTTTCAGGTCTTAAGTGTCAGCATGTGGGCTGTTAATGTCGCTCCCATTGTTAGCTTACCTGCTGCAGCCCCCGTTCCCTCCACAGGATAATTATATTCCTGTAGCAGCTCTGTGTTTTTAAACTCTTAAGAAGGATTTTCACATCCATTTGCCAAGTAGATTTCTTTTTTCTTGATCAGAATTTAAACCAATAGATGCAAAGTTGTAACTCCTGCATCTTGCATGAGTCTACTTACTCAGGTTTGCATCCAGTTTTGATTTAACCTCCAATTCCCCATTCCATTTATGGTTTTCTTGACTAGACCTGTCACAATAACAGATTTTGCTGGACGATAAATTGTCCCAGAAATTATTGCGATGAACAATAATATTGCAGTCACTGATGAATTTTTACCTTGTAGTTCTTTAGTTATAAGGTTTGAAACAAAGTATAAGCCAGAATGATGCTGGATGTAAGGGCTTAACAACATTCTGCGTATTAACGTGCAGAAAAGACAAAAGCTCGCTCATTTAGTGCTCTGTCATCACACACACATACACAGTTTGGGTTGTTGCAGCCACTCGTGCGTGTTTCGGCAGCTGGAAGTGGTCTGAAGCAGTTCATAAATAATTTTGTTGTTGTCATCATCATCTCACTACCCAGCCTCTTCAACACATCTGCAGGTTTAGACTTTGGCACTGAAACTCCACTACATCCACACATTGAACGGACACATGCATACACTCAAACACACTCCAGTCAAACAAAGGAGGCAGCTGGCCACTCAGCCGGAGCTGTATGCTTGTCCTTCACACACGCAGATGCATCTACTGGCTCTTCTGTCTCTCTACTGTATCTTTAAGCTTTGCTCTGCAGCCTGTACGAGTTCCTGCTTTTGTTTCAGCTCAATACGGTTGATCTAAAATGTCAATATAAATTGCAGCCAGTTTACAAACGACGGATCATTCCCTATTATTTCCCCGTGGTATTTGTTCTCAGCGGCTTGCTATCGAGCCGAGAGCTTTCCTGTCTTGGCGTTGAGAAAGTGATCCATCACTTTGGAAAAGAAAGTGACAATGACCCTAACTGTGATAGGTGGTATCCTGCTCGCCTCTTACTCACACACACTTTAGTGTTTATACACAGATGTCGGCCTGCATCAGCGTCAGCAGTTGCAGTGACAGGTTGGCTGATGGCTGATTGACAGCGGGACAGAGTGGGGGAGGACTCTGCAGCACAAACATATAAAGCTGTAGCTGGATTTCAGCCAGCTGTCAGGAAAATGTTGTTTAAACTTTTGAAATGATGACTTACATAAACAGACTCACAGTTCACAGCTATTAAAAACAGAGAGTTTGTTTATATTGGAAAGAAATAATCATATTTTCCATCATTGCTCGCTACTCTTTCATAACTTATCCAAAACTGTTATTCTTCGTCAAGTCAGTCCAGAGGTATTTTTCCAGGTAATGCTCCTTTTTGGTCATTTTCTATTTAAAGAAGCTGTGAGGACTGTCCAGAATCTGGGTTACAGACTCCATTTCCTGTGAGCTCAAGAACTGTTGTAAAGACATGACCATGGTGTGTTTTGTATTTGGGGAGCAGATCTCGTTTTCAACTCTGCTCGTCATAGTTCAAGACAACTTTTCCAAAGGGGCAAAGTGGCAAGCAAAGCAATTATTTGCTTTTTGAAAGGTAACAACAGTCAAACCTTGTAAACTTAATTTGTAGTGTGGTTGAGTGTCCAGAAGGTGAGCCAACTATCTGTTTAGCATGGTTGCACTGGAATGAAAATCCCTGGCTGAAACCAGTAACTGCAAATGCACCGAATCACAGCATAAAAAAATTTAAAGTTAAGTCTCTCATAAATCAGGTCCATACCCTGTTCTTTTATTTGACCAGTTATAAAGCCTTTTTCCTTTATCTTATTTACATGATGGGATGTCATTTCAGTGTCTACTTGGTCAGGGTTCACCATTTTCCTTAACCCTCTTTATCTTGCACAGCAGAGTTCTGCCCCGATGCACACAGTTGCACTAACACATGCAACACAGAGATGCGCACACTGTACACATTATGTTATTGTGTTCAATAATGTTACAACCACCCCAAGAAATGTGGAAAATAACCTTTTCAAGGCAATTCCCAGCTTCTCGCCACTGCCTGAAGCTTTTTGCTAACGTCATCACACATTTAGTGGCCGAGTGAATGAATCATGAATAGGCAAAAGTATAAAGGTGATAGTAGTTAATAACCCCGTATAACACCTCACAGTGCCTTTAAGTCATTAGCTTCCAGATGTTTTAGAGCAATGTGACCAGTCTCCAAAGGCACACAGAATATTGTGTCCTTTGGCTTTTCAAACTGCAAGACTCCCAAAAGAAAGAGCAGGCTATGTTCTTTCATCAGGAGTTAGGGTTAGGGGCTATTAAATTTAGTCTCTACCTTCTTCTAATCTTTAGCAATCAGACGGAGAACACAGGCTGGTTTCACCAAATTAACCTGTTTTTGACCTAAAATCAGAGAAAACGAGCTTTCATTACCTTTAAGCGCTCACCTCTGAACCTTTGATCCCTTCTATGATCTCTGTCATCTTTTCTCACAATCACGACACAAACTGAGCTGCCATTATCTCTCTGTCGTCTCTTCTCACAATCTTTGCTGATCTCTCATCCGATGAGAGTACTGCTGCCATCTACAGGGGTCATTTCGTCGGTACACCAGTTTACACACTTGATAGTGATGGATAGGCCCCCTCAGCACACCCGTTAAAAATCATGATTGACATCTCAGACATCATTGGAAACCAATGCATTAAGTCTGGAGTTGTAAGCATCGAAAATCCAAATGTCAAATTTCACAAACTGAACATTTGACAAATTAAACTGGTACTGAAGGAACTGTAACAAGCTCCTCAGATGGTTCCAATTTCCCAATGAGGATATAATGTTCTTGTGTTTCCAACTCAGAAAGTTAAAGTGTCATTACCACAACAAACATCGGGAGGTCTCCAAAGATGTTGAAAAGTTTAAGAGGATGCTAACAGTTTTTTTTTTGTACCACGTTGATTAGAAATAAGTCATCAAGCCAGTAAGTTAAGAACCAAAATCTGTACCAGTTTGACTCTGGAGTAATAGATCAAAAATTATCTTCCAACATCAGAGTGATGAGCTCCCTTTGGTTAAAAGTTGATTGCTGAAACATGAAGTGCTGTACAGAGTTCTCACCCATTTATTAAGTAACAAAACTCAGCCTCTTCTCACATGCACGTACACACAGCTAGAGCAGCATTTCTATCAGTGTCAGTGTTGACTGTGTTGACTGACAGCAGACGCTCACTCGCACCCTCCCCCTGAGACACCTGAGAGAGAGAAAGAGGGGGATCAGCACCAAACATACACTCAAACCTGGCATGTTTGTCCTAAGGGGCCTCTATGGGCACACAGCAGGGGCTGTCAACACTGCTGTGCAGGAACCCCTGCTTTCTCTCTCCCTCCCCAGGCTTCTCTTTCTCTTTCTTCCAGTGAAGCTCTGACTCGCTCCGTCTTTCCCAAACTTTGCTGCTGCTGCATCCCCTCATGTCCCATTACCCTCCTGCTTTAGCCTCTATCCTTCTCCTTGCCCCGCTCCTCTCGCTTTCTTTCTTGTTCCCACGTTCAATCTTTCGCATTCCTTCCACGTGTTCTCCCTCGCATCCTTCCCCTTCCTCTCTCTCTCTCTTCCTCCTGCCTCTGCCTTTGTTGCCTTCTTTAGCTCCCCTTCTTTGCATCTGACCTCGCTGTGGGGTCAGCGGTGAGGAGCTGCAGATAGATGCAAGAGGAAGATGGAGGAGATAGAGTTCTAGAAGTGCCTCACGGCTAAAACCCTTCCTCCTGATAGGTCCACGAGGAGCTGAAAGCCGCTCTGCGTCTGATTAATAATGAATGATCCAGATCAGCAGGTTGGAGTCAGAGCTTCACTCACTGCTGCTGTTCCTCCTCCTCCTCACCTGTAACAGGGAGGGAGGCGAGCAACGTGAACTGGGCCATGAGGCACTCTTGGATGCTCCCTGGGGTGAGGCTAAGTGATTCCTCTCCATCCCGGCTTCATGACCATGCAGCATTAAAGTATATCAGGCTGAGACTTCATCAGGTTCACACAAGTCAGAGAAAATACTCACAGGAGTCAGAGAGAAGCTTTGGACTGGGTTTGGATTTTCTTTGACTCCTATTGTTTATAAAGGAGTCAAAGAAAATCTTTACAAATCTACAATTTAAAGTGAGACTTTTAGAGCCAAAATAGGTTGTTTCTTAGATTCCTGATCAGGTCAGACTGGACCAGATTGATTTATGGCAAGTCGAGGTCTCTATGACAATGTGCTGAAAATGATCCCTGTAATTTATTTAGCTGTAGTGGTGGAAGCAAGAGCAGGACTGTCTGACAGAAACAGAACAGAAGAGCAGAAGAAAGCTAAACAGGAGAGTGAAAGAGCATGTACCAAAGGCTAAATCACAAGCTAGAAGCTAAAACATGAGTTCAGCTATTTTGATAATATCCACTCTAACCCACATGCAGCAGTTATTCTACAGTGACCTGTTTAAACCTGAGTCAATCAATGAAATGGAGAAGAGGCAAGTTACATTAGTGCTGCTTGGTAGATGAGCACTGGTAGGACATTCCCAGGATTCACTAAAACTACAAGATACTGATGTCCGACATCTTAGAGCACCAGGCTGTGAGTAGGGCTAATTGAGCTGGCTACTGAACTAAGGTACAAACTTACAAAGTTTCCTTGTTGTCATGTTTCAAGAATAGCGCTACACAAGTGTTGATAAATACATTACCTCTTTGTGTTCTCCTCACAGTCACTTGTAATCTACACACTGAGCATGACTGCATGAGCTTAGTAAAGTGAAACTGATTCTCTGTGTTGGGCTGACTCTAGATTTTCTCGTTGTAGTGTACTTTTAATTGAGTTTGGGCAACTAATATTATGTAACCTAGATTACTTGATAAATCCTGTTACATTTACTTATGACAGAGTAAAGACAACTTAATACTCTAAAGTAAAATAAACTGAGTATTTTCCCAATGCACTCATTTTTGAAATGCACGAAAACATTTTTTTAACACAAAGAGTTTCAAAGTACTGCGCCTCTTGAAAACACAGGACTGTGCAACAATTGTGAAGTGTTTTTTTGGGGGGGATTATTGCCAAGGCATGTTCGGGCAAGTTCCGCCATAATGGATAGCCTGGCTTAGCAATTTACAGTTTCATTTATCCTTTTTTCCTAAGTAACGTACACCACTGAGCAGTGGGGGGCTCCACATTGCAAATTAGGCTAACCAACATCTATCTCTGCTTTGAGCCAAGCAGGAACTTGAACAAGCAACCCTCAGGTTACCAAGCCCGGTTGGTTAGCAAATATTACGCTAATGCTAGGTAAAATCAGGTAACACAGGCATGAGTGAGAAATTCCAATGGAAAACTGTCCAATAGAAAAGAAAATCTGTCCGTCAGTGCAGTTCATAGAGCGGGGAAAGTTGACATTGGTTCTACGTGTTCATTCTACATTCCCTTGTAAAACTGCCACCTAGTGATGGGAAGTTCGGCTCTTTTCAGAGAGCTGGCTCTTTTGACTCAGCTCCCAAAGAAGAGCCGGCCTTTTTGACTCCTGATTGGCTCATAATATAGGATCTTTTCTAGCTGTATACTTTACCTCAAGTTTACAAAAACAAATAGTTTTTGTGTTGAAAACCCTTTGCCACACAGTGTTAACAAAATCCTTCTTACTTTTGTTTAGTATTTTAATCAAACTTTTACTGCACAATTTAACTAAAAACTGCTAAAATATCCACAGAACAGAACCGGAACTAAACTTAAACAAACAGAACCAGAACAAAACTCAAGCAAACAGTCATAATGTTCTCAGTATAGGTTGGCATTGAGAAAAATCGGATGCTTCGGCTTTGTTGGGCTGATCTGATTTCTCCTCTCAGTGAGTATTTGCCCCGTCTTCGAGAAGACTCTCTCAGAAGGAACAGATGTAGCCGCGACACACAGCCTCCCCTCCATCACCTTCACCAGATGTGGAAAAACTAAGGCCTTCTCTTGCCACTAGCTCAGTGTGAGCACTTGTCGAGCTAAGCAGCAGAAGGAAAAACCTGAGAGCAGGCTCTCTCTCAATGCAAGCCGGCTCTTCCGATTCACTTTTAAGCACCGGCTCTAAGAGCTGATGCTTTCAATCATGACACATCACTACTGCCACCTACTGGACTTAGGTGTGAAATGGGAAATTGGCTGCCCCAAACTTTGTAGCTACTCAATTCATTTAAGTAGGCGTCACCCAAAACAAGTGTAAAACTGTTTTTTTTTTATTTTTTATTATTGTTTTAAGTTTCTGTTACTCCAGAAAAACTAGTAAGAACTGCAGACTTTAAAAATTCCATTATGGTAACTCATCATTTTCAGTCTAGAAAGCTGTTGGGTTTTACTGTGCACCAATCAGTATCCAAATTCTCAAGTTCCCTCTGCTACTTTTGCTGATTTCTCGTAGTTCTGTCATCTTTACTTTAAGTTGACTACTTCCTCGTCAGCTCATATCCTTGAAACAAACTCACATCAGACAAGTCCTCAGTCCTCAAAAACCTCCCACTGTTAATGGCTTTCAAGTTGCCAGAAGTGTGGTTTGACTTTTATTCTCATGCTTTTTAAAGTTTTGAAAAAAAAGCCAATTTTAAACCCGAAAGAACTTCAGTATTAATTAGCTGTAAGTTGTCATCTTAACAAGTTCAACGAGTGGAAGTGATAACCATCGGTGGCAAATGTAATTATGCGTCTTTAATTAACAGAGGAAGCAGACAAAGTTTTGAATTTTTTTTTTTTTTTTTTGGGGCAAGATCAGCTCCATGACTTGTGCACACTGCAGCAGCAAACCTGCAAGAACAAAGTGTTTCTGGAGGACAAAACGTGCTCAGATTTAAAACCACAGAGAGAGGAAAAAAAAGTGGCAATGAAATGTAAAAAGATTATACAGAATTGTGTTTCTGCCCTGCACCTTTTTTTACACCTCCTGGCATCCACAGCAGGGATTGGTGGGTAGAACAGGACCTCCGAGGTAACTAACTGCCGGTTAGTGTGTGGTTCAGTAGACAAACTCATCAAACATGGTGAAAGTGAAATGGCGTTTGGCCGGTAAGCAGGTTTGATTTGTTTCCGGGGGTAAAAGCCTGCAGCGGACAGGAGAGGCAGGCTGCTGGATTAGTATTCAGCTGGCTGCAGACAACAGAGCCGCTCTGTTGGTGTTTGCCCCGTGGCTGTTGTCTTGCTGTCAGGTTAGCCAATGACACGTCAGAGCTCACCTCCCTGGCCCCAGCAGCAGCTTGTGGCTGTACTGTAATACACTCCCTGCTTTGAAACACACACCTACCATCATTTAAACATCACTAACAGGATGTGAATATACAAAATATTGATTTTTGTGACCTATACTGTTGCAAATTTTAATGAGGAATAATGAATTGTGAGCAAATATCTTCACTTTATAATATATGTTCAACAAATTTTGTAGTGGACAGCGTTTGCTCAGCTGTGATACGATGCTAGATAATAATAATAATAATAATAAATTTTATTTATAGAGCGCTTTTCTAGGTACTCAAAGACGCTTTACAGAATTAAAAACATCAGTTAAAACAACACAGTAGTGATAATAAAAATAATAACCTATAAAAATGAAAACAAGACAAAACAAAACATGGGATACATTTAAAAGCAGTTAGACATTAAAAACACTTTTAAAAAGATGAGTTTTGAGGAGGGTTTTGAATGTGGATGGGTTTGGACAGGCTCGGATGTGTTGTGGTAAGGTGTTCCAGAGGGTGGGGGCAGCGACAGAGAAGGCTCTGTCCCCCCCAGGTTCGGTGCTTGGTGTTGGGTGGTATGGAGAGGAGGTGGGCTTCTGATGAGCGGAGATCTCGGGAAGGGGTGTAATGGTGGAGCAGGTTGGAGAGGTAGGAGGGGGCCTGATTGTGGAGGGCCTTGTGGGTGAGGAGGAGGATTTTAAACTGAATGCGTTGGTTGATGGGGAGCCAGTGGAGTTTTTGGAGGACAGGGGTGATGTGATCTCGGGAGCGGGTGTGAGTGAGAAGGCGGGCGGCGGAGTTTTGGATATATTGAAGTTTTTTGAGTTGTTTTGCAGGGAGGCCGTAGAGGATGCTGTTGCAATAGTCCAGTCTGGAAGTGATGAATGCGTGAATTAAGGTTTCGGCGGTGGAGAAAGAAAGAGATGAACGGAGACGGGCGATGTTTTTGAGGTGGAAGAAGGCGGATTGAGTGATGCGATTTATGTGATTTTCCAGAGTGAGATGGGAGTCTAGGATGATGCCAAGGTTGTGGACGTGTGGGGATGGGGTGAGGGAAACATTGTCAATTGAGAGGCTGAAGTTGCTGGCGGTTGGGGTGAGGGATTTGGGACCAGTGATTAGGAGGTTTGACTTTTCACAGTTGAGTTGTAGGTAGTTTGCTTGCATCCATGATTTTATTTCGGTTAGGCAGTCGGTGAGGGTGGAGAGGGTTGGAGCAGTGATGGAGGTGGTGGAGATGTANAAAGTGCGGTGCCGGTGATATGGAGGGTTGATTGTAGTCTGGAGAGGAGGATGGTGTGGTTGATTGTGTCGAAAGCTGCAGTGAGGTCGAGGAAGATGAGGATAGTGAGATGTCCGGAGTCTGCAGAGAGGAGGAGGTCGTTGGTGACTTTGAGGAGAGCTGTTTCGGTGCTGTGGTTGGGTTTGAATCCGGATTGAAATGGTTCATACAGGTTATTGGAGGAGAGATGGGTTTTGATTTGGGAGGCAACTGGTGCAAGGTCTTAGAAACTGTCTTTCCCCTCCAACCTTTACCCTGCCTTCAAATAACCCAATAGACACAACTCTGGTGGTTTTTTGATTATGGGAGTTATTGCAGCCAGTTTGAGGGGTTGGGGGACAAAACCGGAGCTGAGGGAGGAGTTGACAATGGTGGTGATCAGGGGTGAGATGGCAGGGAGGCAGTCCTTGATAGATACTCTTCAGCTGTAAGTGTTTAATGACCATCTTACTCAAGGATACCAGGGTGGACAGTAAAGGTTTCAGGATTGAACTGCTGACGTTACAATTGAGGGCAACCCACTGTAGCTCTGAGCCACAAAAGATACCCGTTAACTATCAAACCCAAGGAATTGACCTTTTGCAAAAGCTTGCCCCCCTTAGTTACTGTTGCTAGCCTGACAAGCTTCTTGACGCCAACGGACTTTCAACACAGTGTCATGGCGGGGAGAACTATGCCGATGTGTGTCAGGGACTCTTTTTGGAGCGCAATATCCTCCAGGTCGAGGCAAAAGGGCTTAAAATAAGCAGTGGAGGGGTGTATTCAAAATATTAAAATAAGGAACGGTGGGAACACTATGACTATCGAGACAAAACCATACCAGTCAATGGGAAGATCAGAGAAACCCCACGACCTCCACCTCAAATGCAACGAGCACAGCCTTGTGGACCAGTCATGCTCTTTTAATTGCCGGGTGAGTTCTCTTATGTTAGCCTAGTATTGTTGAAATATGTTTATCTGTGTCCACATCCTGCATAAGAGTGTTACCGTTAGGTTAGCTAGCTCAACTTACAGGTGCCCTGTAATTTAAATTAATATGATAGTTGCTAACAAGTTACAGCTCTGACCCCCCCAGCCAAACTCTTGGGTACCTACTGTCCCATTTACATATGCCATAGGCACATTGCTTCACCATTTTGCTTGTCGTAGGTCTGTGTGTGATTGGACAATGACCATCTGGGGGCGGGCTTTTGCGAAAGGCCAACTACACAGTCAGTTTCTAAAATATTCATCACAAAGTGCATGATAATGTACATACAAACTCCAGTTATAGGCTCCATTATCAATGCCCATCCAATTCTGGCAACAACAGCATTAATTTGCATTCTATGACTTGGGATAATGTGGCCGAAAGTTCTGTTTTCCCAAGAGAAGCTCATGTGTGTTGAATATATTGCTCCATGAGCTCAACAGACTTCCATTGACAAAGTTGTGTGATATTGAGATAGTTTTGTACTTGAGTAATTTGACAAAGTGATGGCAGAGGATCATAGAAGTCAATGGTGTGAACAAAGGGGGGCAGGGGGGGACAGTCGCTCCCCCTCTATGGCCCAATTGTTGAAAACCATATACTTAAGTGCCCTCTTTGGAAGGAAAGTTGCGCTGAAGTGCCCTCCTGCTTGGCAATCCACACTGATCTGCCCATAGACTGTATAATGAGTGGAGGTAACGACGGCTCAAACTGGTGTCTGGCTGCAGTATAGGTCATAAGCCCCGCCCCCTGGTGTCTGACTGCAGTATAGGTCATAAGCCCCGCCTCCCCATGTATTCCAGATATGAGCCGGGAAAACGTAAAAAAATTACGACACCTCGTAGAAACGTTTCTCTCATCTTTACGCTAAGGTAGTATGACGATGTCATTTGGCTGCATGGTGTTCAGGTGGTTTTTTTCTGAGAAGTTGGTTTCTCATTAGTTATTGGACGTTAAAAACCGCGATATAAGTTTCGTTTTACGATAGTTGACAGCTGCTGTTCGTGAGTAGTTTTTATTGGGGATATAAGAAACTTCGGGAAAGAGAGCCAAAAGGAGACTAAACGTTCTAAAGAAGTAGAAATACATATTTTTATTTCTCTTTTTTATTTGGCTCCACCGGAAATTCTCTACTGCGCAGACTCTGGCTGCACAATGGTGGCTCGAGAAACAGGGTTTTTTGGCTTCAAAATCATAGAACGGTGACAGGGGGAAGCACGCTGTCCATTCTATATACAGTCAATGGATCTGCCCCTTTGGGTGTTTAAGGTCTTGTTTACACGACAACGGTTTTAGGGGAAATTGAAAAATATTGTCCAGTTTTCTCAGAAACAGCGTTTTAGCAGACCTAAAACGCAAACTTGTCCAGAGTGGATTTTTTCTGAAAAGCTGTTTCCACTGTCCCTGGGTAAGCGCAAAGACGGTGTTTCAGGGTGAAACGCTGACATCATGCTCAGCTCTGCATGTGCGCATAAAACCTCCACTGTGCCAGGCACAAACCAAACTACAACAACAGTGACCTACCGTTTCATTCTTCTGCTGCTGAATCTACTGGCTGCCTTCTATCCAAAATGTGCAATTATTGCACTATTTCTGCAATTAGAGAAGAAGTCTTTAACATAAACTCCAGATGATTGACTCACCTCTTCTTCAGCCTCTAAACGATTGTATACAGCTCCTACAGTTATATCCCCATCTACAGGCCTGACATGCGTACTACTGCGTTTTAAGTCCCTCAGTGTTTTCATGTAAACGCAGATTTTTTATTGCATTTTCCTGCGTTTAGGATGAAACGCTGTGATATGTTGTTGCTTAAACAAGGTTTCAAACATGATGAACTGTCCTACCAGGAGCCAAAACACACTCCAAAGCCTTCTTGGTAGCCAAAATGTGACAAAGTGTTCTCTTAGGGGCCACATATCTGAGGATAAAGTTGTCGTCATTCCATAAATGTTGATGCCTTTACACTTGTTTTTCCTCTCTCTGCACCTTGTAAGATTCCTAAGTTGTGTGGGAGTTGAGGGGTAGATTTTTGTTTTCTAAAACTATCACCTTAGAGGCAAAACTTCTCTCTTACCTGCCAAACTTTACCGGCAGAGCTTAAGAACACAGATTTCAGGACTAGTGGCAGACATCAATTCAGCTTTTTGGTGGAAAATCTCACCAACCTGTTTGCTGGAACTGAAAAAATCAATTCAGCACCAACAGCTACTCTGATCTCTCTATCCACTTCCCTGTGCTCTCAAAAACATAAAGAAGCCGAAAATAATCTTCAAAAACATGAGGATAACAGGATAAAGATAGCCTCCTATGGGCTGGTAACGCTGTAAATAAATAACTGTACACTGCATCTTTCTGAAAATACATACTGCCTGTGTTATTCCCCAATATCACAGTGATGAGACACAAACCTGGCTCTGAGATTGTCATTAATGTTGGAAAATAAATGCCATTAAAATAGCTGGTTGAAGAAATGCCTGTTAGCAAACATAATTATAACACCAAAAGAATATCAGATTGTGAGCTGCATGTTTTCTAGACTTAATGCTCGCTAATGAGCTGTCAGAGGGAAAATAATATTTTCTGCTTATTAGTCTGTGCCTGGCTTTGTTTNGGGGGGGGGGGGTGTGTGGTGCAGTTGGTGGCTGAAGTGTGGGGGTAAAATAATCAAAATAAAGACCACCAGCCAAAGCAAACATGCCAGCTTTCAGGAAATTCAATAAAAGGCTTTGCAAATGCTTTATGAGGTAAGAAACACAGCGACACGTCTATGAGGCCTGAGGGAGTGAAGGAGGGAGCCTCAAACACAAACAGAAGAGTGATTTTAGACGCCACAGGATGTCTCGCGTCTTAATGAAAGGTTGAATGGGACGGATTTTAGAATTTAGGAAATAAGCACTCTTCACTGAGAACACATCAACTCCAAAGAGACCATATGGCTGCTCTCAGGTTACTTTGTGTTGTCTTTGTGGAAGTGAAACTTGCTCCTTTTTCAAACAAAATACCCAGGTTTACTCTGTATCACTATCAGCTCTCAGAAGTTTTGGGAAGTTAATGTCAGCACTTCATGTTATCTGTTAGCACAGCTGGTAAATGCACCACTGAATAATGCTGTTTTGCTTTTGTGAAGCCTCCACCACTGCTGTCACTCACTGTTTTAACTGTGGAGTGGAATGAGCCAAATATAATCAAAATGAAATTTGAGTTTCAGTTTTTCCTTTCAATTGGTGTCACATTTTCTTTTGGAAATGAAATTGGGACATTGAGTAAAATGTAAATAAAAACAGAATATAATGATTTGCGAATTCTCTTCAACCTATATTTAATTGAATTCACCACAAAGACAAGATATTTAATGTTCAAACTGATAAACTTTATTGTTGCGTGCAGAGATTTCTCCAGATTTACTGAAACTTCTGATTATATTCTGGACTGTTGATGATGTTGCTTTGCAACTGAACATTGAGAAACATTGTTCTTAAACTGTTGGACTATTTACTCATGCAGTTGTTGACAAAGTGGTGAACCTGGCTCCATCTTTGCTTGTGAAGGACTGAGCCTTTGGGGATGCTCCTTTTATTCCCAATCATGACGCTCACCTGTTTCTAATGAACCTGTTCACCTGTGGAATGATCCAAACAGCTGTTTTTTCAGCATTCAGCAACTTTACCAGTCTATTGTTGCCCCTGTACTAGCTTTTCTAAAAACATGTTGCAGGCATCTTTTTCAAAATGAGCAAATATTTGCACAAAAACAATAGTTTATCAGTTTGAACATTACATAGTTACTCTTTGTGGTGTATTCAACTGAATAAAGGTTGTAGAGGATTTACAAAACATTGTATCTGTTTTAATTTACATTTTACACAACGCCCCGACTTCATTGGAATTGGGGTTGTATATAACCTTTTGAGTCTATTTTAAAACAGTTAATACTCCTCACAGAAGGTCTGATTAGTGTCAGAGTGCAATGACTTTAACCTGATAGTCCAAGGACCACATTTTAACATTATGGTATTTGAAGTAAAGTCATGACAGAGGATTTGTCTCAAAGCTTTAAAAAGGTGATAGTATGTTCCATGACATATGACGGTGACTTACCTTAAAACAGCTGGAGACGTCCTTGTTCCATTGTATTCATGTTGAGCTGATGTTGTAGTCTACAGCTCATCTTTACCAAAAGTAAACACTTTTCTTGACACAGTCCATTGCCCAGCCTGCCAGGATAGCTTGTGTCAAATTTTCATGAACCCCATGGGCACTGTTTGGCTATTTTACAACTTAAAATATCAGAAAAAACCTCAGAAAACTGAATGGAAAGTTACTTTCTGCAATGCATTTAAATGGATATCTGAGCTGAGAATGTCTATGTGTATAAGAATAGCTGTATACACTGTGCTTCGCTCATCACGTTTGAGAGCAGTACATAGCCAAAGGTCAATTATTTTTACCTTAAAATGACAAGTTTTTAATATTAAGGAAAAAAAAAAAAATTGGTGCTTACAGATGAAACAAAAAGAAAAGCTTGAACCTTCCAGCAGCCTCATCCTGTACCTGACTTATCTTACAGGAATGTGTCGTTATTCAACATATTCACGTCTGTTATACGACTTATCATATTAAATATGTATTAAATGTGATGTAAAGAACCTCAGTAGTTTTTGATCTGTCGTTGAGTGCAGTCGGTTGATGTGATGTTAGAGTTGGACTCTTGTTACAGATCTTTTTTTGCTATCACTGCTCATGAAAACGTTTTCAGTCATTTTTCATGACAGGCTCCTGATATCAGAGCAGACAAAAACAGATATCATGCTTTGTAAGTACTTCATTTGAAAGTTGATACGGGCTTTTTTCGCTCGCCCCTCAGGCGTTTTCACAATAAATGCAGCCTGTCTGCTACGAGCCATCAGAGTGTTCTGGCTCTAACCATCCCAGGCTGGTTGAAGCAGCATCAAAAAGCACATTGCAATCAATAACAAGGTAGATTTTAATGGAGGCTGATCACTGTGTGGTGTGTGTTGCGAGCTGTTGCCCTCCAGGCAACCTGCAGCTACGTGAACACCACAGTGAACAAAAAAAAAGTCTTTTTTAACAAAAACACAGATAACGGTCTGTAAAGCAGATGGATCAGAATCATTTTGGTCGACTCTTGTGTTGTGTTACATGTTAACTGAGAAGTGAGTCAGGTGAAAATTTGGCATGGATAGCACAGTGAAGGAACAGGTGAGTAATCATTAAATCATAGGCAAAGAAGTCAAGGACTGACGTCATCACTGTTCATCAGAATTGTTGTGAAGAAGCTTCTAGAGGCTGGAGTTAATCAGTGATGAGGTCTATTTTTACTCTCTGAGGCTTGTTTCTCAAACAGCGTGAAAAAAATTCATCTCTTGAAACTCCAAGCCATTTGCTCAACATTCATTTGAGACTCAAATCACTTTTCTTTAAACCCTCCGAACTCTGAGCCGTCTGTTTCACACACTTTCACTCAGTTTGCCTGTTCTCTGCCTGTGTCGATGCAACCACAACCTGCACTGCAAAAACAGAAATCTAAGCAAGTCATTATGTCTTATTTTTAGTAAAAATTTGTCTTACTGTTCTTGATTTGAGCCACATTCACTAGACAAGGTCATCAAAATGTCTAATTTCAAGTTTTTCAAAGACAAAATTGAGGCATCAATTACTTGTAACAAGTAAGAAAAAAATCTGACAATGGGATAAGATAAAAGATTCTTGTTTTAAGACATCTTTCCTAATTCAAGAAACTTCCTGGGCGAATTCGTCTTATCCCATTGGCTGATTTTTTTGACTTGTTACAAGCAATTTACACCTCATTTTTGTCTTAAAAAACTTGAAATAAGACATTTTTATGACCTGGTCTGGTGAATGTGGCTCAAATTAAGAACAATAAGATATTTTTTACTACAAATAAGACTTAATGACTTGCTTAGATTTCCGTTTTTGCAGTGTGCAATTGAAGCCATGTTCTATGCATTTTTTAACAACAAAAGTCTAGGGTAAGAGACTGTACTTTTTTTAAAAAGTTATTTTTGGGGCTTTTCATGCCTTTAATTTGATAGTGAAGGACATTGGATAGAGGATAGAGGATAGGATAGAGTAGGAAAGGGGGAGAGAGTAGGGAGTGGCATGCGGGAAACAGGCCACAGGTTGGATTCGAACCCGGGCGAACCTTGTGGTGCGCGACCTAATCCACTAGGCCATCTGCACCCCAGACTGTACATTTTTGATGGTTAAGTGACTTAAGTTTTTGAGTAGACATCAAAATTTAAAGACAAAAATGTGATGGTGATATAGACCTGTCTAGAGCTTGTAAACAGTTATGGCTGCTTGCGCATTTTGGCAACAGAAGTGGTGTAGAGTCCAATTGTTAGTCAAGTGGCATTGGGGTGTTAACCACCAAAAAGTGCAATTTTTAACTTAAATTTTTCTTTTTGGATGGAAAACAACTTCCAGTTTTGTCAGATGTTAGTTAGTGGATGAGGACACCAAAAAGTAAGACGGATGTTTCATAGGGAAATCCAGTGTTTACTCTAAAGTTTGTTCGATGATGTTAAAATGTGCTTTGTGAGTCTTTGAGAGTTAAAAAAAAAACACATTAGAATACACAAGACTGGATTGAAGTTATGTAATGAATAAGAAAAGAGAAAAATTGTTGCAAAAAAATGATTTAGAATGCAGCCTAAGAGACAGTCAGGGATAAAAATGTTTTTCCAATTGTCTATAAAACAAGAGAAATTCCAGAATCACTTGAAAAATCGAAAAAATTCGAAATGGTTACTTTCACTGTTGATAGACATGTTTATAGGAGTCACCGGCCTTGGTCATTTTCACAGAATTAAATGCAGTTCTTTTTTAAAAACACTTGGACACCCCTGGTTTAAGAATGCTAACTCATCTGGATAAATGGAGCTAAATGCTGCTTCCGTTACCAAAATACCTGTGCTTTTTTTTTGATGATGAGGTTTGTGAATGGGTCTATTTTGACAAAGACATGCTGGTTTGTACTACACCTCTGTCTGACTGTCCTACCTTCAACCTAAGTGCTAATTCCACTCAACCTGCTCAGACTATGCCACATGCAGCAATCACCTCTAAAATAAATCACTAATACTTTGTTCAAACGACTATTTGACTTTGGGTTAATATCGCAATCGGGCTGGGAAAGTGCTGCAGACATCTGCTGGCTGACTCTCATTTCTGTCCCCTGGAGAGCTCCCAGTGTGATAACATCCAGGTGTGTGCTTATCACGGTGCACGGCCCTCCCCACCCTTATAGAAGTTACTCTGCATAACTGAGTATGCATATGTCTTACTGACTGGTTTCTTCTCACCGACTGTGTTTCAAACTATTTTTGTGCAATAAACAAACACCAACTCGACTAAGCCTGCGAGTCATCCTCTGAGAGCAGAAATGCACAAATAAGCCAGAGCTGAATTTGATCTGAGCATGAGGGAGGACTGAATCACGGGTCTAACAAATAATTTGAGCATCTAGAGAAATTGTGTAACAACGTTTGAGAGTGTGATATAGTTTCTCACAGGCGCAGTAATCAAAGCTGCTCACTTCTGCTTGTATGAACCCTGAGGGAGCACAAACTACCTGCATTCTTGCACCTTTTTAACTTGTCCTTAAAGTCGAGGTCATCCACTTGAAGCCTGACTGATTTGCAGGAAGCACAGTTAGTATTTCAGTAGGTTTTCTATTCAAAGTCTTATATTTAGAACCATGTGTAGATTTTTTTCTTCCTTATGGTCTGTTTTCCTGTAGGAATGTCATTTGAACTGTTTTAGTAACAAAGCCTAAAGCTGCCCTCTGTTTTACTGTAATGTCACGCAATCTCTTGAAGGCCACGACCTTGACAGTCGTGTTAGAGGTTTTTATGGGTAGCTGGTGTCGTTTCTGCTGATTGGTGCTTTACAGACGTAGATTTCAAGCCCCAGCAGACCCTCTACATTAATTTGGGAAATTTCCACACTGTTAAATATAACTTGTTTCAACGTACAATTTGATGTAAAGGGCTTCCTTATTGTTTTAACACCAACAGAAGTTATCTTGGCTACACAAAAGGTCTTGTGTCAACCCTTGCCTTAGTTTGGTTGATTCAGACGTGTTAGTTCACTTGACTCCTTCAGATACTTCTCTGAATGAATTTATCTCTTTCATCTCAAGTAAACTTTTCAGTTGTGTTGCTCACATAGACTGTATAATGAGTGGACGTAATGACGTTCAGCTCAAACTGAAGCCTCCAGCAGATGCCCCGCCCCCTGGTGTCTGGCTGCAGTATAGGTCATAAGCCCCGCCTCCCCATGTATTCCAGATATGAGCCGGGAAAACTTTAAAAATTACGATACCTCGTAGAAACGTTCCTTTCATCTTTACGCTAAGGTAGTATGACGAAGTCATCTGGCTGCATGGTGCTCGGGTGTTTTTTTTCCTGAGAAGTTAGTTTCTCATTAGTTATTGGACGTTAAAAAACGTGATATAAGTTTTGTTTTACGATAGATGACAGCTGCCGTTCGTGAGTAGTTTTTACCGGGGATATAAGAAACTTCGGGAAAGAGCCAAAAGGAGACTAAACCTTCTGAAGAAGAAGAAATAAATATTTTTATTTCTCTTTTTGACTTGGCTCCACCGGAAATTCTCTACTGCGCAGACTCTGGCTGCACAATGGCGGCTAGAGAAACAGGGTTTTTTGGCTTCAAAATCGTGACAAGCAGAAGCACGCTGTCCATTCTATATACAGTCATTGGTTGCTCATGACACACAAGCAACTGATTTATGTCATGGAGCTCTGTCCTGTGTCATTGCATAACTTTTGGATGTACAGCAGGGTCTCATATCCATTGTGTCCCTCCCTTACTCATGGTGTAACTTGTGACCAGAAGTCACATGCAGCATGAGTCACATGCACAAGAAGCCAAAAAAAGCAGCTTTCAGAGCAGAAATTAGCATATTTACATCCTGGTACAAAAACTGCCTCCTGTCTGAATCGCTCATTTCACTAATGGCACACACTGTAAAGGGGGTGAATTTTTTTCTAACATGGCTTTTTGGAAAATATTGCAATCAAGAGCTCGCCCAATCAGAGACACAGCTCAGATCACGTGGCTAATGGGCGCCCAGTGGCTGTGAGTTTAGGCACACTTCACTCGTCCCACTTCCAATATGGTTCCACTGGCCGTTTTGCTTCCAAACACAAACACTGCAGAAACAGACGGGTGACGTCACAAAGACTATGTCCATGTTTCATACAGTCTATGGTTACAATTCACAAAGGCATTCTGGGTAAAACTTGAAAGCTGTAGTTTTACTTAACAGGTGGGAGGGGCTAAGGTGATTGTCAAGTCGACATACATTACTGATTAATTTGGACATAAATGTTAGTTGAGTTGTATTTTGTAGCTGAAATGATGCCAGCTTTAACTATGTGATATTACAATCACTTCAGTATTTTTTTTCATTTTGACATAGAATAATTTTCTGGAATAGTAAAAGTGAAAAATCGCACATTGAAGTGTATCTAACACAAGTACAGGGAGAGGAAGCACACTGCAAAAACTGAAATTTAAGCCAGTTCCTATGTCTTATTTTTCTTGATTTGAGCCACATTCACCAGACCAGGTGATAAAAATGTCTTATTTCAATTTTTCAAAGACAAAAATGAGGTCTGAATGACTTGTAACAAGTCAAAAAAAATCTGCCAATGGGATAAAAAAAAAATCACTCATGAAGTCTTAGCAATTCAGACTTCATGTTTGTCTGAAAAAACTTGAAATAAGACATTTTATCTGGACTTATCAGTAGAATGTAGCTCAAATCAAGAGTAACAAGACAAATTGTATTAAAAATAAGACAAAATGACTTGCTTAGATTTCAGTTTTTGCAGTGCAATGATTGCTGTTGTGGTCTTAAATTATCCATTATTCCACAAGTAAAAAAAAAACAGGAATAAAATTGGTAACAAAATTGAGAGAGGTGGAAATGAAGAACTTCTGTTGACCTCTGGTGTATGCGTGACCTTGTCTTTAAGGTTTTGTTGTGTCCTGTTTATGTGTATCAGTGAAAAACTGTGAATAAGTGAGTTGTTGTCACCTCTCATGTGTGAAAGCCCAAACTTCCTCTCTGCCTCCTTTCTCTCTCTTATTCCACATCCGTCTTCATTGTTTTGTCTGTATTTCACACTCTTTCGCTGCTTCTGTCTTTCGCTGGCTCTTTTTAATCTTCAGGCCTTTATCTCTCCGTCCTTCACTGCTGCTGTCTCTCTCCATGTTCCCTCTGTCTTTCCCCCTCTCGTCCTTTGTCTCTCCCCCCTCTTTCCCTCCCTCCCTGCTAAGCAGGAGGACCTCTGATGCGAGGCTGATATCTATTCACGCGGGTCGTTCATCAGCACCGTGTCGCTCTTTAAGCAGCGAGCAGGAAGCCAGATCAATAAGATGGCTGAACGGATGGCTCGCTTAAAGAGTCCTCTTCAGCCTGGAGAGATAAGGCATTTTTTTCTGAATGGATTGCACTTAAAAGAGTCACCGAGGGTGGGCAGGGGCGGGTGGTATATGGGCGATGAATAAAGATCTGAATGCATCACAGTCAGCGTGAAAATGGGCAAAGGCATTCAGAATGAAAATGAACAGGTTGTATAACTTTGGAGAAAAATCAGTGAAGGCTCTCACTGTTCGGTGCATATGTCTGGAGAATATATGCTTTAACTTGAAGTTCTAATTAAATCCATGTCAAACCCCTAAAGAGAGATAATTCAGGCATATTATCCCTGTGATATTACACCAAAGAAGAAACTTACAGTGAACAGAAAAGAAAAAAAACATATGTCTTTATTCCAGGACAGATGCAGCTGTAGTTACATGGACGTAGAAATCAATTGGACAGAAGCTGGGGACACAACAGGTCAATTCAGGCAATCTTCCATTGACTGCTGCTGCTGCAACAAGCAGAGAGCAACAAATACTGAACTGCCTGTCAAAGCCAGTAGCAGATAACAGGCTCAGATCATTGTCTTAAGTGTTTGTGCTCTTGTACACGGAGCCAAAAAAGTGTCAAGTACGGAGTAATGCTTCGTTATCTGGGGGGAGTTATTGTCTCAGACTGGGGCAGAGGTGAAATGTGCCTGACTCTTTCCTACAGGTTGATTTGATATGTGTGGATCTGATAGTCCCTGGCATTGCTTTTGCTGTTGAGATTTCACTTTCTAGTTTTTTGACCAAACAGGGTCAAGTATTTACGGAGCCCCTAAAGGGACAAGAAAAGGTTTAAAAAAAATAACAATTTCACTTGCGCACTTGAAACTTTTACATGCTCACCTGAAAATTTCAAGTGCTCACCTGAAACCTTTTCTGGTGCTCACTTAAAAGTTTTAGGTGAAATTTTGTGTACACCCAACAATAGCTACAGAATTGGCCAGATGTTTGAAGCTGTCCCTCTATGAAATCAAACACAGGATCCAAAGCGGTGAATCCTTTACGTCGAAACAGAGCATAGGACTTCAAAATTCTCTTCAGGTTTCTCTCGGACACAACTTTACCATGACGACTTGCAAGCAAGGCAGCAATGTCATTATAATAAAGTCACAGGTGATGATACGCATGCACGAACTCTTGTACTGTCATTTTGTAGAGAAGAAAACTATCAGGTGTGGATCTGAAGCATTTCTGGTGCGCACTATGGTTTCAGGTTAACACATAAAAGTTTCTGGTGAGCACGTAAAAATTTCAGGTGAGCATGTGAAAGTTTTAAGTGCGCATGTGTAATTATTATTATTTTTTTACCTTTCTTGTCCCTTTAGGGGCTCCGTAAGTATTCAACCAAGGTGTGTAATAAGAAGTCTTGGTATCTTTACTTGATTTGTTGATTCTTATTGGACTCTTTGCACTATTAATTTCTTTTTTGCTAATGTGACTCTGAAAATTTCCATGTCATGGGACCAATAAAAGAGTATCTTATTATATTTAGGGGTGCAAAATCTTGGATTTTCTTTTTTGTCTCCAATATGCTGTTATTTTGCAACTTAATTCGCCAATTACCGATTCTTATGTTTTATTTTTTGCACAAAATTAAGCAGTGAGAAAAGAGAACTGTGTTTTTCTCTGCTGAAAAAGAATCACCTGGATTTATTTTTACGTAGAACTGAGCTGTCTGCCAGAAAAAGGACAGAAGAGCAGACAAAAGCTAAACAGGAGAGTGATAGAGCATAGGCTAGATTAAAGGTTAAGCTGTTTGTGATAATGTTGATTCCTGTCCACATGCAGCAGTTATTCTGCTGTGATCTGTTCAAACCTGAGAGTCTATCAGTAAAATGAAGAGCCAGGTGATGTTTGCTCTGCTTGGTGAGGTTGGAGTTGGTAGATGAGCACTGGTAGGACATAACCAGGATCCACTAGCATTATAGATGTGTGTGTTATACAAGGCTGTGAGTAACACTAAATATGGCCTGGTACCAAATTACAGTACAATTCCAGTTTGTTGTTACATTTCTGCACAAAATCTGTAACCGAAAAAGGCGTAGGCTGAATCCAAAGCTTTTTTTTTGTCTGTCCTTTACAATCCATAAAATAACCCATAATATTCATAACTCAAAAAAGAAAAAAAAAAGTTTCACTCTGAATTATTTGTCTTAATCATTCTAGTCAGTTTACATTGTAATTTTTGATCATTTCACCTTCAATGTCTTTTTGAAACTCATCAGAGCTCTTCACCATTTCAAATCATCTCTCAGTCCATTCCATAATTTAACTCATAGAAATGAAACACATCTATATTTAACAGAAGTTCTCACATTACTTATTTCAAAGACACCCAACTCCACTTGAATTATAATTTCTTTATCTCAGTTTAAAACTTTTTTGAATACAAGTGAAGAGACTTTTGTTCTTTCCTCCAAAAGTATTTCTAAGCTTTGTCATGGATCCAATATCTAAGAATTTGAGGGTGCATCTTAAAGCAATCTATTCATAATTTACTTGTGATTTCACAATACGAAGCTTTATGATAACTGTTTTCTGTAGTTTAACAAAGAAAAGTAGAGTTAAAAAGAGGACCTACTGTCCATTTATGTATTTCAAAACAAACAAGTCTTGGCAAAAGTCACCTCAGAGTGTGATTTTTTTCTCAGCATAAACTTGAATTTTTTCCTCCACATGTTGACATTATGGTTTGGTATCATTGCAAACTTTTCTAGTTTGGGGCTGGAGTTTGTATTTCTGTGTTCACTTGTCAAAATTGAGCCATCAGAGATGACAGAAAACGCCAGTGTGCAAATTTCTATTTTTACACTGGATGTTTTCCTCGAGGAAATTCAGAAACGATGTTGGATTCACTGGGGTTCAGGCGTTTTGCCATCATGCCGCTGATAGCTGGATCATCGTCAGCCAGCTGCCAACGCTGACGCGAGCTGCGGCGTTGGAAGTTTGGGCCAGAGAGCCTCAGGAACGCTGTCAGGGAATCAAGGAATGGCGCGACAGGCAGGGGATGAAGTCCAGATTGCAGCAGATATTGTGTCTGATGTATTTGCCAGGCACACAGAAACACACATGCACACTCTTTGTCTTTATTGCTTTGTTTTTTTCCCCAGCTCCCTAAGTGCAAGAGTGAAGGCAGCTAAGGGACACACACACGCTCACGTACACACTGTGACACTGCTAACAAACCACCTCGCCAAGACATGTCACTCCTACCTTCATCACGGCGAGGCATTGAATTTTTCTGTCTCTATGTATTTTATTTGCACAAATGTTGAAAATGCTGAAAATGGGGGAGGAAAAAGCATTGAGTGCTGGAGCAAAATGAAAAATCCCGTAGAGCTTAGAGAAAGTGAAAATGAAAGTAAGGAAGAAAGAAATCAAAATGAGGGAGCAGCTTCTTAATGTCAACTCAGAGGAGGATAAACATCCAGAGTGAAATTAAAGCCATAAAACAAACCTTCATGTTTGCAAATGTTTATTGTATTAAACAACAAGAGAGGTAAATGTGTCGGAGTGAACTGAGGTGAATGCATTCACCACAAACAATCACGTCTGTCTGAATTTTCTCACAAAGCTCAAAACAATCTCACTCCTGGTGGGTTTCATTCATACATAACCTCTCTCTCTTTGTGTCATGTGACCATTAAACATCATCAGGACATATTTTGTAATTTTGTAATGACAGCTAATGACGCTATTCACATGCCCCAGGTGTGTTTCTTTCTTTTTTTCTTTCTTTCTTTTTCTTTCTTTCTTTCTTTCTTTCTTTCTTTCTTTCATAGTGTGTCTGTAACTCTAATTCACATGTCCCAAACCTGCTTAAAGTCAGGCCAAAATATGCCTACCCTCATATTTCATTGAAAAAAAAAATTGATTCTGGAGCTTTTGTGGTGATACAATACTTGCTAGTGCCCCCTATTGACTAAAAACATCCCCTCGCCCCCCACCTCTTTCCCTGACATGCATTAAATTTTTTGTGTATACCAATCATGCCCAGACCTACCAAAACGTCTCTCATGACCATAATGAAATTCTGAGCAGGAGGCTTTACAGTATTTTACTGCTCATCACCTCATGACCATGAGTGAGGAGGGCACACAGTGGACATGAGACTCTGCTGAACATGGGTGTATCACGTAGGTCACACAGGCTGTCTTTGCCCTTCCATAGACTGACTGGCCAAGCCCCTCAGCTTGGACCAATTAGCGACAGCACAGACCACATGTCAGGGGTAACACTGAAGAATGGTATCCTCTACTGTCTGAATATATTGTATAGTACAATATATTGCAGTACATTTAATTACTGTAAATGACTGTAATTTGTTAGGAAACACTGTCTACACCACCGAGCGTACACAGCTGGACAACATCATAGAGGGAAGATAGTGTCCCATGTCCACTGTGTGCCCTCCTCACTCATGGTTACATCACACATTGCATTCAACTCTTTAAATTTCCCACTCTTCCACAAATACTGTATTTTACTGTGATTTCAAACATCAGCATACTGTTACAGGACTTTGTGTCTGCGCTTCGAATTTACCAGACCACAATGCATTGCTGAGAACAGTGCAAGACTGTATTACATAAAAACAATAGATAACTGCTGAAAATTGGCTGTAAATCAACAGCAATTGCTTACAGTGGCAACAGGAAATCATGGCTTTTTGCTGCCCCAATGGACGCGCAGAGGCAAGGGCCCGATTATCACCACACGTGACTTTAATCTTTCCCTTATGCTCACAAAAATGTAATGCTATATGGGTAGTCTTCAGCATCTGGCGGCACGTTGTGTAGGAGCTCATGACTTCTTTTTTCGAAAGCAGGCTCTGATGGTCCACAAGGTTCAGACCTGTAGCTCATTAAATAATAATTCAGATCACTGTGGGCTGTAATCACCTCTTCTGCCAAGCTCTGACAGACCAGAACACGCATGAATATGCATGACGTTGAGGAGGAAAATCAACACCAGTGGATTTATTTGTGCATGACAGAAAGTGATACACAGAGTCATGCACGTCCCGCTCATGAATATGATTTCAGATGTTCCCAACGCTCCCACTTTGTGTCATTTCTCCTCTTCTGTAATTAGTCTCATTCGACTCTTTTGACCTGCCTCTTCTTCTCTCTGTGTCCACAGCTGCTTCCTGTCCCTGCTCCTGGTGGCCGCCGTGGTTTGGAAGATCAAACAAAGCTGCTGGGCGTCACGGCGGCGAGAGGTGAGTCAGAGACCTGTGGGAATATTAACAACCAAAGGAGAGTGAAGGCCTTTTTACATGACTTTGAAACTTATCGTTGACATTTTATATGACCGTGGATCTGTTGACTTTGGCGATGCTGCTCAGGGTGAACCAGAGAACGTGATGTAAAGAGGTTCAGTGTGGGTGTGTGGTGAGATATCACAACTAGCATGGAGAGATTGGCACCAGAGATAATTTATGAACCTTCCCGAAGCTGCGTGGGTCTACCTTGCTATGTTGCAGGTGGAGGTGGAGGTGGAGAGCATGTAATGACACCATTTATGTCGTGTCCCATCCACCTCCACACTCCTGGTGTGGAGGCCGTCTTCAACACCTGGAGCTGGAACCTCGTTGGTGTGAGGTTCAGTGTCAGCTCTGCAGGGCAAGAGCTTTGGGCTGAGGGTGCAACAGGTGCAGGCGTTTATTCATGGAGTAAGGTTAAGGTGTTTTCCTTTTTGAACGCCTGGTTTAGTTTCTTAAAAAGCCACAAACAACCTCACAAAAATGGAGCACAACCGTGTTACATACCTCTTTTAGTTCAGGAGACCAAGGGAATCAGGACATGTCCACCAGCAAGCCAGTGAAATTACACTGTACAAGTGTATTCTAAAAATAATATGTGAGACAGATAACAACCTGAACTGGTCCCACTTTGAATTGGGAAATAGTAAGAAGTCAAATAAATTAAATTGAATTGAGAATTTTTATGTTAACCCTTTAACTACCTCCTTGATCAAATGGTTTACCCCATTTTGAGTCACTATATTTCAATAAAGGCGGTCCCTAACTGGACTCAAACTGATTTGACCATCTCTGTCACTTGGTAGAAGTATGCGATGGATCTAGAGCCTTGAAAATGTCTTTTTTATTTATTTATTTTTATTTGTTTGTTGTATAACCAGTTTTTTCTTCGTTTTGCACTTGGTTCTTTTAGTTTTTTCATGCAAAATGAATGATTTGCACAGTAGGACTCGATCACAAGTAAAAATGAATGTGAGAATTATTAATTATTGCACTTAAGTCAAGATGAAAATTTAAAACACCAGGTTTTCCGGTAACACTTCATATTAGGTATGCATATTCACTGTGAACTAGGTGCTTGTTAACAAGCACACAAGTAGCTTACTTGCCTCTAATTAGTATTTATTAAGCACGCATTAGCCTCTTATTCTACATAGCCTTATTCAACTTTTATTATGCCATGAATTAAGACTTTTCTATATATAAATGCCTAATTATTGTTCAGTAACTAGAAATTAATGCATTGTTGTTGCTGAATAATGATGTGATTACTGTTCTTGTGGTACTGCCCCTTTACAAGGCCCTAATAACTTACTGGCTATTCACATCATTATTCAGTTTTACACTCAAGACACTGTGTGTGAAACAGCTGATACAACAGATCCTGGGTCAGTCAGGAGCAGCAAAAAAAAATCGTGGCTTTGGAGATCACATGATCACGATGTCTGAAATTGCGATCAAAAAACGATAAATCATTCAGCCCTAGTGCTGAGTGTAAGCAAAGTTTCAAAGTATCTCTATGAGTCCTTAAGAATCACCATAGTCTTTGCCTCCTGGTACACGGCGAGTTGTGTCGTTGCCACAAATTTCTGACATCAGTCCGTCCTTCACTTGTTCTCTTGAAGCTTTGGCTGCATTTGTTTCTCCTTGAGTCAACTCACTTCCTGATTGGCTACAGTTTGATCCCATGTGACATCACAGAGTCCGTGCTCTGCTGTCCTTGGGGTCCCCCAACACAACAGGATATCTGATCATAAATATTCAACCTGTTTAATATGTATGACTTCACATCCATGCGGACACAACTTTCCTCTGAGTGAATCAAGGGAGGTAAGATCCTCACACTGAGAAACATCCAGTGAGAGATGGTTTATAACAGACGCTGTACCTACGTTCATTCTATTTCCAATTCTGAAATGCAAATCAGAAAAAATCAGGTATATTTCTTTTTTATAACATGAAGCAGATTTTAGAACAAACAAACAAAGAGATGCTTTCTTTTAAATGTTGCCAAAAAAATTATATTCTGTGTCGTTTTCCAATTATGGATTTTTATTTTCCCAGACAAACACGAAGAATCCAATCTGTGTTGATTTCAAATGCAGAAATGCAGGGATATGAGTACTATTATGTCTGAAACACACGAGATGCGTCCGTTGCACATTTCAGGTTTCACTCGAGCTCTGTTGAAATTTGATTAGAGAAAGGATTGCTTGAACTCTTTCATACGCGGACAGTTAATCTGGGTGATAATGTATTCATTTCTTTTCGGGACACAGACTGAAAAGTGTAACAATCGAAAATGGAAAAAGAGAGATTTAAGGCCTTTCCCTGGAAAATAAAATTTGAGTCAGAAAATTTAATTGTGTTTTTAAAAAATGGTCATGAATCAGTTGTCTGATTTTTGTTCCAGATTTGGAATAATGAATAGAAGGAAGACAGACCTATAACTGTCAGGATTTATTGAACTCTTGTCTGAAGTGTGGAATGAGGCTCATAATCAGCCTGATTGTCACAAGTATGTACCTTATGTCATCAGCTTCTACATTTAGCCTTAACTTGTCTAGTCTGATCTTTGTCATTGTTGATCCGTGTGAACAGTTTCAGCTAGACACTTAGATCAATCTGCACATGTAAATAATTAAACAGATCAAATGAATTTGATACTGAATGACCCCTCAGACCTTGTTCCAAAACCTCAGCCTGCTCACCTGTGTCCTCGTTTTCCCACTTTCCTTAGTTTTATGCAGATGATAGATACTTTGTCCTTTTCTGCTTTTAAACTTAAGATCATTCAGCACATACAGTTGTGCTCAAAAGTTTACATACCCCAACAGAATTTTTGATTTCTTGGCCTTTCCTCTGAGAAACTTTTCTTTCACTCATGCTTAGTGGTTGGGTGAAGCCATTTATTCACAAAAAACTGTGTTTTCACTTTTTGAATCATGACAACAGAAAGTACCAAAATGACCCTGGTCAAAAGTTTACATACCTCAGTTTTGAATACCTTGTATTTCCCCCTTTAACATCAGTTATAGCCTGAAATCTTTTGTGCTCGTTGTGGATGAGTGTCTTTATTTTCTCAGATGGTAAAACTGCCCATTCTTCTTAGCAAAAAGTCTCCAGTTCCTGTAAATTCTTGGGCTGTCTTGCATAAACTGCAGTGGCTCATTGATATTGAGGTCAGGAGACTGAGATGGCAACTCCAGAACCTTCATTTTATTCTGATGTAGCTAATGGCAGGTCCACTTGGCCTTGTGCTTTGGTTCATTATCATGTTGGAACGTGGAGTATGTCAACTTTTGAGCACAACTGTATACACATCGAATCTGATCAGGAGATACTTTCTCTTTTTCAACATTTGTGTGGTCCTTGGCAGATTTTACTGATTGAGATTAGAGCTGGGCAATTCATTCAAAGATGTAGGTGTTTTATGCTCTCCAACAGTGTTACTCAACCCTGCTCAACCAAAGAGCCAATCTGTTGTAAACTATATTTCGTGGAGAAACAATCAAAGAGGTGAAAAGTGGCAAAAAAGTCAAGAAGTGGTAATAAAAATAAGTTTAAGGTGGCAAAAATGGTCAAAAGCAGCAAAAATGTGTGAAATTTGGGAGAAAACTTGGAAAATGGTCAGAAAGTAGCAAAACTTTTCTGTTTCATAAATCATTTTTATGAATTTTATGTAACACTCTAATTTCCCGAGACACTGAATTTGAGGTTTTCATCATCTTAAAGCCACAATCATCAACACTTCAAGAAATAAAGGCTTTAAATTATTTACTCCTTGTGTAATGAGGTTATATATCATCTGGTTTCACTACCTGAAATGAGTGACGAAAACATTAAACTTTTTCATAATATTCAAATTTTTGATTTGTGCAAACAGAGTTTCTTTTATGATTTTTATATAATATTGGGAACCTTGAATTAATGGCACAGCTAATAACAATTGTAATAAAGGAAAAAATAATTGCAATTAGATCATTTATGGAAAATTTTCAGTGCTATTTGAGAGTCAGGATTTCATTGTCATCTTGTTGAGTCTGTTTGTTGTTAGTTAAAGAACAAATAAAGCCAATACAGAAGTTTGAGCTCTTCAAAGTGACCACACAGTTTCTGACTCTCAACATTTCCACAATTTCATTTTGGAAAACACAATTCCATTTTCAGCTGTCAGCCACTGAAAATGGATTACTGAGGTGCAGTGACCATAATGAATTGTTCCCACGATGCAGCACTGAGTCGACTGAAGGAAAAAAGAAAAACCTTAGAGTCAATAATGTTTTAGAAAGGAGCGAACAGAGGATGCCAAAGCAATCTGCCAAATTCAGAGAAGCTCTCCAGGATCCACAGAGGGCTGAAAACAGCTTTAAATATTTCATGTCTTTGTACACTTTTATCAGAGGATAATTTTTTTTCAGTCTTCAGTTTGAAATGAAAAGGGTATACGTCAAGATGCATGTGTTAATTCTGTGATTCAGGAAGGAAGCTTGCCGAAAAAACAGGGTGATGCAGTGCAGATATTTTGAGCTGCGGTGACGTTAAACCCACTTCTCTAAAAACACATCAACAGCAGCCTCCTGTGTGATAGGTGTCTGCCACTTCAGATGACAGCAGCCACAATGGATGTGCTCCATTTATGACCACTTTTTTCAAATCATTGTCCAAGAAAATGTGATGGTAGTTTATTTTGACAAGGGAGAGGTCAGTGGGAGCCCCAGCTCTAACAGGCTTAAGTTGAAAATGTGCTTTTTGGAGCTTCTCAGTGAGGTCTGTCTGGGTGTTTGCTGTCTCACAAGGAGAATGTTAGTTTGGGTTGTTTCTTGTTGCAGCTGGTTGCTTTGTGAAAATATTGTGTTTGCATATTGAATTCACTTGTTTTGTAACTGACGAAATGCATTCTCACACTTCGTTTCCAGAAGAGTAACCCCCCCACCCCCCTCTCTCGGATGAGTCGCTGACAGATCATGTGCATGTGTGTGTCATGCTAATGCTATGCTAAATGTGAAAGTGAACTTTCAGTTTGTGCTTTTCACACTCGGCTTGCCAGCTGAAGTGCCTTTCGGCTGTAACCTCGCCCAGGAGGGCTGTCATCACCCTCACCCCTGGATGCCTCTTAACATCCCCCCCTTCCCCCTCTCACTCCCTCATCTGCTCCCACTCCGCCCTCTCTCCATCACACAACCACTATTGTCCAGCTGGCCGCTCTCCAGGCTAACCTTTAAACAAAATTAACACTGGACCTTTTTCAAGAGGATTCTGGGTTACAGGAAGCCGTTTGAAGCCAATATTAAATCCCCAAACACCCGGGAAGCTTGTGGAGAGAAGCAGGGTTTACTCTAACACCTTTAGTGGAATCAGCTTTGTCTCCAACTAAAGAGCTGAAAATATCACCTCCTCTCTGTGAAACGAGCATTAAGGACGATAGAGTTTGTGATTTTTACAACTTTTATGTGATTCCTTTTAAAAAACGTGGTAACACTTTGGATTAGGGAACATTTATTCATTAATTTGTAGTCAATAAGTAATAATTAGGAGTTAATATATGGAAAAGTCTGAATTCATGGTGCATTAGAGGTAGAATAAGGGGTTAATGCCTGCTTAATAAATACTAATTTGGGGCTAGTGAGCTACTAATACGCATGTTAATAAGCACCTAGTTAATAGTGACTATGTGTTCCCAAATCTAAAGTGTTACCAAAAACGTCTTTATTGTACACAACACATTGTGCAGACATCACTATTGTGTTGCCACATTATACAAAACAAAATTCTTTGCCTTATTTTCAACGACCATAAGTCCCTTTTCGTATCCCTTTCTCAGTTTTTATTCCGTTAAAGCCCTTGTATATCTTCACTTAAATGAATAGTGTATACTATTCTCTCCATTTACACACACTGTGCCCTATTTTTAATCCAGGCACCGTTTGCAAGTGCATCAGTTTTCTTCTACTTCGATTTTGATTTATATCAAAATATAGTTTGTTTTTTTTACATGATTTCTTTATTCTGCAGATTTTCATCACACTTAAATCGCGATTCTCTGCAGAAGAAACATAGCCTCACAGTGCATGACTGATCTTTTTACAGCTCATATCAAGAGTTTGATGGGTTGGTGACCCTTGGTGTATGATCAAAGACTATAAAATATGGACGCAGTCTCTGTAACGCCTTTTGTTTGAAATGAAGCAGGCTTTGAGTCTCTTCACTAACAGCTATAGGACACCAGTCCGTCAGTAAGCTCAGCTGTCCCTCTGATTGGTTAAACTTCTCATCTTAATATCCTCTAAGTTGCTCGGTTAAAAAAAAAAAAATCAATTCTGGAGTTGTTTGCATTTCCTCATGGCTTCATTACTCAGGGCTGGAGCTTGCCACTTGGAGATGTAATGAAAATGTTGAATTTTAAAGTCACTAAGTTCAAAAACTTTGAGCTATTGGAGCCCAGATGGCCTCATGGTCAAGGTCCTTGGTTGAAGTCTGGCCTGTGACCTATTTATCACATCACTCCCCACTCTTGCCCTGTTTCCACAGTTCTCCCATATTGCATTAAAGCCATGGAAGCTTCAAAAAATGTTTTAAAAAACAAATCAAAACAAAAAAACAAACAAACTCTTAGCTTGCACGGAGCCTCAAAATAGTAGGTTAAGGGTTTGATCCCATTTGTTTCTCTTACCCCAAGCTGTAACCCAAGTATCATACAGGCTATGTAGACTTTTTCTCCTCGTTATCCTGGCTTTAAAAGAATCAGAAGTTAAACTAACTTTTTTCACAAGCTAACCCAAGCATTCAATATCTGGAGGTATATAATTACTGCAGCATTGCATTGCTGCTGTGACTGTGAATTTTCCTTGTGGGATGAATAAAATACATCATATCGTATTGAATTGTATCGTGTCGTATTATATCGTATCGTATCCCATCATGTTGTATTGAATCATATCGTAACATATTATATCATATTGTAACATAATGTACTGTACTGTGTCGTATCGTACTGTACTGCTTCATATCGCACTGTATCATATCATACCATACCATATCATATTGTATTGTATCGTATCATATCGTGTCATTTTGTATCATATCGTACCATGTGGTATCGTAACATAACGTAACGTAACATAATGTGTCGTACTGTGTCGTACCGTAGTGCATCGCATCGTGTCGTACTGTACTGTATCATATCATATCGTATTGTAACGTAACGTAACATAACGTAACTTCATATCGCACTGTATCATATCATACCATATCATAACATTTTGTATTGTATCGTATCATATCGTGTCATTTTGTATCATATCGTACCATGTCGTATCGTAACGGAACGGAACGGAACGGAATGTGTCGTACTGTACTGCATCACATCGTGTCGTACTGTACTGTATGATATATCGTATTGTAACGGAACGTAACGTAACGTAACGTAACTTCATATCGCACTGTATCATATCATACCATACCATATCATATTGTATTGTATCGTATCATATCGTGTCATTTTGTATCATATCGTACCATGTCGTATCGTAACGTAATGTGTCGTACTGTACTGTATCATATCATATCGTATTGTAACGTAACGTAACGTAACGTAATGGATGGTATCTTATTGTATCTTATCACCATACAACTTGTCTTTTCATCGTTAAGGAGCTGTGTACATTTTCTGGCTAGCTCAAATGGTTTATGAGTTCCTTTAATTAAACAAACACCTGTAACATGACTCTTTTATCACACATTAAACTGCCTCTGGTATCTGTACCATCATTGTTTGAGGCCTTGAAAAAGTTCTTCAGATCTCAGTCTAGTTCATGAAATCACATTTGTGAGTTCATCACTTACTGTTAATCACTGCACAAAGTTTAACTCCTGTAACCAAGGCGTATCTCTGTCCCAAAAAAGCATACATGAGTAGATTTGGTGGAGAAGCTGTTGTTGGAGGACTCCTGCCTGCCAACAGTAGGGGGGCCATCACTGCCAGTGTGCTGTAAGGGGTCGACAAAATACCCAGTTGCATTCACACAGCTGAAAATTTGTTAGAAAATTTTCTTCAGTGGTTTATGCACAACTTTTTTCAGTTCTGTCTTTTGTTGAATAACAAGAATGTGGGAAATAAGTGTCAGCCTTCATTATTAGAGAGTATCAACTAAATTACCAATGAATAAAATCTTCATAAAGAAGTCAGTTTTCACACTTTAGCACCTCTGCCACGACTGAAAAGAAGCTCGCTGGTTTGTTTCCCAAATACCTTCAAAAAGAACCAGACACTTAACTGAGTTATTGCATCACATCCCAAAAATGCCGCCAGACAGTCACGATGATGCACTGACTCATACATCTTTTCAAAACGCGGGTACTTTCTGCAAAGAGTCCTCCGAGCAAGACAAGCCAGTTAGACATAGATTCAGTCATTTCTGCCAATCAGAAGTGCATATGCTGCACTTACTGCTGCGAGGTCAGCTTTTAAAACACGCTGAGGAACTATTTTGATTATTGTAATGTGACGTTTGAATACCAAATGGGTTTTCAAAGCCCAGACACAAAAGGTGAGTCATTGATCTTCAATGACTTCCTCTTCCTGTTTGTATTGATGTTATTTCTCTGAGGGGGCAGACACCACCAGAGAGGATCCACGTCGGGAGTGGGGGGGTCCTAATATTGAGCATAACACTGTGACATCTCTTTGCCATTTGGCACAGTACTGTTTATTGCCTTTAAAAACTTATTCAAGCCAAAAAAAAAGTCTGCATTTGAAAGTGAAACTCAAGTGATGTGTTTTTGCAACATTAGGAGCAGAAAATATATCTGTAAACCCACAAAGAATTGAATAATCTGAACTTAGATCTAACCTCAGGGCAGATTTGGGTGAAATATGTTTGGAGGATCTGAAACATTGTTAGTCATGATGTGAGCACCTCATATCACAGATATTGAGTTGAATTCAGGCTGTAACTCCGTCTGAATTACTCAGCTGTAGGTTTTGGCCCCTGGTATTCTCCGCTCTGCATCCACTCCAGAAAACAAGTCAGTTTTGTGGATGCATGATAAATCATTTCAGACACAACCTTTTTTTTTTAGAGAGAGCTTTATAACTTTTGGTACTTCAAAGCGTCCTTGTTTGGCCCAAAATGCGTACAAATATACTTTTATTCCTAAAGGCAACACTGGAGAAATTACGCCAAACAAACAGTATCACAAATCAAGAAATGTTCCGTACAGAGCTCGTGTTTGTCACTGAAACTGCGCAGAAACCTCATTTCTACTTTCAATTTGAAGTGTAATTACCTTGTCCTACTCATGCAGAAAAGCCCACATGCACACAAAGCAAACCTGCCCGCTCACACACACACACACACAGATATTCTTTGTAAACACACTTTGACACATAATTTCCAGAAAACAGAAAGCTAATCATGTTTGTCCATGAGGTCGGCTCTCTCGTTACAGCCGTCTGCTTCCTCGACACTGCGGCCGTTCTGTTCTTTTTCAGCGCTGTCCCTCCAGGCTTTGTTCCCACATTCATCCTGGATTCCTCCCTGTTTCTTGGCACTTGCATCAGCTGCACCACGACACACATTTGCAACTTATTATGCCCATGTTCACCTCACTTAGGCTCGCAGCGAGGAGTGGGGCCATCGCATTTTATGTGGTCATTGCAGGGTTTCAGAAATTAAAGGCTGTGGCCTTGAGCCTTTTTACTTCTTACTTCCAGCTGCTTGTGATCTGACTTAAAGGACTCAAGGCTTTCGCACAGAAGATGTAAGTTGCCCGGGGAAACAGCGTGAGCTATGCCTGAAAATGTAAGTGTGACTGTGAGCTCTTTTAAAGAACAGCAGCAGGAATTGGGCTTGAAATCAACCATCAAGACATGTGCTCTTTTTCAGTGGCACCACTTCCTGTCCCGCTCGAACTTCACTACGCTGAATTTCTGCACCACAGCTGTGTTGTCTAGTAGAAATAGGATTTCTGCGTATCACTTGTGTCTTGCTGGTATCGGCACGAAGCCGAACCGCAAGTGATGCAGTGTGAGTTGACACATTAATTTGAATGAATCCTAATTGTTTTTTTGCCGTGACGCAGCAGAGACAGAACACAGACAGATGCAGTGTATGTTAGCTGTTAGAAAGGAAGCTCAAAGCCTCATCAGCTTCATTACTCTGCATCAGGAACAGAGGGGTGTGAACAGGCTGTGTCTGACTTCAGGGGCTGATCCTTCTTTTCGGGTTTTGCGAAGGACAGGTTCGGTGGATCCCTCACATCCCCACATACCCCGGGGTTCATTGCACGTCAGCATGAAAGTTGATGGACTCCTGGAGGAGTTCTGTTGTAAATGTTTGTTTCCATGCCGATGAAAAGCTTTTAGCGCCAAACTCAGTGAAGAAAGTTAAAAGAAGTTTTGACTGAAGCTGAACAGCAATTGTACAAGTAACGCTCATTACATATCAGGTTTACATTACAAACATCATTTAAATCACAAATATATTTTTTTCTACCTTTATAATGTGTTTTGTCTTGACTCTTTCCTCGCAATAGCTTTTTAAATCAGTTAAAATTAAATAACTAAAGTATTGAAAGGGAATTTTTGTTTTTACATATTTAGAAAGGAACTATTTACAACAGATAATTAAAGGGAAATTATTACAAGCTGGATTCTAAATAAAGCAGCCTACAGTATATTTTCATCTATCCTCAACTCAGCCTCTTACAGATGATTTTTTTTTGTGTATTGATGTTGTCAGTGTCAAAAGAATAATTCAGACCCTCTTTATAAGTAAAAGTAACAATAACAGTTGAAAAATAGTAAAGAAATACCATTGTTATACAGAACTACCTGTAAATTGTATTTCACTACAATGCAACGTTAATGCCTGTTTCTCTCTCCCTCTTTATTTTACTTTATTTTAAACAAGTTCATCACACATCAACACTAGTAGTGACACACTTCCAGCTCTAACAAAAGATAAAAAAAAAATATTATCGCACTTTCGGGCTCCATTTCCACTTCTGCGCTCAACAGCTGCTAGGCAATGAGGACGGGGCTGTGTGACACAAACAGGAAATGCTCCGTAGACCAGACCGTCTCAGTTCAGCTCAGCCTTTATGGTCCACACAGGCCTCAAAGGCTGGGTCCTATTGAGACACAGCCATAGCAGAGACTACCTCCATGTTTTATACACTCTGTGGGCACACTAGCCCCTCCTTGCTGTTCAGCAGAGCTACAGCTCATAGCCATAACCAGAGTATTTTTCTTAATTATAACATTAAAATTCTTGCAACTGTGAGTGAGTGAGGAAGAAAAGTGATGCAGTGTCAGACCCATAACAGCCTGTGCTGCAGGAATCAGTTATATCATAAATAAGGGAGTTTGATAACACATGAATGTTCAGTGCTCAAAGCTGAATATGAGGAAAAATTCAGTGGTATAAGTCTTTTCTAATACCTCAGGACACTTCTTTGGTGACACCTTATTTGAAGGTGTGTACATAAGACTGACATAACACTGTCATAAACATGACATGATGTCTGTTATTAAGTTGAAGGAAGCTTCATGCACGTTTATCAATGTTGTCATTAAGTGTCATTTGGTCAATTATGCCACCTTTGATGCAAAGTCAATATTGCTTGGTAATGTATTTGATATAACAACTTGATATTTACAAAGTCAACATAATCTGCCACTGTTTTGCCAATAAAGTCAAGTTGGTATATCAAATACATCCCCAAACAATGTTGATTTTGAATCAGAGGTGACATAATTCCCTGAATGACACTTAATGACAACATTGATAAACATGCATGAAGCCTCCTTCAACTTATTGACAGACGTCACGTCATGTTTATGACAGTGTTATGTAAGTCTTGTGTACACACCTTCAAATAAAGTGTCACCACTTCTTTCATTACAGCTGTGGGTCTAGATCAGATTGTAACCTTGTTGGAAAGCGACCACCTGCAGAGACGTGACAGTTTTAGGAACAACAACCAGCCAACCAAGTGAGGCTCCGCATTGCTGTCAAAATTGGACTCTAAATGTTCGGGGCACTTTTCCCCCCTCCACGTGTTGCTCTACATCTGTGTGCATTGATGTGCTCACATTTGTGTTTGTGTCTGTACTGTCTAATCAAAGCCTTCCTTTGAGACCTGACAGTTCCTTTGAAGGAGCAGGAGCTGCCAGATGGCATTAGACAGGCCCAACACCAGCAGACATTTTGTGTCACAGAACGCAACAGCCTTTTAGTCAGAAAGAGCCCCTCTGCAATTCCAGCAACCCACTCTCAAAGCTGGCTGATTATTCCTGCGGGGACATTTGATGTCTTGGGTGGCTGCTGATCAGAAGGGAGACATTTCTTGCTTTTTTACATGATTGGATATACCCTCTGGATTTACATATTATGAAAGCAGGAGTAAAGCTTTACGTTATCAGCTGCTCAAAATCTCAGTAGGTTCACCTCACCGGGCGTTGCCAGCAACCCACAGACAAAAAAGTTCACTTTTCACACAGATACGAGCAGCCTGGTTAATTAGAGCAGATTCATCCAGTGACTGGGGCAATGTATCATGATGCAAAATACTGTAATGATGGAAGCATTTTTACATTCACTTCTTTTGCTCCAGGACAGAATGGCTTGTTTCTCCTGATTGTAGCAGAAGACTGGATTTCAGGGCAGTGTGTGACTTCCTGAAAGCTTGAAATTTTAGTACCTGGACATGTAAGAGTTGAGTCATGTGCACGGATACATAAAAGGGCAGCAAAAAATCCCAGTGCTGTATTGAAAGACTCCACAGCTCACAATACAGCAGTTCTTTGATGTGGAGGTTTTACACTGCTGCGTTTTGTCTCACACTGATGCTCCTTCATACTGTACCACCACAGAAATATCATCATGATGGAAGCATGTGTATTCACTCGACATCCAGTGTCGATAAATCATGCATAACTTGACATATATTAGAGACGTATTGCCCCCCTGAGGTATTGACTGAAATGCAGAATGCGATAATGCCACTGATCGTTTCCACGGCGTCCGATATGATAAACTATGCCCATGATTCTTAACACTGCCAGAGGCGGACTGCTGCGAGGAGCGAGGAGCGAAGGAGAAGACGTCTCCAGATACCCCCACATATTTATTACTCCATTAAGCTGCCCCCCCCTCCCTATTCTCTCAAAGACACCTCACCACCACCTTTCTTCAGCTTTCATAAATATGAACGTCAACCAAAGCGTCAGACTCGGGGCTTCTGTTAGAAATACCCACGATTATGTCATAAAATGAGTGGGAAGCTGCTCAATGGCCTGTGATGTGCAAACGGAGCATTTCTCCCTCATCAAATCTTATAGAGCTCAGGGTGAAGGGATGTTGATAAAGTGACGTGCAGTGGTACACCTCTACCCCCCCCAAAAAAAGCCCTTCTCTCCAAACACTCAAGTATATTCTGCTCCCGGGGAAAAAACTGCCACCGTTTCACTTCTCTCCCCTTTGATGATTCTGTGAGGGGAAAGTATACAGTCCACACATGAAAGTTTCTAAAGAGTAAGAGGAGATCAGAGGAAGATCTGAGGCCTTAACCAGACAGGCTGCTGTGAAACAGCTTTACTCTCTGAAGTAAGACTCCTCACAGTCTGTAGCTCAGTGTATCAGCCCGTGAGTTCCCCCCTTTGAAACAGCACCCAGTGTCCTGCTATCATCTGGATTGTAAAAACAAGAGAACAGAAAATATGACCCTATTGTATTTGTTCCGGGTTGTGTCATGGTTTTCAAGTAGAATACCATCAAATACCAAATAATAGCCGGGGTGTTTATTTGTTTGAATCACTGCGCAGACCAGGCCTTTATTTGGAACCAGGCTACTATTTGGGACAGGTGCTTAATTCCTTTCTCACAAAAACCTTGCTCAGCAAAACAAGTAAAAATGTGGTTATTTCGATCAAATTATTTATTTACACCATGAAACGGTTTAACCAACCAGCACTAACAGCAAACTTCTCCTCTGTGCTGTCACTCACAATGACATAGATCTGGGGACACTCTCATACTAATGACCCATTCCTGCATGTTTCACTCCAGCTCCTCACTAGTCTCCTTCCTACCTCCACCACACAGCCTGGTCCTTTTACTGTCCTCCTCAAAGACGTTGACGTTCAGTTTTATCTCTCGCTCTCTTGGAGTCGACAGAGATGTGTGGAGCTTGACTTTTTCAACTGCGCTTCCAAATGAGGGGGGAATCTTTCAGGGAAATCAACAGTTGAGGAAAACTCAGGATAAACACAGAAATCCCAATTCACTTTCTGACTCTGTACAAATCACATAAAACAGGCAAATGAATAAGTCAGTGATGACGTTTAAACCTGACATCACAAAACCAGGAATGAATCATAATCATAATACTTTATTGATCCCCAAGGGGAAATTGCTTTTTAAGTAAACAGTTACTCCCATTCAGAAAGTGTTAGAAATATAAGAAAGTACAAATATAAGCATAAATGTCAAGTAAAAGCATAAAATTGAAGTCTAAGCATAAAAATATAAAATAAAATGAAATATAGAATAGAACATTAAGTATGTGCAGTCTACTTAAAATGTGTGGTATGATGATAGGTATGGAATATTGCATAAGTACTGACATAAATGAATGATAAATTATGGATATTGCACAGAGTACTGACATTATTATAGGGGTTCCCTTTAATCTGAATGAAGACAAAATGCCACCCTAAAATGCAGCTCTATGATTCCTGAATAAAATAAAATTCCTTCCTAAATGAAAAAGAAGTTAACAGCAAAGATAGTTCGGTTTAAAGTCTATTAAATTAAATCAAAGTTTGACGGTGCAGGAGCGATCTACCTGACACAAGAGTCTTTAAGCACCAATCAGTCCATTAATCCACAGGGAACCAAAAAGGAAAAACAGTTCAAAAAAGAATGATGGATCAACCAAAAATATCTCTGGTAAACCAGGTACAAAGCGATCTCAGCGGATCCAGGGAAGAGTTAATGTTGGGATCAGTAGCAATGTGACTGATGTGACTGACTTTAGGTTTTTTTGAAAGCATGTGTGAACGCCTAAAGGGGGAAAACATGCAGCTGCAGTGGCAATGTCTTCTTCCTCTTTGGATTTTTAAGTGAATTACTCCCGACGTTTATTTGGAATGGAAGTTTATTCTTCAAAATGCACTGCTACACCAGGCAGTTAATCAGGACTCTGTGATTAAAGGGAACCCAGCTGTTATTTAGTCTTTTACTGTACTTATATTAAGCCACTGAACCACCTATTATGACACTCCCATCTGAACTCAACACCTTTATACCTTTGTTAGAATTTAGATCCTGCATTTTCACAACTTTTGGTTTCCTATCTTATTTAATTTTTTGAGTCACTTTAGTAAGATTGTTGAAAGTGTGTAAAGAATTCTTTTTTTGTCTGTGTCATATTCACAGAGGAATTTAGATGCAGGGCATTACTTTTCAATTTTCAGATGTTATATGGATGCCCTACATGCAGGCTCTGCTCATATTGTAGTCTTGTCGCCCTATTGTTATATTTAGCTGACACAGAAAGTAGAAGTGATGTTTGAACTGTTCTGTTTTGTAAGTTTCAGTACAAAACAGACTGAAGATGCCAGGGTTGGAGTTAGGGTTAAGCCTAGAAGGTCCTTAGATTGACAAGGTTATTTTATATTTTTAACTAAATATTTTCTTTGATAAATAGGCTTTTTATACTTAATTGATCCCCTTGGGGTCAATTCAGTTTTGTCAGTCAGTCATGCCTATACATGCACAAACAGAACAGTGCATAGAAACGTGCACAGATGGAGAACACAGGATGATGGTACTGCACCGTCAGTACTCAGGAAATTGTGCTATTACCTCTCAAGCAACAAGCTCCATTCCCCAATCTTTGTTCATGCTGGGACTTAAACAAGTGGTTGCCATGCTCAGTCCATACAGACTGAGCCTCTGCTGTCCCAAATACAAATGATATATGACATGTTAGGCTGCACAGTGGCTTAGTGGTTGGCACTATTACCTCACAGCATGAAGAACACCTGTTGGAATACCTTTCAATATGGAGTTTGTGTGGTCTTCCCATGTATTCATGGGTTCTCCGCGGGTGCTCTGTCTTCCTAACCTCACAGAGCAGATGGACCTGCCTGATTCATTTTCTGAAATCCTGCAGATCCATTTTGCTAAGATCCAATCACAACTGATTTCACCCGGCAGAAATGTTGTCGACCCAATAAGAGAAGAGAGGCAGGAGCTGCGGGCGCTGCGGACGTGACGTCGGCAGGAAGTGCCTGATTGTTTGAAAACAATGGCGATGTGTGAAGCGGTCTCCGTGGATGCAGCTATATCTACAGTTTTATCAGAAATAGACTCAATTTCTTCTTTAAAAGTAGAACAGAGAACGTCACTGAAAGCCTCTGATGGGCAGGGGTGAAAGTAATGAATTACAAATACTCCGATTACTGTAGTTAAGTAGTTTTTTGGGGTATTTGTACTTTTATGAGTATATTTTCAAGTCTGTGCTTTTACTTGTACTTAAGTAATCATTATGCCATGTAATCTACTTAGTTACTTTTAAAATCATAGTTGAATACTGAGTACAATTTTCATTGTTAAATTTAAGACAGGTCATGTTACCCATTGGGCTATAACAAGCCTTCTTAGTGGAAATTTTTTACATATGAATAGCTGAACATTTTTTATTTCCCTAACCCAGTTCGCAATTGAGTTTCGACTTTTAAAACAGTATTCTGTATATTTGCTCCTTTCTTTCTTTATTGGTAACTTGAAACTTTATATAATTACACTCCTCTAAAATCATAATATTTTGGAAATTATTTGGCGGCCCACTTGCAATACCATCACAGCCCACCAGGGGGCCGTGACCCACAGGTTGGGAACCACTGCCCTACGCCATAGAGTGGTTTGATGTGGATTGGTCTGTGATGGCAAAACGGTTGTCCAATCACCGGCTGCTGTATTTTTTTTGTAAGGTCCCGCCTCTGAAAACACTCGCGAGTGCCCCTTACACAGATGGACTAGTGAAATATTTCCATGATGGACAAATGAAACTGTCCGTCTGGTGTGTCAGGTTACTGTTGTCTTCCCACTGTCCAAAAACATGCTCATCAGGTGAATCAGAGATTCTAAATTGCCTGTAAGTGTGAGTATTTGTGAAAGGTTGTCTGTCTCTGTGTGATTGACGAGCAACCAGTTTAGGATGTACCCTTATCAAGCAGCAATCAGATGTATCCAATCAGAGGCACAGCTCAGCTCAGGTGACAGACGGGCACCAAAATGTGGGGAACCAAAGCCAGCTCATTTCCAATATCACCATACCAATCATTTTGCCTCAAAACTGCATTTCAGAAACAGATGTTTGATGTCATGGAGACTACTCCCATTTATTATACAGTGAATGACTTTAGACAGGGTAAGTGGTAGAAGATGAATGAATGGATGCTATGTTTGTTTACATGACTCACATACCACCTGATAAATGCTGAACCAAAACATGCCTCCTGTCCTCTTCTTGTCACGTGATGATGAGTCATGTCTGGTATTGGAGTTGTTTTAATGTCTCCGTATTCGTGTCCTCACTGCTGACTCCTGTTGTGTCACAAAGCCTCCTCCTCGTGCTCCATCCTCTCCTCTCCTGCACGCCTCCTTCCTTTCACACCTTAGCCGATGAGAGAGAGAGCCACGTCACCTTTGACCCGTGCCGTCACCTACCCTGTCCACTGCTTTCAGCTGTCCTGAGTGCTCCTGCTGCTCAGGAGCACATGTTCATACCCACGTGTACACTGTCTCTACTGACTTCTCAGAAACACACGCTGGAATAGACTCTTACACGACTATATTTAGCCAAGGACGTTTGTTTGAGAGGTTTATGTTGTGTCTTGTTCTGGATCGAGTGAACGCAATTCTGAGCTTATTCGATTAATGACTGAAAACGACAACGTGAGCTTGAATATTTAAATGGAGAATGTGCAATTGTACAGTGGCGAACATTGGTTCCATTTATAACCAGAACAGAATTCATATCAGGGCCTAAAAGCTTACACATTAATGAACGTTTGTGTTGTACTAACTGAATTTTAGTGCTGTAGCCTATGAGAGATGGGTCTCTAATTAGTGTCTTCAGTTTGAGGCAGTCGTCCTCGGGTGTTTTCCCAACAGCTCATAAACAAACAGTCACACTCAAACTCATATTTCACATTCACCGACTGAACTCATACTCGTTGACTCTCCTCTGCAGGTCTGCAGCAGATGGTTTTAGTGTGAAAGTGCAGAAAGAGTGGGAGAGATTGGCACCAGTATCCCTTAAATAAGCAGAGTTGTGGAGCACAATGAAGATATCACTGAGCACGTAGACAATCCACATCAAATTAGTTTGCGGAATCATCCGTAATGATAAGAAGGCTCCTCTCACCGACTTGTCGACTCTCGCCTCCTCTACTCCCCGGTCCCTAAAGCAGATGGCTGAGTGTTAATGCAGTTCACACATGAGCAGGGGAGAAAGGAAAAAACAATCTTTCCACCTTTACTTTGCAGCTGTTATCCCTTTACATAGTGATTCTCGATGATGCTATGTAATATATTAGAATTTCAGAGTTGCAGGAATGCGCCGTGGCTCTGAGCCTCTCCACTTCTGCCTGCCAGGAGCGATACACTACATCATTTGGAGAGAGTGAATGTCTGGATGCATCCTATGATAGCGGTTTAATACTCGGGCCATAAACCGGATATGCCAGATGTTTGCATTCTGTATTCAAAATTAACAAAAGGGCAAACAAGATAACACAGCAGAACTTGGCAGGGGGAGAAAACCAATTCACTACAGCCAGATTACAAGCAGGATGGGATAGAGGAATCTGCAAGCAACAACTGTTTGGAGTGACTGAAAAAGTTAAGAAGTCTCCAAAGACATTTAGAGTTGAAGATATATACGATCTATACCCAGTGCTTATCTAGCTGTTTCTTTGTTTGGAAACATGCTGTAAAGTAAATGTATTTGTCCCAAAAAGTCTAAGATGAGGTTTTTCTGCTCGGACTAAAAAGAGTTGTGAAGTTTAGGGTGCAGCCTACCAGGTTCAGGGGTCGCTCTATGGCGTCCTTTCTGAGCCACAATTAAGTGTGCACACAAACACAATCAGGGCGCAAAAAGAGGACTTTCTGCATGCCCGCGGCGCTCTCTTGCTGTCATTTTCTGTGCGCTTGACTAGTCAAGTTCTGACACTCTAGGGGCGGGCATTGAATAGACAGCTCCCCGCAACTCCTCCTTTCTGATTGGTCAAAGCCAATCCAAGGCAGAACAGGGCGGGTTATAGTGGTGGAAGAATTCAGCGGCAGAATTGGATGAAATTTGAGCTAAAATGGAGTCAGTAAACCATCACATTCTTTTTCATTTTCGCTCAAGTTTCATCCAATTCAAATCTACAAATGATAGGCTATTAAAACCAATGACTTTTGTATTATGTATAGCATTGTTGTGTAATGAACATCACCCATGGCACATGTTTTCTACATTTTTCTTGTATAATGTTCCCTGTGTATTATTTGTTCCCGTCAACTCATTTAAATAAAGCTGTTGAGGGGTAAAAAAAGTTTCATCCAATTCCGCCGCTGAATCCTTCCGCCATAATGACCCGTCTATTCAATGGCCGCCCCCTTAGTGTCAAGACTCAACTTGTCGAGTGCAATGACTGTATATAGAATGGACAGTGTGCTTCCGCCTGTCACCGTTCTACGTTTTTGAAGCCAAAAACCCCGTTTCTCTAGCCGCCATTGTGCAGCAGGAGTCTGCGCAGTAGAGAATTTCCGGTGGAGCCAAGTAAAAAAGAGAAATAGAAATATTTATTCTTCTTCTTCAGAAGGTTTAGTCTTCTTTTGGCTCTCTTTCCCGAAGTTTCTTATTTCCCCCGATAAAAACTATTCACGAACGGCAGCTGTCAACTATCGTAAAACAAAACTTATATTGCGGTTTTTAACGTCCAATAACTAATGAGAAACTAACTTCTCAGAAAAAAAACACCTGAACACCATGCAGCCAGATGACATCGTCATACTGCCTTAGCGTAAGGATGAGAGAAACGTTTCTACGAGGTATCGTAATTTTTTAAAGTTTTCCCGGTTCATATCTGGAATACATGGGGAGGCGGGGCTTATGACCTATACTGCAGCCAGACACCAGGGGGCGGGGCATCTGCTGGAGGCTTCAGTTTGAGCCGAACGTCGTTACGTCCACTCATTATAGTCTATGGTCGAGTGCACAGAAAGTGGGAGCAAGTGTGTACACACAGACAGCGAGTGTGCAGAGAGTCCTCTTTTTGCGTGCTAATCACTTTTTTGTGCGTGGAATTTTGGCACAGAAATGACGCCATATCGCTCTTTCAGAGTAACAAAGATGAGCATGACCCTTGTATATGGATGGCATACAACCTCTGAAAACATGTCCACTTCGGAGCACAGCTTGAGGCTCCTCTTTGCCAAATTCCACCTCCCAATTCCTCAAGAAGTGTTGAACGGCAGCTAGGACTGTTGGAAAAATGGTGGTTTCCCACTTATCAAGATGGTACTATTTAATTTCCTGTTCCTCAAGATGGTACTACTTAGTAATTACTTATATGACTCTTTACTTTCTAATTACCTTGCACCATTTTTCCACATGGACGCTGATGGGAGGAAGAAATGAAGAAGAGATGTCTGAGTTCTCAGTTGAAGCTCGATTTATTTATTACACTGAGTCAAGAATGTTTAACAAAGCTCTGGGTTCAAATTACGTAGCCCTGACTAACACACAATGCTGGGGTCAGTTCATGAAGAATGAACTGCGACTACGGTTCCCTGAACCCTTTGACGTTCAAGATCCTCCTTCTTAGACCTTTAGTTTTCTATCCTTAAGGTGTTGTCACTTTTCCACGTGGTCGTCACTTGTTCTTGTGGTGGAGCAGACGTGGATGTTTACCTAATAAGGAGTTGTTAATACATGCCCACGCATTCACACAAGTAATATTGTCTGTCGCCTTGTCATCACTTACAGATCTCCATAGCAACGGTTGAATTTTTCTCTACATCTGAACCTTATGCCCCAGTTTCACTCACCCTGTCTAATCTCAGCACATGAACACTCTGTATCAACTTCTTCATTTTGTTTAACTTACAGTTTTCTCTTCCTTCTCACTGTGGACACCAGTTCATTCATCATTCTGTCGCCTCTCAGGAGCTTTACACCCTCTGAAATATATCCACCAACACATTACCTCAATGAGCACATTTTGACAATAGTTTTAGAAAAACACATGTACATAAGTTATATATTCTAACAGACACAACACCTTGATCAGAAGCTGGAGTGTCAGTGTGATCTGGAAAAGGTTTACCTGGACTATGACTCTTGTACTGTGACCTGAGTGCACTGGTTTCTACATTCCAGTCATACATCCTAAGCAAGACCAAGTAAAAAGTCCCATGAGGCCTTGTCCAGTGGTTCTCAACTGGTCTGACTTCAAGACCCACCCACGATAATGATGAGCTGCAATCTAAACTGAGGGAAATCCCAATCCAATCTAATCCAGTCCAATTTGTTGAGTTGACCAAAGTGTCATGAAATAGAAGGAAACAATAAAAATCAGCCGCGCCAACACAAGGCAAACAACAAAAACAATAAACAATGAAAACAAACAAAGCTGTACACAGGGCCGGTTGGATGACAGTGAAAAAGTTTAGTTTCAGAAAAGAAACTTTTGCTACAGCTGATTATATCTGCAGAGCCTGGGAGAGAAGGCAGAGTGTATTGTTTTCTACTGAGCTGGGAAAAGATCAGGCAAATCTGTAAATGTTATAAATTTTTGTGTGAAACACTGCAACAGTATTTGTAGTGTCTTAAAAACCCATGAGGATTGGACGCTTTTTATGTAAATAAAATAAATACAATGCAATACACTATGCAGGGCCTGGGAATGCCATTGTATACACTGCAAAGACTGAAATATAAGCAAGTGGCTGAAAAAAGTTTATTGTATTAAGATACTTTTCTTATCCCACTGGCAGATTTTTTTTGACTTAGACAAGCAATTCAGACCTCTTTTTTTTCTTTCAAAAACTTGAAATAAGACATTTTTATGACCTGGTCTGGTGAATGTGGCTCAAATCAAAGACAAATAAGACAATTTTTGCTACAAATAAGACATAATGACTTGATTTCAGTTTCTGCAGTGTACAGGTGAATTTATAGGCAGCATTTGAACAAAGGCAGTGTGGGGTCCAGCCAAACCTGTTGGGCACAACACTGGCAAAAGCTCAGCCCCCCCTGTTTTTCAGTCTAGTGTTAGGTTTGACCAGAAGCAACTGGTGTGCAGACCTCAGAGACTGTGATAGGACACGTGACTCTTAAAGGACAGAGAGTCAGAATGGAACCAGCCCATTCAATGCTTTGTAAACAAACAGTTAAATATTAAAATGAATCCCAAAACTGACAGGAAATAAAGGAAGGGAGGCCAGGAAAGAGTTCAGCTCTTAAAAGTAAAAATGGTGCAGTTTGAACCTATAATAGTGCAGAAGATCACAGCATGTCAGGTTTGATGGTTTCATGCTTCCTCGTGCCAAAAACCTCACTGCACAAAACAGGAACATTTTTATCCTCTTCTGTCAGTGATTAAAGATATTCCATGGCTGTTTCTCAAATGGCATATCTCTGTAGGAAAGTGCACTATACACTCTGCACTTACCAAAACAGTGCACAAAATCTTTCAGGGTGGTGTTGTTCCAAATCAAACACTGCAGCTTGACACTTGCTGGAAATCACGATTGCATTTCACAACCGTTCACAGGCTTTCTACTGTTATTCACTGAGTGCAACCATCAACTATTGTGTGATCTGCTCCTGCTTCCTCTGTGGAGCCAATATGGTGATTATTGACGGGGAGAAATGTCAAGCTTTCCACTCAATTTTTGGACTGTTTTGAGTGTGCCAGCTGAGAAATCAAAGTGCTCTTGTGTTTCTTCATACTTTAAGTGTAAACACACTTATGCACTCAAAATTCACTCAAGTGCAGAAGGATGCAGTTTGGGACCCAGCCCATGTTTCATGTCGTTGTTGTTGCACTCACGTTAAGCCATCGTCCTTTAGTCGATGATAGCATCTGTTTCTATACTGTGAAACAGAATTTTTCAATTGGAATGTGACGATAACTAACAGAAACTTTTTTAGAGATTAGAAATTGAATCATGACAGAAGGAGGAGACGACAGCGCTCAGGACATCTATCATCTCTCTAACCCCCATATCACACAAAATGCGTCTGCACTGTGCATAATGCTGCACTTAGCCTCCACTCTTTTCAATCAGAGCATACACAGCCACCATTTGCAGCTCACATATGTTTTGTTGCGAGTCTATTTTTGCCGGAGTGCACTGCAGGGACACGTCAATCCCTACAGAGAAGATCATACCAGACAGGTAGAAGACACGGAAACGAACAGATCGCCCGGTCATTTCAAAATAAAACACCTTGCTCTTGCTCCTGATCTTAAATTGGAAATCAAAATTGCGTCACTCTCAGAGGCACAGAGTCTGAAATCATCAGCAGGTCAGAGACACAGATGTAATCCAACACCATAGATGAGGAAAAGTTGATTTTGGTGGTGGAAAACTTCATAGGATTCAATACGACACACAATGATGCTATAAATAAAATGAGAAATATAATAAAATTAAGCAGATAAACATTGTGAAATAAATACAAAACACACTCAAAGTTATCTAAAATGAGACAATGAAGTTTTGGGAAAAAATAACGGTAGTTACAAAACACCACCAGACCAGTAGAGGGCAGTAAGACTAAATCTTTTTTTTTTTTTTTTCTGTATACAGCTCCTACTGTTATATCACCACCTTCAGGCTTGACACGTGTACTACAGCGTTTTAAGTCCCTCAGTGTTTCTGTGTAAATGCAGATTTTTTTCATTGCGTTTTAGGGCGAAATGCTGTGAAACATCATGTACATGGGGCCATTATTCCTGTTCAAAAAGTACTTATTCAATGAAGCTCCAGTTTTTTTGTGGTAAATGTTCAATGAGTTAAAGGCAGGCTGATTTCTTAGTTATTTATTCATCTATATCACTTATTTACTTTCAAGGCAACATATTTATTTTACAGAGTTCCTACCCATCCTTAAAAAGTGTTAGATTCATGTATTTAAAACTAAGGCCTTAAAAAGTCTTAAATTCATTGAAATATTATATTCTGGTCTTCAATAAATTACTCAAAGGTCTTTAATTTGTCAGGGCAGGATTTGTTAATGTTTTGTTGATTTTTTTTTTTTCTCACAACAGACTTTTTCGAAAATGCTGAAAACCGTGATAAATTTGATCACAAAATGTGAGATTAATTTTTCATACTGGTACATCTCTATTTACCAGTCAGCATTGCAGTAGATTATTGGCCAATGGGGCTAAGACAGTGACCCATTCTGCAAGTCTAACCAAACAAGTGAGGTAGAAGCTCTTCACTTTGTCTGTTTTTGTCCAAACTGGATGCACATATCAACATTTTCCATCAAATACTTATCCTCATTATGTTTCTTCAGTGTTGCAACATCTGTATTCTTCTTAGAGGTGTTGCATGGCCACTGCAGATTTTCTCCAGTATAACCTTATGGCTTTATGAGAGCTTCATCCCTTTCCCTCCTCCCTCTTGGGATCAGCTCGAGCGTCACCATTGCACTGAACAAAAGGCATACTTTAGAGGTGATCAACCCTGGAGTGGGAGGTTTGGAGAGCAGCGTGCAGTATGTGGGGCCTGAGAATGATTCTGCAGAGAGTCTGCGGTCAAAGAGGCTCTTTACCTCACGTTACCTTGTCGCCTTATAACAACTAATCAACTGTTTTGATGAATTTGTGCATAAGAAATGCACTTAAAGATGTTGCATTACACAGACACAGACATCTTTATTCACCCACAAAGATGGTGAGTCTAATTAGAGGTTGTTCCAGCACTGGTGCCCTATGTTAATATTTATGCTCTCACATGCTTCTAACCTCACGGTACTCCAAGTGACCTCTATTTGGCCCAGTATCATCCAGCCCTTCTCACCCGCATCCATCCATCAAGGCTCTGGGACAGGGCTTATCTCACGCCAAGAACCTCTGTCAGAGCCTTTCCTCTCTGCTGTTTGATTCTGTTTCATCTCATCTCAAGCGCTGCTCACTTTCTTCGCTTTTATTCATTTCTCCTCTCTACAGCAATCAAAACTCCTCCATCGATGCTTTAACCTCCTTACTACCGCGGTTCACTTTTCCATCAGCTCTGATACCTCTCACTTGTAGATTTATTCTGCCCCTGAAAACATGTTACAAAAAAAAAAAAAAAAATCCTCTGCTTTATATTTGCACAAGTTGAGATTTCTATTTTCCCGTCTCTTTCTGATCACCGGGAAACTTTTTACACAACACGGAGCATCTCACCTCATTATTTCTGTTGAACTTGTTGAAACTGTGCCAGTGAACTGACATCTCTAAAGGGCANAGACAAAATCTTTTTTTTTTTTTTTTTTTTTTTTTTGTATACAGCTCCTACAGTTATATCACCACCTTCAGGCTTGACATGTGTACTACAGCGTTTTAAGTCCCTCAGTGTTTCTGTGTAAACTCCGATTTTTTTTCATTGCGTTTTCCTGCGTTTTAGGGCGAAACGCTGTGAAACATCATGTAAATGGGGCCATTATTCCTGTTCAAAAAGTACTTATTCAATGAAGCTCCAGTCTTTTTGTGGTAAATGTTCAATGAGTTAAAGGCAGGCTGATTTCTTAGTTATTTATTCATCTATATCACTTATTTACTTTCAAGGCAACATATTTATTTTACAGAGTTCCTACCCATCCTTAAAAAGTCTTAGATTCATGTATTTAAAACTAAGGCCTTAAAAAGTCTTAAATTCATTGAAATATTATATTCTGGTCTTAAATAAATTACTCAAAGGTCTTTAATTTGTCTGGGCAGGATTTGTTAATGTTTTGTTGATTTTTTTTATTTTTTTTCACAACAGACTTTTTCGAAAATGCTGAAAACCGTGATAAATTTGATCACAAAGCATGAGGTTAATTTTTCATACTGTTACATCTCTATTCACCAGTCAGCAGTGCAGGAGATTATTGGCCAATGGGGCTAAGACAGTGACCCATTCTGCAAGTCTAACCAAACAAGTGAGCTAGAAGCTCTTCACTTTGTCTCTTTTTATCCAAACAGGATGCACATATCAACATTTTCCATCAAATACTTATCCTCATTATGTTTCTTCAGTATTGCAACATCTGTATTCTTCATAGAGGTGTTGCATGGCCACTGCAGATTTTCTCCAGTATAACCTTATGGCTTTATGAGAGCTCCATCCCTTTCCCTCCTCCCTCTTGGGATCAGCTCGAGCGTCACCATTGCACTGAACAAAAGGCATACTTTAGAGGTGATCAATCCTGGAGTGGGAGGTTTGGAGAGCAGCGTGCAGTATGTGGGGCCTGAGAATGATTCTGCAGAGAGTCTGCGGTCAAAGAGGCTCTTTACCTCACGTTACCTTGTCGCCTTATAACAACTAATCAACTGTTTTGATGAATTTGTGCATAAGAAATGCACTTAAAGATGTTGCATTACACAGACACAGACATCTTTATTCACCCACAAAGATGGTGAGTCTAATTAGAGGTTGTTCCAGCACTGGTGCCCTATGTTAATATTTATGCTCTCACATGCTTCTAACCTCACGGTACTCCAAGTGACCTCTATTTGGCCCAGTATCATCCAGCCCTTCTCACCCGCATCCATCCATCAAGGCTCTGGTACAGGGCTTATCTCACGCCAAGAACCTCTGTCAGAGCCTTTCCTCTCTGCTGTTTGATTCTGTTTCATCTCATCTCAAGCGCTGCTCACTTTCTTCGCTTTTATTCATTTCTCCTCTCTACAGCAATCAAAACTCCTCCATCGATGCTTTAACCTCCTTACTACCGCGGTTCACTTTTCCATCAGCTCTGATACCTCTCACTTGTAGATTTATTCTGCCCCTGAAAACATGTTACAAAAAAAAAAAAAAAAATCCTCTGCTTTATATTTGCACAAGTTGAGATTTCTATTTTCCCGTCTCTTTCTGATCACCGGGAAACTTTTTACACAACACGGAGCATCTCACCTCATTATTTCTGTTGAACTTGTTGAAACTGTGCCAGTGAACTGACATCTCTAAAGGGCAACATGGATCTTCGGCTCATGATATTTGTCAAAACATGAGAGCACATTTTTGTGTGCCAAACACACAATACACGCCGTCTTTTCTCCATGTCAAGGGCAATGATGAAAACGTTGAACTTTCTCTTTCGATTTTTAAATATTTTTGGAAGCTGCACTTGAGATCACGGATTATTGCACGGTTGATACTTTTTCCAGACTAAAAGTAGATTTTTTTTCTGCTGATTCTTCCGCGATTTTTGCAGTTTGTAGTTCTCAAGTTGCAAAAGAGTGTGTGCTCCCTTAAATGATGAGAAAGTTCCAAATCAATGCTGCAACTCAACTGAAAACTATGAATACATTATACACTATATAATCTCACACACGTCTTCCTGCGTTTCCATTTCTTTTGCCAACTCAGCTCTCAATAATGCTTCAATTTTGTTGCTTTGAGTGACTTAAACTTTAGCTGTTACTGCCCAAAGCTTCATTCCTTAAAACTAAATTGTTCGTGTTGCGCACTGTTTGTCTTCCTTTTGACGGCAAAGCTGAAGACATGGGTAAGCTATCTATCTAAACCAATCCAATCAATCCAATCAACTTTATTTGTATAGCACATTTGAACAACAATAATGTCCCCAAAGTGCTGTACATAGACTCATCAAAACAATGAAACAAACATTTCCATACAAGAGGAAGCAATAAATAATCAAATAGGTGCACAAATCTAAAATGATGCTATAAATAAAATGAGAAATTTGTACACAGCTCCTACAGTTATATCGCCACCCTCAGGCTTGATATGTGTACTACAGTGCTCTAAGTCCCTTAGTGTTTCTGTGTAAATGCAGATTTTTTCATTCAGGGCGAAATGCTGTGAAGCGTTGTTTAAATAGGGCCATTAATGAAGCTCCATTTTTTTGTGGTAAATGTTAATTGAGTTAAAGGCAGGCTGACTTCTTAGTTATTTATATCACTTATTTACTTTACAAGGCAACATATTATTTATTTTCCTACTCATCCTTAAAAAGTGTTAAATTCATGTATTTAAAACTAAGGCCTTGAAAAGTCTTAAATTCATTAAAATATTATATTCTGGTCTCAAAAAAATACTCAAAGGTCTTAAATTTGTCAGGGCAGGGTTTGTTGATGTTTTGTTGATTTTTCTTTTGTTTGTTTGCGGGACTCTTCGCAAAGGAGATGTAGAGTGAAAGCTGTCTTGTACCTGCTGATAAAAATGATCTGCATCCTTGATAGGCAGTCTATGACTATGGGTCACTGTTTCTACTTTTACATACAGATATTAACCAATGAGCAACTTTATATTCAATAAACAGTCAAAAAAGTAAACTGGAATGAGTGTCATTAAATGACACACGCTATGATTTGGTTGTAAAACAGCAGGACCCTCAAACCATCAACCATATTTATGTGTTTTTGGTCTTAAATTCAATTCAAAATGGCATTAGAAAGCTCTTAAAAAGTCTTAAATTTAACTTGCTGAAACCTGTAGGTACCCTGTTTTATGTGTAATTCAAGTTAAAGAAGTAAATGTCCAAATTAAAGGAGATAAAAGAAAATTATTTTCATTTCATAATCAGTTGTGATACGTTCTACTATTAAAGAACCATCAGCACGCATTCGTGAGGAAGCACTCATGGTATGACAATAAGGTTTGGGGGGTTCAGAAGACAAAGCAGCTTGAGAACCACTGTTTTAAGCTGTAACACTGGGAGCTGACAGAGACACATGCACACTGTCAGGCTCAAAGACGACCATTGTTTAGGAGCTATTAAACCAGGTCAGTCACAGCTGGGGGTCAACCTATTGGGGAGAAGGAGGGGGAAATAAAAACACTATGGCGGCTCCACCAATCAGAGATAGTCTGCTCCCAAAGTCCCTGGACCTCTGGAAATTACTTCTACCAAATTCACTCAAACTCAACAAATATATGGGAGTCTGTCTCATGCACAGACATTTGAAGGGCAGAGGTTGAAAGAAAAAAAGGCACAAACACAGCATGTGTTTGGTGGAAATGGCCGTAGATGTGATAAAAAAGTGTTTAAATGTTTTTTTCAAAGGTGGTATGTCTGAAAAGCTGAGCTGTCCATGATTATTCAAACAGCGTAGTGGGCCTCATTGATTGTGTTGTTTGCATATTAGATCCGGCCACAGCGACTAATTGGAGCTGTTCCAGGTGTTATTCAGCTGGTAGTGACAAGAATATCTGAGGAGACTGACAGCCTGCCAGAAATTTCATTTATTTATTTAATCATCATGACTTCATTTATCAGGCTGCACTCATCTGCTCTCCCTCCTGATACCGACCAGCAACGATACACTGTAATTTGTATACAAGCCTTGTAATTGCAAAACCGTTTCAAACCCATCTGTGGGATTGTTAGCATCAGCTTCGGCAGGCTGTTTGGAACAAACTGATAGAGTGGACACTGGGTGTATCAGACGATATGTTCATTGAAACTACATCTCGGCATTATTTGTTGTGTGTGTTCAACATGTTTTATTGTTTTTGTACATGAAACTACAAAAGGTCCACTTTCCATCATCATGCACAAAATCTCAAATTCAGCGTACAGTCTGAAAGAAACGCACATAAACAAATAAAAAATAAAATTAAAAAAATTATAATAAAGGTGAAAAACACAGTAAACAAAACACAATAAAATAAATTTATGCACACTGTTTCCCTTTGTGGAATACATCTGTCCAATGTTCGAACAAATTATATGACTAAATTGACCTCTCAGGTCACAGATCCTGAGAGCTAGGCAGTGAAAGGGCCTCATGTAAGCTTGTATTGGTCTAGTTTGTCCAACAGAGATTAAGTAACTCTCTCATAAGCTGCTAATGGAGCCACTGTTGTAGCTCATTCTTCACAGGGAGGTGGGTGTTTTCTTCTTGAATGTCTCAGTCGTGTCCTTTTTGCTGTAAACGCTAAAATAATCCAGTACTTTTCAAAGAAAGACAAACCACAATCTTTCAGTTCTGTGGTTGAACCCAAGATAACCATTTTAACTGAGACTTTAAATTTCCTTCTCAGTACTTCATAAATGACCTGTTGTATCCTGTTCCAACAGTCTTTAATAGCAGAACATGCACAAAGTATAAAGATAGAGGCACCAGCCTCTTTGCATCTCCAGCAACAGACAATTGGTATTAGTTTCCATTTGTGTAATTGTTGGGGGGGTGTCCTGTGCCATCGGTGTATTATTTTTAATTGGATGAATTTATTGCCACTTTCTTTATACATTGTGTTAGTATTCTTCAAATATGAATCCCAATCCTTGGGTGATATGTCCACAGCCATGGTTACGTTAAAAATATACTCAAGTAAAGTACAGATACTCAAAAAATTTACTTAAGTATAGTACTGAAAGTACATGTACTCCATTACTGTCCACCACCAGTGTTGGATACGAAAAGTGACTCAGCATGTTCTGATGGGATGAATCACTTATCTACTTTACTCATAACAAGTTCATGAGTATCTGTACAGGCTTGCATGAGAGGGAACCTCTAAGATCCAAAGGAGTTGACCCCACCCTGGGGTACCAATAGGCCTATAGGCACCTCCAAGCAACCAGGGCACCCAGGACCCACCATAAAGGCCCCAGAGGCCAACGGAACAAGTAATAGCCCGGGGCCCTGAGGGGCTCTAAACCACACCACCACAGGCAAAAAAAAGCAACCTTATGGGGCCTGCTCAACATCCTCCCCCCACTAACCACCCATCCACCCCCTACTACAACAACCCCATCCCCCGCTGCAACAGCCAACCCCCTCTACGAGATAAACTTTGTTGCACAAACCTGAACTGTGCACTCCCTGACTCGTGTTGTTCTTCACATCTTGCCATGGATGTGTTTTTTTCTTCCTTCCTTTCTTTACTTGGGCTTGTTTTCTGCCAGCTTCACCTTGTTATTCTCGTGTCGAAACCTCACAAAACACTGTTTTACATTCACCACATTTCATTAAGGTGAAAAGAAGATGCTAACACATGCTACCTTTTGTGTCTGGCAAGGAAAAGTGTGCATGAGTCTTGTTTTTCACCACAAAAAAAAAAAAAAACAGATCTTGACCTGAATGTTTTCCTTGGCAACACATGCTGGGCTTCTTTCCAGTATCATGCTATCACATGTCAAACTGCCTCTGTGTTCCGTGTTGCTCTAATCCTGATAAATGTCAAACATATTTTACTCAAAATCTCAGCATTCTTGTCCAAAATGCCCAAATGATCCCAAACAAGAGTTGAAATGATCTTTTTAGGAGTTCATTGCTCTTGAGAACTTCTATTCTTGAAGTTTCCTCACCTCACATTGTCTTCTCTTCTGCTTTTTTAATCATCTGTTTCCTTTGATGTTGTATAGATTAGCTCTGCAGAAAGTGCTGCTCTTACTGAAAGTTTACAGCTGGTACAGGAGAGCGATGTACACATTTAGAATAAAGAGGGAGGGTGAGAAATTTGGAGAGGCGCACGTCAGCGACTGCAGGAGGCCAGCAGTAAAGAAGAGAAAGAGTCGGAGAGTGACGGAGGAGAGACAAAAAGATGTGGAAAGAGAGAGAGTGATGGAGAGAAAGAGAGAGAGAGAGGAGGGAGGGATCAAAGACTTCTCCCTTGTCAGTATTCACAGCGTGCATCCTCTACACCTCACTGCCGGAGAGATGGAAAGATGAAGAGAGAGAAGCAGCTAACGCCGCTTCACAAAGATTTCCTCTCTCTCTCTCTTTCTCTCTCTCTCTCTTTTCTCTCCTCCCCTCTTACTGCATGGATGATTGAGAGCTCTCCCACCGACAGCATTTTTAAACAGATGCATCAATAAATAAAGGGTTTGATGTAGTGTGCTGAGATGTGAGACGTGTGTGTGTGTGTGTGTGTGTGTGAGTACATCCACGTGTGCAGGCTAACCACAGAACATGCAGGATGTGTGTATGTGTTGCTCTGTGGTGGTGTGTGTGTGTGTGTGAATGTTCTCCACGCCCAGGCGATCTGGCACTCCATCCCCTCCTCCCAGGGGCAAACTCTTTGAACGCCTTTGTCTTTCTTTCTGCTCCCATTTCCTTCTCCTCCTTTTTTTTTTTTGCTCTCCCAAGCTTTTTGTTTTGTTCTCCTCCGTTTCTCCCATCACTTGTCCCTCTCTAACATCTCCCTGCATTTCTTCACAGTCTCATTCCCCTTCTCCTCTCTCTCTCTCTCTCCCTCCCACATCTCCCCCCCCTCCCTCGCCCTCCCTCTGTGCGCTCTGCTGACGCACTCCATCTCTTTGGCACGTTGCTGCTCACTTTGAGAATGCTCGAACACAATTCCCTCAGACAGTTTCTTTGAGCGCACATGTGAATGAAAGAAAGAAGTTGAGTTTACAAATATGTTCTCAGGCTACAGCTAATTGGTGTTTTATTTATTTAAGAAGATATTCACTCTGAATTTCTACGCAGCTCTGCAACATGGTGCAGATTTTCAGTCCACTGTGAAAGTTTTGTTACTCAGCCTAACTGAGCAAAGTTTTCAGGAAAGGTTCTGATTAGTTCACAGACACATTATTGCAAAATTTTGTATCAATCCAATACCAAGTACATACAGGGCCAGTATCACCCATATCAATACTGATACTGATACTTTATACATGGAGAAGCAGTTTGTCAAAATTACACTAAAAACAATAACTCAAGGCATTGACTATTGAAATAAGTGGACAAAGTCATTATCTTGACTAATTATTGCAGCAGCAACTTACTTACTTACTTATTTACTTACTTACTGACCTATTAACTTACTTACTTACTAACTGACTTATATACTCACTTATTTACTTACCGACTTACTTACTTACTTACTTACTGACCTATTTATTTACTTACTTACTAACTGACTTAATTACTTACTTATTGACTTACCTATATACTTACTTACTAACTGACTTACTTATTTACTTCTTATTTACTAACTTACTTACTTACTTAGTTATTTTTATGCTTACTTAGTTACTTACTGACTTACTTACTTATAAACTCTCTGACCTACTTCTTTACTTACATACTTACTTACCGACTTACTAAGTTACTTTCTGACTTACTTACTCACTTATTTACTTCTTACTTACTTATTTCTATACTCACTTAATTACTTCCTGATTTACTTATTTACTTACTTACTGATTTACTTATTTACTTACTTACTAACTTACTTACTTACTTACCGACTACTTATTTATTTATTTACTTACTTACTGACTTACTAAGTTACTTAGTTACTTACTTACTGAGTTACTTACTTATTTACTTACTGACTCACTGAGTTATTTTTATACTTTGTTACTTAGTTACTTACTGACTTACTTACTTATATACTTACTTATTTACTTACTTACTTACTCACTTGCTAACTTACTTACTCACTTATTTACACACTGACTTACTTATATACTTACTTATTTACTAACTGACTTACTTATATACTTACTTATTTACTTACTGACTTACTTACTAACTTACTTACTTTATTTACTTACTTCATTACTTACCTACTTAGTTACTTACTTACCTACTTAGTTACTTACTTACCTACTTACTTACTTACTTACTTACTTGCATACTTACTTACTTATTTACTCACTGACTTACTTACTTACTTACTTACTTATTTACTTACTTACTTACTTTGTTATTTACTTACTGACTTACTTACTTACATACATACTTACTTACTTACTTACTTACTTACTGGCATACTTGCTTACTTATATACTTACTTATTTACTTGCTTACTTACTTTATTATTTACTATTTACTTATTTTCTTACTGACTACTTACTTTGTTATTTACTTACTTACTGACTGACTTACTTACTTACTTACTTACTTGCTTACTTGTTTATTTACTTACTTGCTTACTTACTTATTTACTTACTGACTGACTGACTTACTTGCTTACTTACTTTATTATTTACTTACTTACTGACTGACCTACTTACTTACTGACTTACTTACTTTATTATTTACTTACTTACTTACTGACTGACTTACTTACTAATTTGACAGGGACCATGTAAGACAAAAACTGTCAAGCCAGAGTTAGCTTTAAAGCTTCACCTGTGGTCCTTTGGCAGAAAGATGCAGAAGAGTTTACAATGCAAATCACAAAAGACAAACTAACGTTTAAAACAATACACACTGATTAGCAGTCCATCACCAACAACATCACATTTAAACTGACATTTCATTATCTCAAATTTGATTCATTCAGAGGACAAAATCAGTGATCACATGATTGTTTTTCCTTGAGCCATAATTTCAGTTCACTTTTAAAAACACAGAGACTTGTTCTATCTCTAATGTTGGGTGGTCTGCCTGACTGAAAATGCAGACATCCCGTACGCAGTTTTCTTGAATTTAGCTGAGCTGTCTCCTCTTACTGATGCCCTGGTCTCTCTAAGATTGTTCCTGTAAAGTAACACATAGTGTTTAAGTGGTGGTGGAGCCTGATCATGAATTGTTTTATAGATCAGACAGATATCTGCATAACAAAGAAAACTGTCAAATACCATTAAGTTATGTTTCACAGTAAGAATAATGACAGAAAATCAGTGAGTGCATGTATAGTTAAACAGCTGATAATGGCGACTGATGCCTGATGTGCCTGAAGTTCCTAAGGCTGGCTCTCACATTCTCTGCATTTCTGACCAATCTGAGACTTTGTTTATGGTGTGTGCACAAAATATGTAGAGAGTTTTGGATGCAGCTTGTTCTTCTGTTTTAGCGTGAAATCAGGGGCAGATCGTTAATGTACAAACTAAACAAAATTGGCCCTAGGATTGATCCCTGTGGCATTCCACCATTACAGTCAATAAAGATGAGCAAAAAATTAAAAGGATATCATCTTTTAAATGATGGTAAAATGACAATTTTATTCATGCATCTTGTTGTGCTGACGCTAAGTGACCCAACATTTAGATTTTCTGCATTATTTTGAGCCTCTGTTTATTAAAAGTAGTTAGATGTAAGAGTTAGAGATGGTGTCTTCTACCAGACAAGAACATAACGCAACACTGCCAAGAGGTGTAGAGGTGGAGCAATAGACCGGTTGATGTTTTTCATGTTATTTTTACACTGTAATTAGATCTACATATGTGCATTTCATCTTCACATTTAACCTCACCCACAGGCACATTTTGCTCATGAGCTCTTTTGTTCTCTGGAATTAATTTGCATCCATTGAACACTTTTACTTGATTGCTCACATGCAGGTGTCTCCAAACCACCTTCAAGCACGCATGTGTGTCCAGCTCCATGCACACACTTTATAATTATGTTTACATATGCACAGTTTGCTCTGCAGGACTCAGAAAGACACATGCACTCACACACACACACACACACACGCAGCGACTACCCTGCAGAAAACTAAGAGCCAATTTAAGAAGTAGGCGAATTGCACTGTAACTCCACTAGCTCCTGGTTATCTTTGGAGTGTTGAGTGTTCGCTGTACAGCAGCTGCCTACTCGCTGCACGGCGTAATGAGATTTGTGAAATGTATCCTCTGTAGGACTCCATCCAAGACGGCTCAGGATTCTCACACGTTTATAACCTGATGTTTGCAGCCCAGACTTCAGAGAGGAGAGCTGAAGATAGAGAGAAACTGGGACTTAGCACTTAAATATAAACCACTTTTTGAACTCCATGAAATTGTTATGAGCACTTAAATTTACCTTCTAAGTTAGCATCTATATGTATAACATCTGCAACAGCAAACGCTCCATGAAAGCTTGAAAGCAACAGTTCTTTACCATCACCTGTGTATACCGTGAAGGTCACAGAAGGCTATTGTGTAACCTGTGGGGATTTTGATGCACAGCAAGCTCTTATATCAAATGTGTTCCCTCCTCAGTCATGGTCACAGTGACTGTTAAATTATAACTCACAGAGGTGTTCTGGGTGGAGCCCACAAACTGTAGTTCTGACGAATAGAAAAGACTGGTGAAGGAATAAAAGTGATGGAGGAAATAAAAAATGTTGACCAGGAAGGGAGTGGAGACTTCTGTTTGGAAGTTTTCTGGTTTTTAAACATCCAACACACACCAAAATACAACTTATTGTAAGATATGAAGAGCGTTTGACATTATAGTTTTAGACAGGGCTGTCGTCCTCTGTGGACCCAGGTAAAATGGGGCAGAAAACAATTGAGGAAGCATTTCAGGATCAGAATCAGACTCAAAATCAGCTTTATCGCCAAGTATCTTCAAGAACCATATGAGGAATTTGACTTCGGTTTCAACTGTGCTCTCTTTGTACAAAATCAGGTACACTGTAAAGTGTAATAGTAAATAGTACTGAAAACAAAAAGCTACCTTAACTTATTTAGTCTACTTACTTAAACTTAGGAAAGACAACTTTCCTCTGTTGACTTTACTTAAAAAATTTTGGAACCCGATTGCCTCAAAATTTCCAAGTAAAGTTGACCATAAATTTTAAGTTGTTAAAGCTGAAAAGAACTAAGTTCTGACAACTCATGTCACGGCAGTAACCTATCAAATAAGTTGATGACTAAACCCTGTAACCGTGAGTGAGGAGGACAAACAGTGGACATGAGACCCTGCTGTACATGGGTGAATCACGCACGAGCCATTGATTGGCTGTCTGTGCTCTAAGGCACTGACTGGCTGAGTACATGTTGGGCAGCTTTCGTGGGCAAATGAAAGTGCCTGTTCAATTAGAGGCTAATGCAAAATATTCATAGGAATTTTCGTCAAGAGTTCTATTGAATAAAATTTACCTTATATGTTGATGTCCTTTACAGCTGGACTAAGCCGTGGTGCGTAGACAGTCAGTCTATACCAGGGCAAAGACCGCCTGTGTTACCTATGTGATATATCCATGTACAGCAGGGTCTCATATCAACTGCATGCCCGCCTCACTGATGGTCAACCTGAGGAATGATTTTACATATATTAGTTACTATGATATAATTTATTTAAGTTAATTTGAGTACTGAAAACTCACAAAAAATAGGTTGATCAAATCTACTTTCATTAAATTAAAAATGACGGCATCAACTTTGCATATGTTTTTAAGTAAAGTCAACTGATTATAATTTACAGTGTATGAATAAACATAAAATATCAAATATATAAAAAACAGATATAAAGTATCTACAAATTAGAACTATAGAAATATTAGAAATATAGAAACTCTGTACAAAAGGAAGAAAGAAAAAAAGAAGAAACTGTTCATGTGTCTGGATGTCCTGGCATACAGTGCTCTGTAACGCCGGTCAGAGGGGAGGAGTTTAAACAGAAAGTGTCCAGGGTGTGAAGGGTCTGCAGAGATGTTACCAGCTCGCTTCCTGGTCCTGGACCTGACAGCTCGTTGTAGTCTGTGCTTGTCTTGTTTGGAGGCAGAGGGAAACCAAACAGAGATGGAGGTGCGGAGGACTAACTGGATGATGGAGGTGTAGAAGATAATGAGCAGCTCCTGGGGCAGGTTGAACTTCCTGAGCTGTCTGAGGAAGAACAACCTCTGCTGCACCTTTTTCCTTATGGAGTCTCCGTTGAGGGTCCACTTCAGATCCCGGGAGATGGTGGATCCCAGGAACCTGATGTCCTCAATGTACAGAAAATAACAAGAAAAGTATCTTTTTTTTTCATTTCTAGTGAGGGGTATTTTCATGCCTTTAATGAGATAGGTGAAGATAGTGAATAGAGTGGGAAAGGGGGCAAGAGTGGGGAACGGCACCCGGGTCACCCCACCTAAAGCATTGGGCTGTCTGTCCCAAGTGGATGTTTTTTAGTCGAACACTCTCAGCATTAGACTTTACCAACTTAAGAACTCTTTGCTCCATTTCCTTATGACTGACTGAGATAAATTCTACAGCGTAGCATCTGAAATTTGAATGTTTATTTTGGTTTTTGAGAAGCATTAGCTTTATTTTCAGTGCCATCAAAATACTTTTTAAACCAATTTGATACAGAACTCAGCAGAACTTTACCCTCCAGCAAGAAACATTTATCTCTGGCCTCACGCTGACATTCATACAGAAAAAACTCCCTTTGAGCAGCTTATTGTTCAGAGGCATAAGCTATCGATTGTGGAGCGCTCAAAGCTGTGTTTTAGAAAACATATAGCTGTAAATCTGACAATGAAGAGCATGTGAGTTCAGGCAAATGTCAGTGTTTAAACAGAGGTTACCTGCGTGTTAGACAAGAGAGCAGGCTGTTTGTGGAGAGGCTGAGAGGGGTGGACTTGAATCTATAAAAGTTTGTTTACCTCAACATTCAGATGCTCCTCCATCTGCTTTTTATCCCGTAAACCAATCCTGCTCTTTTTGTGCTGTTCAAGAAGCGGCTCTTATGAAAAAGGATGTCGTCTGCATGCAGATTCTCTCTTCCACCGCTGTTTACCGCACACATCCAGACTGTGATGTTGCCGACTGCCTGGGCCTGTTGCGTCACCGTGAATGGAAGTTGACTCCGCCAGACGGCAAACTTTGCTAAGTTCATTATGAATTTGAGTTCATTATCTTACCTGAGAGTGAAACCTGAATCTTCCCAGGAGTTGAGTTTTGACTTTGCTTTGCTGGCCATTAATTCTGGGGATTTGATTAGTGCTTAACAGGAGTTAGGTTTAATAGATTGATATATCAGTCAAAGACTCCGGTGCAGGTCGGCTGAACGCTCAGTGTGTTATGTCGCTGCAAACACAGCATTCATCATGCTCTGAAAAGTCGCATACTCCGGTGCTCAGATGCTCTCGCGCAGCAGGATGTCTAATCATGATAAATCGGAGACTCAGCCCAATGAGTTGCTCATTTGCGTCTCCATTTGTTTCTGCGTGTTGAGCGCTGTAGCGGCAGCCAAGAGTGCACAACATCTTAAGCTGGGCATGTCGGATGTTTCAGTCTGATCTTATTTGTGTACATGCTAATGAGGCAACTCTTTGCCATTGTGTTTGGATTCATTCATTTTTTATGGCTGTTATTGTTCCACCATTATGCATAACAATTTCTATTTGTATCTTCTGCTCGTGGTTTTGCTTGTCACGACTGATCCCGAATCTGTCACTGTAATGTGAGGCCTTCTCCTGAACCCTCTTACTCTGTCTCCTCCACAAGAAGTAATATTAGGATTCTCTTTCATCAAGTTTATGTTTTATTAACCTGCAAATTAGCAGAGGAATCTGCTTTTGCATACATCACGTCTGCTTACAAAGGGGAGTTGCTGCAGAGAGTGTGAACTGCCAGATATGCAACTTAGAAATTCAGGGTAGCTCTGTGGTTTGTGGAGGGGGTTCAATAAGGCAACTGGATGTTCAGTCTAATAACATGACACTAGCAGCAGCTGGGTGATACTTTCTCAATTGCACCAGCAGAAATATAGGACTGTCCAGCATCTGTGTACTTGCATTATACTTGTTCCTTTCTAAATATACAGCAAATAAATAGAAAGCTAAGTCTCTGATATTGTTTCATTTATCTTCTTCTTTTTGCTTTTTCCCTTTTTTGGGGGGGATTCCTGCAGCGGTTCACTTGTTTAAATTTTGTGTGTAGCAGTGATTTGACACAGTTTTAATATCAGATCCCTTTATTTAGTGACATCCCACCTCATTTATTGGGACATGGCATCAGCGCTAATGAGAAGACTGGCTTGTGACCCTCTACCATGCATCCTAAGTTATCACGCAATGGATCTTTCACTAAAAATCTTAAAAATAGAGCTTTAGCATGGTGCAGTGGTGTGCATAAGTGGGGGGTGGGTGGGTGGCAGTGACCATGTACTAGGGGCTTTTGGGAGACGATCATGGCAGAGGAGTTCACGGAGGCGTCAGAGTTGTACATCAAACAACGATATAGAAGCTTCTGAAAAACTACCTCATGAAAGAGTTAAATATTTTATTTGAACATTTTTGATAGAGATTTTTTGAAAATTTTGTTGTTTCCATTACAATTTTATTGCGATATTTAGGTTTGGCCCAACTCTAGGTGTAATGGAAATGCAGCTATTGAAAAGAAAGGTCATTATTTCAGACATAAAAGAAACACTTTAAATTTGAATTTTTTTCGGAGGCATTAAAAGTTTTATTATGTTGAAATGCTGATCTCAGCTTCAGATGAATTTCCTGTTAAGATGAAGGTACTTGAAAGCCTGAGATTTAATAAATAGGACTCATGTTTGTTACTCAGTTCAACATAAAGGTAACGGTTGTGGCTTAGCATTTCAGCCTTAAGCCTTTCCTGCTAGAAACGGCTCAATGTGGAAATGGTTCTCAGCGTTTCAACATCCTGCATTTGCTGGAAGGAAATGCATGCAGGGGCCCCCTGTAGTTATGCATAAAATTGTAAAGAAAACTTTTTTTCTTTACATTGTAGCTATAAATAGTTGTAGAAATTATTTTTACGGCACTGGTGGCTCAGTGGTCTCACCCTGTTTCCTGCTGTACCTACTGTCCTACTCTCTCATTCAAGATATAAAAATGCTCTGCACTCATATGATGCATTAATTCTCTGTCACAGAGAAATTTTCTTTGCTGCACTGACATGAACTTTGCGAACACAAACTCAAACCTGTCATGGGATTTGAGTGTATCCTCCGCCCACGTTCAGATTGATAAATACAGATCTGTGCGTTGATATAAGCGTACAGCCATTTTTTGGTCGTGAGGGCCTCTGAGACTTTCTTTAAATGTTGCTATACCACAAATGAAATATTACCTTTGCTACTGGATTTGTATATCTTCACAGCTTAATAATTTAGCCCATTCATTTCTAGAGTTTCTGCAGAAAAAATACAGCCACATTACTTAAAAAGCATACTATAAACCACATATAAGGAAATAAAAAAATTGAAGATATATACTTCTTTGACTTCCTAACAAATTTGAAAATGTCTTTGAACACAATTTTAAGATATTCACCAAAATGCAATCTGCATGATAATTTTACTGTAAAGAGTAGATGCTGGGCAGGAACACGGCAAAAACAAAAAAAAAAAGTCCTGCTTATATTTAAGAATCAGTAAACCCACAGATACATATTTTGTAAATCTTTTCAGATTAACATCAGAGGTTTGTTGTCAAGTCCTCAGGATTAACAGTTAAGCAGAAGACTCAGACCCCTCTCATTTTATTGCTCGGTATTAAAGTGGAGCTCAGAGCAAACAAGCTTAGTTTAGCATACAGATTAATAAGCAGTGGACAACACCTAGCCTCAATCAAAGCTGGAGCAGAAATCCTCCCAGCAGCTCCTGTTAAGCTCACAAACAAATGTTAAGCTGTGTTTTTAGCGCGGCATTGTGTCGAACTATTCCTCTTATTTCTCGGAGCAGTGACTTCTGTGTGACTCTGCTGCAGTGAAGCCAAGTGAACTCCAGGATTTTGGGGTGTTATTTTCTGTAAACAAAGAAATTATAATGAGTTAATTAGAGGCTGCTCAAGTTGCTGTTGGCTTTTTGTTAAGCTGTGGTTGCTGTTTACCACTAATTTTTGTCTTTATTATAGAGCTAAAGGCTGATGCTCAATTAATTACACAGCAAAAAAAAAAAAAAAATCATTTCTCAATGTGAGAAAGTCACTCTCACAGAGTTAAGTACCGCAGATTCGGAAACAGACGCACATTCATAGACTCTTACATGGATTTAATGAGTTATCCTGCTCCTCTAGAAGAATCCTAGACATTAAATTGAGACTTTCACGCTGTACTGTAAAGTGAGAGACACTTTCCCTCCAGCTGTTTCTGTAACCCTTGCTTACGATCTGATTACAAGCTTGGCATTTAGAGAGGAAGTGCTAACACGTCAATAAGCACGACTGACAGCCTCCCGAGGTGAGGAAAACGCTTATTTGAAGCTTCGGGGGGGGGCAGACACGTTCAACCCTTCCCGTGTGCCTTGACCCCAGCTGCCACCTGTGATTTCTACCATGTGTGCTTTCAAGTTGGATTGCGGCGCTGCCCTTTACATGCACCTGCTCTCTTCTATAACTCACCGTAATGAGACAGAGGCCAATGGGCTCTGTCTGCCTTATTTAGATTTTTATGTCTACGCACATAACTCTAGACACACAAATCTCATCACGCGCCGCCGTGGCTGTTTCATAGTGATTGTTCCTGTCAGAGTTTTTCTTGCTCATGCCAGCAGTTGCAGGTGTTTTTGTTTTGATTTGCTGCCGGTATTCAGGTCTTGGTGTCTTGACAGTTTGACGCCGTTTGTTTCTCTATTCACAGCACTTTGGCTGCTTTGACAGCCAACGACACAGGTGCCTCGCCTTGTTTACTGTGGTCTCTGCCTCTCCTCCTCCTCCTCCCCCACCTCTTGTTTTTCTTCCATCACTGTCTCATCCTTTCTGCACTTCACACGCAGCATTTTTTGAGATCACAGACGATCTTCATATGCCCCTTTCTTCTTCTCATTTCCTTGCGCTTTCTCCTATTCCTTCGCTCCTCTACCCCTTTCCTTTATAACCACCTTCCTGCTCTATAGCCAAGATCCGTGTCATAAATCAGACCACAATGAGACTGCAAAGTGGTGCAAAGTGACATCCAAAGTATGTTTTTCTACTTTATTTATCTCACACAACTTAAAAACTAAAATCAAAACAAGTGCTATGTCTGATTTCTCATCATAAATATCTCATTAAATTCAAAATGAGCCACGTGCACCAACCTGAGTCTAGGAAACTGTTTTAATTCATTTGATATTGCACTTTTCATACATTTAAATATTCAGTCCAAAGTGTTTTACAAGGAAACATGGCAGTATGTGTTAAAGGCACGAATGAAGTTAGTGCAATACAATCAACAGAAGATCTAAGGAATACCATAAAATCAATAAAATAAAATAAAATGAATTGGGTAAAAATGAAATATAATTTATTTATTATTAAAATTAAGTAATAGTGCTAATAATACAGTTCAGACAAAGAAAAATCAAGTTTGCTGGGAATTAGTAAAATTTAATCAGCTTGTAGATTCAGAAAAAAATTACTTGTTTTGTTTATTCCTGTTGATACATTTTCTTTTTCAAGAAACTGAAAAAGCAAATGTTCCAACACCATTGGCATTTTTTTTACTCTTTAAAAGCCATTCAGACTCTATTTTTCACCTCATAGTATCTTAAAATAAGACATTATCAAGCAAGTACATGTTTAATTTTTTTGTTTACATCAAGAACGAAAGCTCTCGCGACGAAATGAATGTGGTATGGATCTAGTCCATGTCCGACTGACTACAATTTAAACTTTTCCTTAAGTGTAAACATAAAAAATGTTTCAGTATAAAAGCATCAGTTAGCGGTTAGGATCTCTTGTATTTATCTGCAGGAAGTCAGGTGTACAGCTCTTGAGTTTCTCTCACGTGATGCTGCAGGTGCTCACAGGACTGTTTTTTGCAGTCTATGATGTGTCTATGAAGCTCCAACTGTTAGCCATGCTACTAGCTACGGGTGGAGGTAGTGAGCATGCGCAGCTGCTGACACTGAGCCATGGAGGAGGAGCGCAGTTTGGATGCTGTGTGTAAACATAATAAATGAAACCTATCTAAAAAAATCCTGCATATCCTGCCTATAATGACTTCATAATATTATATAAAGGCATTTGTTTTGTTTGCCTCTGATTGTCTTCCCCTCTCTCCTGCTCACTTTTAAACAAGGAAACCTGTTACTCTGACGTGCTGTAAAAAAGTTTAGTTTTTGTATTCAATAAAAACATAGTTTTTAAAGTATTTTATTTGCAAGAGTCAAGTTTCTTTCCTGTCTTCAATTATTTTTTTATATCAAACTCGGTTGTGTGCTCTTAGATGACTGTCCTCTGTCTCTGCACGCACCCACCCACCTTCACGGCTGGGGCATATTTGTCATGCACGTATTGATTTGAAGTTGAGATGAGGGTTTTTCAGTCGGGTGCAATTTGTTGGCAAATTTCTTTCACTAAAACCAAAAGTAGAAACAGTGGGTGTGTACAAATGGCTCTGCATTAATGCCTCCTTTATTTCCAGAGGTCTAAGAAGAGTCTTTTTGAAAAAACTTCCGTTCCCAACACGTCAGCTTCACGCTGTGCTGTTGATTCGAGAATTGACAATAGACAGCCTGTGTTTATCGGCCACTGACCTTTCTGCACTTTCCCTCCTCTTCCTCCTTTTCCATAGCAACTACTGAGGGAGATGCAGCAGATGGCCAGCCGGCCTTTCGCCACCATCAATGTCGCCTTGGAGACGGATGAAGAGCCACCTGACCTGATAGGAGGAAACGTCAAGGTGAGCACAACCTCTTTCTCAGAGCGATTACCGAAAACCTCCAGAGATGTGCCTCGTGTCTTGGCTGACAGGGCCACACACGGAGGGGGGGGGGGGCCTCGATCCATCATCAGGGGCGGGCTCATCCTTCCTCAAGTGGGAGTTTAGTCTTGTGCACTTTGTGATTACAGTCACGCCACAGTGATGGATACTCCTCACACCATCTGGTTCACTTTATTTTTCAGCCTGAACTCTATAAGATGATTCTGTTAGTTGTAAAGAAGCCGGGAGGCCTCGCTGAGCTCACACGGAGAAGAGGATTTAGAGTGTAGCACTGGTGGGGCTGCTTCACCAAATGAGGGTCAGCACAGTCTACACTTACTGTGACACTCTGAGGGCCATATGGTGATNTATTGAACACATAATACCGAAAACCGTGGTAATTTTGGTCACAATAACGCGAGCTCAAATTTTCATACCATTTTCATACAATGCCATTACATATTGCACTCAGGTTGTTGCAACGCTATTTAACAAATGGCTTGAAATTGAGACATTTTTATTTGTGTTTCACTGCTATATAAAGTCAATGGTTTTACTATATTGCCTACAGTATCGGTAAGTATCGGGTATCGGCACAATTAAATTTTAAAATATCGGATCGGATCGGAATGTAAAAAAATGGTATCGGCCCATCTCTAGTTCAGACTCTATTTTTCGCCTCATAGTATCTTAAAATAAGACATTGTCAAGCAAGTACATGTTTAATTTTTTTGTTTACATCAAGAACGAAAGCTCTCGCGACGAAATGAATGTGGTATGGATCTAGTCCATGTCCGACTGACTACAATTTAAACTTTTCCTTAAGTGTAAACATAAAAAATGTTTCAGAATAAAAGCATCAGTTAGCGGTTAGGATCTCTTGTATTTATCTGCAGGAAGTCAGGTGTACAGCTCTTGAGTTTCTCTCATGTGATGCTGCAGGTGCTCACAGGACTGTTTTTTACAGTCTATGAAGCTCCAACTGTTAGCCATGCTACTAGCTACTGGTGGAGGTAGTGAGCATGCGCAGCCGCTGACACTGAGCCATGGAGGAGGAGCCCTGTTTGGATGCTGTGTGTAAACATAATAAATGAAACCTATCTAAAAAAATCCTGCATATCCTGCCTTTAATGACTTCATAATATTATATAAAGGCATTTGTTTTGTTTTGTTTGCCTCTGATTGTCTTCCCCTCTCTCCTGCTCACTTTTAAACAAGGAAACCTGTTACTCTGACGTGCTGTAAAAAAGTTTAGTTTTTGTATTCAATAAAAACATAGTTTTTAAAGTATTTTATTTGCAAGAGTCAAGTTTCTTTCCTGTCTTCAATTATTTCTTGATATCAAACTCGGTTGTGTGCTCTTAGATGACTGTCCTCTGTCTCTGCACGCACCCACCCACCTTCACGGCTGGGGCATATTTGTCATGCACGTATTGATTTGAAGTTGAGATGAGGGTTTTTCAGTCAGGTGCAATTTGTTGGCAAATTTCTTTCACTAAAACCAAAAGTAGAAACAGTGGGTGTGTACAAATGGCTCTGCATTAATGCCTCCTTTATTTACAGAGGTCTGAGAAGAGTCTCTTTGAAAAAACTTCTGTTCCCAACACGTCAGCTTCACGCTGTGCTGTTGATTCGAGAATTGACAATAGACAGCCTGTGTTTATCGGCCACTGACCTTTCTGCACTTTCCCTCCTCTTCCTCCTTTTCCATAGCAACTACTGAGGGAGATGCAGCAGATGGCCAGCCGGCCTTTCGCCACCATCAATGTCGCCTTGGAGACGGATGAAGAGCCACCTGACCTGATAGGAGGAAACGTCAAGGTGAGCACAACCTCTTTCTCAGAGCGATTACCGAAAACCTCCAGAGATGTGCCTCGTGTCTTGGCTGACAGGGCCACACACGGAGGGGGGGGGAGCTAGGTAGTAGTCCCCGCCCGAGTAGGAAGGAGTTCACCCTCAAATCAGAACACGTGAAACACTAATGTCAGTGCGGTGTCACTACCTATGAGGAGTGTGGTAGACCAAGTGAAATAAAAAGTCGGACTTGAGATATTCTACTAAGACAATCAACATTTCTTCGGCCCTCCGGAGCGACTCGAGTGTGCCTCTTCTGGATTTAGAGTGTAGCACTGGTGGGGCTGCTTCACCAAATGAGGGTCAGCACAGTCTACACTTACTGTGACACTCTGAGGGCCATATGGTGATGAAAATGTGCTCATGATGAGCGTGTTATGGCAGTTATAGCCGCTGATTGTAGAAGGCTGTGAATTCTAATGAGACTGAATTCAGTTAACCCTGGAGTTAAACATATGCAGATAGGAGCAAGCCGCCGTAGATTAAGACTTCACTTAGAAATGAGATAAGATTTGGCTTCCAGCGTCAAGATATTCTCATTTAGAAAAAAATAAATTAATTAACACCTACTCGAAGGAATTGTTTGCTTGCTGGCATGAAATTAAATCACATTGGGAAATACTACTTGAGTCACACTTCATCTTACGAAACAGTCTTGCTTTGGTGTTTCGAAACCATCTGTGTTTGTAAAATATTGACGGGTAAATTGAGGATAGCGAGCCCCGTCCATGTGGGCATTTACAGCTTTTTGGAACAAAGCCATTTAAATCGGAGAGCTTAAAGCAGTCTGTTTTAAACAAGCAGAAAAATCTAGAACAAATTAGAACAGTGTTGGGACGACAACAGGTGGTGGATGCATTTACATTTTCAAAAGACTGAGGACACATGACATGAACTCCAACCTGAAATAACATATAAAAGTAGATTTCCTCTCCCCTAAATCAAAACAAAAAGTCATTTTCTTTTATTTAACCGTCACCGAAGAGTCAAACATCTCTAGAATCCTGAATCTAAAAGTGGTAATATCAAACACTTTCATATGAAGAAAGGAAGATCAGTTTCCTGGTGTTTAATTCCAGTGGTTCTCAACCTTTTTGAGTCATAACTCCCCCATTTAATTTTGTAAATTAACATTGTGTATTTTTATTTTGAATTAAAGACAACAAAAAATCAACATATATTAATTAAAAATATAACAAAACAGTGGGAAGAAAAAAAACAACTTGTGTTTCCGAATATGTAGAAGAACAAGTCAACCTTTTCTTCTTTTTATTTTTATGTAAAGATTTTTTGGTCTCTTTATTAATCTTACTCTGTCAATCAGACTGAAACACAGTTCACGTTCACCCACACTATAAAAACTGAGATCTGAGCAAGTGTTTGTCTCTTTTTTAGTAAAAATTGATTTTTTTATTCTTAATGAACCACATTCACCTCACAAGTGCAGAAAATGTCTTATTTCAGGTTTTTTTAAGACAAAATGTTGTCTGATTTACTTGAAAAAGTAAAAAAAAAAAATCACCCAAATTTGCTTGTCAAGTTTCATGAAATGCAAATAATGACAGGAAATTACTCCACCGGCATTTTTTTTTTACGTATTTCAAGCAGTGTAGACTTTGTTTTCATCTTTAAATAACTTGAAATATTTTTTTCCTGGACTGGTCAGTTGAATGCCGCTTATATTAAGAATAAAAAGGCATTTTTTACTAAAAATAAGGCGTAAACACTTGGTTAGATTTCAGTTTTTGCAGCACAAAATATGAACAAGTTCATGAACAATTCCCAGTTGAACTTGTTCAAGTAAAACACTGCAGTTCAGGTCTAAAGAAAAATTAGCTGATTCAACAAATTCTGTGAAACAAATGAAGAGGGAAACAACCCTGCCTGAAATTTTGTTAATTAACATTGATTTCATTTTTCCAAGAGATTTGGTGACCCCAAGAAATCATCTAGTAACCCCCATTGGGGTCAGGACCCCCAGGTTAAGAAACAGTGTTTTATTCTGCACTGCGACCAGTTTTCAGGTGTGCAGGATGACAGTGACATGAACATAGACGTGTCGTTATAAAGGCTGATGCATCAACTCAGCAGCTTCAAAATGAGGGCACTTTATCTCACCTTGGGTTGTTTTCTACACCAGCAGTCTCCGAGTCCATCTGCAGTTGTTGTCTATCATGACAGCAAAAGGCAAGAGTGTTATCCAGCAGTTTAGAAAACTCACTTCCAGCTAAGACAAGAAGAAGAAACACTACAAATGTAGACTCAGAGGTAATAAGGAGGGACCTAATTTCGTCAAGTGGATGTGTGTCTGTGAAGTGAGACTGAATGAAATCTTGGACTATTCTTGGTCAAAATAACACTGAGGGAATGTGAAATAACCAGAGACCATACGACTTTGTCGTCGTAGTATTATATTTACGTATGAGTAGGTGAAGGGGAGAAAACAACTTTGCTGATCAGTCATTTAAGATGCAGCCAGGTGGTCGTGAAATCTGACCTCTGATTGGGTTTTGCAAGTACAGTTTGTTAGCCTGAATGCAAATACGTCTTTTTCAAGCCTGATGAAGTGCTGTTGGGTCACTGCAGATTAGAGCTGGGTTGTTTGTGTTTTGACTGCTTTAGCTCTCCATGCAGAATTTTTTACCTGCAGCCAACAAAAGTCTGCTCCATCATGCCAGAGATGTAAGATCCCCATTTCTTTCTCCTGGACATTTGCATCAGTTTCTTAACTGGTGGGTGGTGGAACAGCTTTCAGTGGGTTGCAGGCTTTTGCTTGGTAAAAAGTGGGTAAATTATCCTGTGCTTTTATTCTGAAGGGAATATTTTGTGCAGTGGAATACTATTCACTTCTCTTAACTATGTGGCCATTCTTAACTGTAATTGACACGCCGTTTCATGGTACCAGAGATGAGCCGCAAAGTTTGATATCATTTGTGACATCATCATGATGAGTACAACAACTACTTTGACACTAGGGCTGAACAATATGAACAAAATGTAATATCTGGATGTCAGTGCTAGATATCTCAATATCGATACTATACAGTGTGACTCTGGGATCAGAGAAAACTAAGCATTTTTCAGAAAAATAAAACATCATAATATAACAGGATGTGTAAATTGGGGTTAATTGATTAGAGCTCACTCAGTCAGTCATCAAAATTAACAGAAAATCACCAATAATCATGGGACTGTCTGAGCTTTACATGCAGGGTGAGCTGGGAAAATCTACATTATTGATGTCTTTGATATTGGGGTATTAATATCCTGAATTATCATATCTCAATTCCGATGCGATAATGATAAATCTTTCAGCCCTAGTTGACACAACCACAGTTTTAGGATGACACACGAGGGTATCTCTGCATTTCGGCCTCTCGTTCACATGAAAACAGCATTCGAGGCGACTTAAAATAAAAACTTTTTAAAATGGTCTCCAAAGTGGACTTTTTCTACAACTATTTTGCCCCTTTGCCATGTAAACAGCAAGCCAGAGTTTTCAGTGGAAACACTCTTCTCTGGGTGTTGCACCATTTCTGCAATTAGCGAAGATGCATTCAATAAATACACCAGATAATCAGCTCTTTGGCCTTTACGGTACAATACGATACAATACCATACAGTACAGTACAGTGCAATACAATACCATACCATACCAAACCATACCATACCATACCATACAATACCATACAATACAGTACCATACCATACCATACCATACCATATCATACAATACAATACAATACATTACAATACATTACAATACAATACAATACAATACAATACAGTGCTTTATTGTCATTGCACATATTTCAGAGCAAAGAGATTGCAGTTACATCCTGCCCAAGAAACATAAGAAGACAGTGACTGATTACATGGGGAGGGCAGGAGTGGGAGAACTGGGGTTTTTTACTAGCCCAATGCTTTGCCCCATTTGTTAGATAAGGGAAACAGAGTACAAGAGGAAAGAAGAGGAAGTAAAAAAACAATTACCAGACTAGGCCCCTGTGGAGGCACAGTTGGGAATTAGGGAAAACACACACATCAGCACATCAGCAACGTAAAAATGACCATTACAACAATAAAACTTTAAGACTTGCTCAGGTGGTAGGGGGGAAAGATCAGGGTTGGTGGGTGTCACGGCACAGGCACTTAGGGAGCACACGCAGCCACACATTGATACCACCAACTTTTTTCCCTGCATGTTTTTTTGCAAACTTGGCTGGACATTGCACAAACAGGGCCTTAAACTCAAGACAAAGGAGGAAAGAAACTTTGATACTTTGTACTGTAAGGTGTTGGAACATGAAAGAATGGTATTCTATGCAATCTCTGTCATTAAATAAATTAGAGGTTGAAAATCTTATCCAATAGGAAAAGAACAAATGCACACCCCAAAGTCTCAAATTAATGCTTCATTTGTTGTTTTTTTCCCACTGATCTCTCTGTTCAACGAGCTGAGGGCTAAATCTTCGCCAGAGGTCAAGCATTATTGTGATAGATTAAAGCGTAAAGAAGAATCAGTGTAGCGCAGAGTGAATTAAGGTGAAATGAGTTTAGTTTAAATAATGGAAAAGAGTGTGAAGACTTTATTAGGGAGCAGGTTTAGACGTACAGGTGGACTTAAAGGAGGTTAGAACCGATTTAAAAGCAGATATTAAAGATGGTCGGCAGCAGAGGAAACCATTTAAAAAGTCGAAATTGTTCGGAGGTATAGAAATTACTGGGCTGGCACAGAGCTGCAGGCAGCAGTACCTGTGACTCTGCACTTTCTGATGAATGACCTCTGAATGCAGATGTAGAGCAGAATTATAGGACTGCTTCAGCGGGGTGGCTCGGGGGGCCCTCGGCTCTGACAGGGGCCATGCATCTCAAAGGGCTCGACTCCAGAGTGCAAGGTTACTCCCAGGAAAGGCTGCAGGGGCCCGTGGGGAAGATCAGCGGCTAATCAGACCCCTGCTCCTACAGAAAGTATCTCCAATCTTCACATACTCAGCCCTCACTTCTCCCTTTTTCACTCTCTGTTCCTGCACTATTCGGTCATCAGCTCCCCCTTCTTTTTGTACCTTTCTTCTTCTTCATTATCTCTCTTTTATTTTTCTTTCCTCCTGTCCTGTCTTTGCTCTTCTTGGTTGTCAGTTAAGATGTTCCATTCTTCTTTCTTTACATCCTGATTTAGTTTCTTTTGGAATAACAAAAGACATTCATTTACATGAGATCAAAACCGACTGGCTTGTTTGGTGGTAAAAATAACCACAGCACTCTAGTTTAACCTGTGCGTAACAGTGACACTTCTTTTCCAGGCTGCAAAATGACCACAAATAGAGTCAATGAATCAGTTTGGTTAACCAGTTGGGGGTTGCATATGGAAAATGTTTTATTATTTTATGTTTATCATTTATATCTGACACAGTGCAGGTTTGTTTGTTCTTTTGCGGGCCCAGTAGGTGCTCCACTCACTCCTCAGTCTGTGATGTGTTCAGGTTGGAGTCTGACTGCAGTTTCTTTTAGAGCTGACAAACATTTCACCTATTTTCACGTTTTGGGACCAAAGCTTAAATCAAAGCTGCAAGTGGCGATAAATGGGCCCTTGCTCCTATGCGGCTGTCAGAGAATGTTGCAGCTGTTGCATGTGCAGAAGTTATTCACACCCAAAAGATGAATGCGTGCAGAAGCCACAGCAGTAATGGCCATGACTTCCTGTCATCAGTAGGGGGCGCCTTACTTTGTGACATTTGTGAACTTCAACTTTGTACATAAGAGTCATAAGAGTTTCATTTTCTGGAAAAAAAAATCGTCAAATTTGATCGTCATTTGTGGCCACGCCCTTTGATATTATAACAATCCTCTGAAAACTTTTGATCACCAATGTGTGTACTGTACATACCTTTAGTTTGAAGATGGTCTAAAAAAAAAGCTGTAGGACAAGTTTGTTGAAATACGTACCCTGCTAGCACAAAAATTCTGACTTTGAAGCGAAATTTCTGAACTTTCGATACAAATTTCTCAATACCGTTTGTATTTTTGTGAAAGTCTTAGCATGATAGATGTGCACAAAAAGTTTCATACAAATCAGGGTATGTAAAAAAAATCATATTTTTTGGCTTTGTGTGGCCCATTGAAATTGTCGTAATCCTTTGATAAGTTTTTTATCGTCAGTGTGCCTAGTTAACACCATAGACTGTATAATGAGTGGACGTAACAACGTTCGGCTCAAACTGACGCCTCCAGCAGATGCTCCCGGGGGACCACAGACCGACGTCATATCCAGTATTCGGGGCGGGGGACCACAGACCGACGTCATATCCAGTATTCGGGGCGGGGGACCACAGACCGACGTCATATCCAGTATTCGGGGCGGAGGGGTACATAAGGTCTATACTCGGCCCTTTTGAAATTTTTTTTACGATACCTCGTAGAAACGTTCCTCTCATCCTTACGCTAAGGTAGTATGACGATGTCATTTGGCTGCATGGTTTTCAGGTGTTTTTTTTTCTGAGAAGTTAGTTTCTCATTAGTTATTGGACGTTAAAAACCGCGATATAAGTTTCGTTTTACGATAGTTGACAGCTGCCGTTCGTGAGTAGTTTTTACCAGGGATATAAGAAACTTCAGGAAAGAGAGCCAAAAGAAGATTAAACCTGAAGAAGAAGAAGAAATAAATATTTTTATTTCTCTTTTTTACTTGGCTCCACCGGAAATTCTCTACTGCGCAGACTCTGGCTGCACAATGGCGGCTAGAGAAACGGGGTTTTTTGGCTTCAAAAACGTAGAACGGTGACAGGCGGAAGCACGCTGTCCATTCTATATACAGTCATTGGTTTACACATGAGCAATTTGAAGATGATCCGGAAAAAAAAAAACAGGGACAAGATTGTTCAAGTAGGTATCTTATAAATAGTCAAAATCCAACATTTGGGTCAAATTTCCAAACTACCTGTTTGGAATCCAGTATGGTCATAAGAGAGGTTTTTTGTAGGTTTAGGCATGATAGTTATGCAAAAAAAAAAAAAAAAAAAAAAAAAAAAATTCAGACTTGAAGCTCAAAATAGCAGGTGGGGCTGCAGTATTTAGTCAATGCTAAATGCTACCTACCATGCCATCATTTTTTGTACAACAGAGTCATAAATTTGTCACATTCCTTCGGGGTGGTAGGACATGGTTTGGTTGTGTTTATCTCAAGCCAAAGGCATGCAATGTGGGGTTAAAGGGGCAGAAGTAACAAAGAAAGAAGAATAATCCTCAAGGTTTAAAGAGGGCCTTTGCTGACTCTGCGGCTGTTGCTCGGCTGATATCAAGGAATCGAAGAGAATTAATTCAATGAAGAAAGTGAAGATGTATAACTTGTAGTTTTGTTTGACAGCTGTTGTGATTTCCTCGCAGACGAAGATTTTCTGACTCTTGAACACCACTTTTCTGGCTGCTAAACAACACGGCTTCATTTTCTCCACCTCTGTTGCTATGGCGTTGATCTCCGGCACCAAAAAATCGCCTTTTTTCCCATAATGCATCCTTCCATGTAGTAACTTCTGTGGGCCAGGTGGTCTGAAACTGAATAATTAGGTTTGTGTTATTTAAATTTCGATTGTTTTCAGCCACCAGATGAATCAATACTTGATCAGCTGTACACCGTGATTGAACCTGGTACACACGTGAAATGCAAGATTGATAAATGGGGGCCAGTGCCTTTACATGTTCTCATCTTTCCTCTTTCCTCCTCTCTTCCTGTACCTGTACTTCCTTTTCTGACTCTTCAACAAACACACCTCTGAGTAAAATTCGGAGATAAAATAAGTAGTGTGTAGAAAACAATAGTCAATTACGAGGACAGAAACAGAAGAGATAATAATTGGGAAGAAAAAAAGACAAAGAATTACTAAAACTAGAAATCTCAGAAAATAGGAGAAGTTAATAGCAAATAAGAGTAGAACAAAAAGTCGGAGGGAAACAAAAAGGAGACATAGTATTGATAATTTCCTCTTTCCTTTCTGCTTAATTTCTTCCTCTCTCTTTGTTTCTTTTCTCCTCTTTTCATACCCCATGTCCTTACTTTAGTGTCCTCCTCTAATTTACTAGACCTTTACTGATCCTATCGGCTGTCTGGGGTTTTCTTTCGGCCTTATCTGCTTCTCTTGTTTGTGTGTTGGTGTTTTGTGCACTTGCGTGCGTGTGTGTGTGTGTGCATGTGTGTGTGTGGGTGCACACGTTGTGCCGCCGAGTGAAAAAGAAAAGGAGCAGCTTGCTGTGAATATCAGGCCCCCTCCACCCCCTCCACCCCCTCCTCGGTCTCTGCTTTCTCTTTTCTTCTCCCACCTCTACTCTTTTCTTCCATTCTTCCCGGCATGCTCTCCTCCTCTCCATCAGGGCAGGAGCAGCCCAGGAGCAGAGATCCAATTTAGATCTTCCTCCTCAGCTTTCTCTGCCTTCGCCGGCTCAAGCAGCGAGCGAATACTATCCTATCTCCTCCCGGCTCAGATTGAGCGACTCAGAGCAGGCTCTTCCCCTTGTTTCCATGCTGTTTTATCAGAACGCCACAGTGGTGTATTAAGACCGGGGATCGGAGTATACGGGGGGCCAGGCGCGGCACAGTATGCTGAAGATCATTAAAGTTGTTTATAGCCTCAGTGGGAAGTCCAAACTTGCTCTGCACATGAGATATATTCACTCGGCTTCTGCCAAATGGAGCTTGCGGCCTCGGCATCACGGGCAGATGATTACCTTTGTGACGCCTCCTGCTCTGTTTTTATTTATAGATACCCTGGGACCAGGAAAAACCTCAAATGTTATGCATAGGAGACGAGGTTGAAAAGAAACAGTTCTGCTTTATCTAATGTGGCATTTGTTATCTGCGTCTCTTTCTATTGTGTACGACATTAAACTATCTACATTTCTCTGATTTTCAGACTAATTGTGCATGTACAAGAAGTATGACATTCATAACTGTTGGAGGTAGAAAATATGTAGTCAAAGGCCAAACCACCCAGTGAATGTCTGATTATAGTCATTTCATATGGATAATCATGTAGTAGAGACTTAGATCAGTGGTTTTATATCCAATAGCAAATGTATAATAGCAGATATGAAGCAAGGTGAGGTGTATTTTCCTCAAGAACAACTTTGACAGCTTGTGCTGATTCCTCACTTCTATTCTTTTATTTTATAATCCTATTCATGCAGACACATCTTCAGACTTGTTATCGAGGTGGAGCTGAACGATTTATCGTTTTCTGATCGAAATTGCATTTTCAAACATCGTGATCATGTGATCGCTAAAGCTGCGATTTCTTTTTGCTCCTGACTGATCCAGGATCTGTTGTATCCGCTGTTTCACACACACCTGTCTTGAGTGTGAGACTGTTCAGAAAATCCTTTTTCCTTGGGATTGTTGTTGATTTTATTTTATTTAACTTGACTGAATTAAGAATATTTTGCACTACATCATTTTTAAAAGTTAAGAGTCAAAGATAGCTCTTTTTGCTCTTTAGTTTTTATAACTAAAAATACAATTTAGAAAGTCCGGTATAGAAATAGCAGGAATAAGTGTTAGACTCTGGGTTTTGATAGAAGTCAAAATTAGACTATTTATCTAAAAATCTTCTTTTTAATTTTTTTTTTGCCTTTTATCCTATAATTTTGTATTTATGTTGTAAAATTTTGACTTAAGTCTTAGAATTTTTACTTTTTATATCAAAATTTAAACTTTAAATCTCAAACACTGCCTTTATATCACAACATAGACATTTTGTCTTAGACTTTTGTCGTCTTAAAATTTTGACCTGAAATGAGAAAGTTTGGACTTTTTTCACATTATGTTAAATTGATTTCTTAAAATCTGACATTTATTGACTTTTTGTCTCAGAATTTTGTCTTTATTTCTCAAAATTTCCACTTTTCATATTACTTTTATTTAAAAGTTTGAAACAATTCTCACCTTCAGGTTTCATTTTCATCCTCACATTAGAGTAAAAGCTTTTGGTGTTTCAATCATTTGATATATATTTTTGTCACATTTGTAAATGTTATTGTACATTGTGAAAACTTAACTAAAGTTTGATTTAAAGAAAATCGCGAATTGAATTGAAACTGCTATATCTGCCAGAAAAAAAAATCGCAATTAGATTTTTTTCTAAAACTGTTCAGCCCCATATAGAGGAATGTACTTATGTTTCAAGGCAGGACTTGGCTCTCTAATCCACAACAGTGAGGTGCCGTTTAGAGCCAATGATGCCACTGGACATACAACTTTCTCAGTTATTAGCTTCGTTCTTGCACATGCATTGAAAAAAATATTGATGCTTAATAGCAGCTTTTATGGTCAACATGCTGGCCAGCCTCTTTGGTGAGTTATTTATAGCCTCTTACACATTGCAATCCCATCACACTGCTGTAACAGAGTTTGTACTTACACACTGAACTCCACATCACAAAGGCAATGGCATCTGCATCCCAGTGTGTGATTTCACGTCACATGACGCTAGGACTGAACAATTTATCATTTACTGATCGCAATTTCAGACATGGTGATCATGTGATCGCCAAAGCTGCAGTTTTTTTGTCCTGTGCTCCTGACTGACCCAAGATCTGCTGTGTCAGCTGTTTTACACACACATACTTTGAGTGTTAGACTGTTGGGAAAGATCCTTTTTTCCTTGGGATTATTGAATTTTTTTTTCATTATTACTTGTTTAACTTTGTTTTTTTTCTGGATAGTTTTGTATTTTATTTATATTTTTTTAACTTAGCAGAATTAAGATTATTATGCACTACATAATTTTTAAAAGTTAAGAGTCAAAGACAGCTCTTTTTGTTGGACAGTTGTTATAACTAAAAATACAACTCAAAAGTCCAGGTTAGAAATAGCAAGAATCGTATTTAAAGGTCAGACTCAGTGGAGGTATTGGAAAAAAGTCAAAATTCGAACATTTATATCAAAATCTTCTTTTTTTTCCTCCAAAGTTTGCCTTTTATCAAGTAATCTTGTCTTTATTCCTCAGCATTTCAACTTGAATCTCAGAATGTTGACTTTGCGTATAAATATTTCAACTTTTCATCTCAAATATTGCCTTTATTGCAAATGTTGACGTTTTGTCTTGAAAATTTAAACTTTGGTCTTAGACTTCTGCCTTTAACTTAAGATTTTGACCTTCGATGTGAAACTTTGGACTTTTTCCCCACATAATTTTAGATTGATTCTTAAAATTTGGAATTTTTCTCAAATTTTGACCTTTTTCTTGAAATATCAACTTTATGTCTCAGAATTTTACCAGAAAAAGAACAGTCAGAAGTGTCTTATAAAGGCAGAAATGTGTCCGTTATTATGTTATCAAAGCCCTAAAGCTTGAAGAGAGTTTGCTGGTTGAGGACACAAGAGAGACTCAATTTATGACATCACTGATTGGTGAATCTGCTTCAAAGAGCATTGTTTCTTTTTCAAACTCCACTTAAGAAAAACTGCGTTTAACATGAAAATTCTGTTGCACAGCAACAGTAGAGGAGGCTTCTTGAGAGCTGGCCAGTTTAAAAAAAAAGTAGCTCTAAGGGGCTTTGTCTTACAGAGAGAAATTCTTTGCTTTATTGATGACAAAATCTAGAATAAAATGAACAATGGTTGTTGACAATGGTTGCAAAGTATAGCAACAGTAGAACAAGTTGCTGAAATGCTCAGCTGGAGAAGCAGCTCAGGCAGAAGTTGAAGTAAGAGTAACTCAAAGACAATGACTTTGGAGAGTGGCAAAAGTGAAGGAAGTTTCTAGAGAGCTGGACAATTTTTTTTTCTTTTTTTTTCAAGTGGGCATATTCAGGTTAGGGGCTGCACAGTGACGCAGCGTGTTGCGCTTCAGCCTCACAGCAAGAAGGTCGCCAGTTCGATTCCCCATTCGGGCAAGGTGGGCCTTTCTGTGTGGAGTTTGCATGTTCTCCCCGTGCATGCGTGGGTTCTCTCCAGCTTCCTCCCACAGACCAAAAACATGCCCACATTAGGTTAATTGATTATTCTAAATTGCCCTGCCCTAGGTGTAAGTGTGCGCGTGAATGGTTGTTTGTGTCTATGTCAGCCCTGCGATTAACTGGCGACCAATCCAGGGTGTACCCCGCCTCTCGCCCAATGACAGCTGGGATAGGCTCCAGCCACCCGCGACCCTGAATAGCAGGATAGACGGTTAAGAAAATAGATGGATACTCAGGTTAGGTCTCACAATAACATTACTGATTTGCTCTGCCTTAGTTTAGGTGGGGGCTGGGTGAACAGTAACCAACTGTGAATGAAGTTGTAGAATGGCAACAGTGGGGGAGGCTTCTAGAGAACTGACTTGAAGAAAAAGCAGGAGCTTTTGAAAGTAACATTGCTGAAATGCTGAACTAAAAAAGTAGCTTAGGCAGAATTTAAAATAAAGTTAATTGAGAGAAATTGACTTTGGGGAATGGCAGCAGTGGAGAAGGTTTCTGGAGAGCTGGTGATTTGAAAACATAAGCTCAAAGTAGTGTGGTCTGAATTACTTGATGTCAGATGGGAGCTAGAACGAAATTAACTGACTGAAATTGGAGAACGTAGACTTTGGAAAATGGCAACAGTGGAGGAGACTTCTTGAAAGTCAGGACAGAGGCATTGAAAGTCAGTATAAAGCCTGAAAAAGACCCCTTCCTGAGAATGTTGGACTTGTTGATTGTTTCCTGATAAGGTAGGAAATGATGAAACTCTAAGGACCCATTATTGACAGGGGCCCCAAGGGGACGGGGCCCATGATGTTTTAATGGGGTCGGAAATTTTCGTCTTTGAGCACATAATGCAGGTAACGTTGTTTCATTAGTGCTTCATTCTATCTGATCCACTCTTTGCCGTGTTGCTGTTTGTTGTTTCCGATAGAGGAATGAAAGTCTAATTTAGTGAGATAAGAAAGTGCTTCAACTTCTCTTGTTTGTCTTCATTTTCCCGCTGTGTTTAATTTAAATACTTTGCAATATGGTGTTATTATTACAGTCTGGCGAAGAGCATTTTCTTTGTAAACAGAAGACGAATGAGTAAAAGAAAAAAAACTCATCAAAGTTGGCTCAGTGGAAGCGTCTGTACCTGGTGAGTCATAGAAGCGAGGAGTTTGTCTCGCTCTCGTCGCTCGCTGGGGGTAAACTCATCCCCAGCTGCTGCTAAAGCAGAGATGAATGCAGCGGATGAAAGCGGAGCAGCGTGCAGCCGCGGCGTACGCCCACGTCAGCGTGTGTGTGCATGTGTGTGGGCCTACGTGCTGGGCTAATTACTGGGAGGTAATTTAACAGAACCTTTCGCCGCTCTGCCTGGCCGGTCTAGATAACTCTCCGAAGTGGAGGCCGGGCAAGGAGGGGGGGAGTCGGGGGAGAGCTTCGGCGCTATAAAACAAAGGCATCTGCTGGGTAATGTTATTAACACAGCCTCTGAAGAAGTCTGTGAGTAAAGACTCTACCTTTGGGTTGAGAAATCACATGTACAAAGAGCTTAAAAAGAGGGATAATTGAATTTTCAAGGTGTTTTTGTTTCCACCTTAATGTTGCTCTGGACAAAACAAAGTGGGTGTGAATTGAATGACATAAAACTCCCCCCCTCCTCTTCCTGCACTGTTTTTGTTTTCATCGAATTTGCAAATGAATCACCTGACTTGTTCCCACAGATTGCAATTGAGGTCTCGTGTTGGACGCAACAGTCATGCTAATGGACACCATCGATTGAGAAACGAGGACCGTCGAAACCAAAATGATCCATCTGTCACATCCAACATCAGCCTTGACAGAACGTCTCTTCCAATTCCACACTTATTTGCAGCACCCATTCTCTCTCTCTCCTTTTTTTCAAGTGTGAGCCGCTGGTGTTAGAAAATGAGAAACAAGCACGTAAACAAGCAACACACGAGGAGCAGCTCACACCTGCTGCAGTGGAAATTGGACTTGGCAGACAAATCCTAGGATGGTCCTAAGCGGGGAATTAAAGGCTGCCAGTCTTCTTTTATTTCATTATTTACACACAAAGTACAGATGTGTTCAAGTTTTTGTGGCCTGCCCTCATTTTTCCAATTGTAAACACACTGGATGAGAAATACATTTTGCCCGAGGCGAAAAACAGACGTGGACCAAAGCAAACGGAGCCGAGCTGGATTGCTTCTGGCGAGGCCAAAATAATTGTTTCATCTCTTCTTGTACCCGGGGATTGAGCAGAATTAGCCATGTGTGAGATTGCACCACCTAATGTTAGTGTGGAATACTAGTCAGGATTTCTGACCCCATTTCTCAGCAAAGCATGTAAGCTTCATATAATAATGTTCCAGCAGCATGGCTTTGAAACGGAAAGAAATGATCCTTCTTAGTCCTTGGTCGCCTTATCTTGTTATTGAGTCATCATTCATTTATCTCAAAAAGCTGTAAGTGATATTAACATTTTATCGCCCTGAGGGGACAATATTGGCTTTTACTGCAATCACATGGAAAACAAAATTGCAGTTTGCTCCCTGTAAGTATTTAATTAGGAGACTTTTATCTAGTTCGCTCCCACTCCCACTCTCTCTCGTGAGTTTTTAAGAAGCTCCTCTAAAGTGTTTCCAAAGAGGGATGGAAGAACCTCTTTGTTTGAGTCCCAAAAGATCCCCCAACAAATTAGAAAAAGTTTGATTTTAGGGTTATTTTAGTTTGACAAAGTTGATCAAATTAAGAGGAAGGAATAGGAAAACACTTAACTTTTCCAATTAAGCTTTTCTCTCTCGCCTGTTTTATCTTCACATATCCAAAAGTTAAATTTCACAAAAGAAGTTTGTGACTTCAACAGAGGCATCTCGGTATGTCTTGGAATTGTAACCTTTGCTCCAAAGGACACGAGTTAAGCATATATGACTAATTTTACTATATCATAGTTTAGGTCCTGCTTTTGACCAGCGGGTGACTTTTATTCAGTTATCATGTTTATGGCTGAATGCAAATGTAGATAAGTTCAGGCTAAATTTGGTAAAGACTGGACAATGTATGTGAAAGGCACTGCCATGCATTACCAGGGGGTGGCGTTATCGCCTAGAAATGAACTTGTACGTGTGCTGAGAGGTTGACTTTGGTAATGTATACGGAATTTGAACCTATAACTTTTCATCAATTCAACTAAAATCACCAAATTTGTAGTTCTGATTCGATAAAGAAAACAAGAATGAGTTTGTTAAAGTGACCAATGTGAATCACGAAAACCCAACATTTAACCCAAACTTCCTGTTTGGATTTCACTATGGTTGTAAGAGACTTCTTAAACAGGTATTGGCATGATAGTTATGCACAAAAAAATCATACATTTTGAAGTCACTAGAGGGCGCTCTGGAGCTTGTATTTGCATGTATTGAATGTTTTTTTTTTTTTTGCAAACTTTGGTGACTTTTAAAGCACTTTGAAGGCACTTAATTGCACAATAAGCTGGGTATTCAAGCCTAATAGGTACCTGGATTGAAATATGGAACCACCATTTCCCATTTGGAAATAGCCCGATAGATCAGCAGATAAACTGCCATGTTATGACTCTTCACTTATATGTATCCTACTTTTGAAACATTTGAATGCTCTATGACAAGCTTTCAATCATCAAATTACTGGTTGCTGGTCCTAAGACAAGAGGACTATGATTATGAGACAGTATTAAAGATGGTTAAAGATGGGTTGGTTGTTGTGGTATCAGTGTTTACCACTGATAGCATAAACTTCCAAACTAATGCCATGGATTGACAAACCAAATATTTGTAGACCTCATCTCTCAGGCCCCTAGCTTGCAGGACCCAGCCTCCTCCTTTGGCCCCAGATATATTATTTATTACATGCTTGGACTAGAAACAGTTCCATTATTTCATTGCAAACAGTGAAAACTGTCAGGAAATACCCTTTAAAAAGTCTGAAAAACCATCTGAATGTGCTGTTGTTAATCTTAATATGCTTGAATAATTTTTGCCTTTCACAACTTATTTACAGTTTAACGAATGTGTTTTTATAAGTTAAATTCACACTGATGAGCTCATCTACCGATTTTTTTCCAAGTCTTGGGGTGTGTAGAGATGTATAAAGTATTCAGTGCATGACAAATAATGACTAGAACACTAAACTAGAAGTGACTTCCCAATTTTTACGGATATACTGCTGCATCATTGGACAGCATCAGACCAATGACAATTTATAACAGAAATAAATCAGGGCTGGAAAGCAATTTAATTTTGAACTTATTCAGCTTATTTCTGACCTGAAGGTGGACGTTCAGGTCTGCAGCCAGACTGCCTTTAAATGTGCAACCTCCAAATATTTGTTTTGCCATCCACATAAACTAGATACAGACCCTACTCTAACCAGCCCTACAAGAAACCAGTGCTTGAAAAGTTTCCAAGTTGAGTTTCCTGTTGAATGTGCACAAACCTGCATTGAAGGAATGCTTACACTCTATTGGCTGCAGAATGTATCTATCTACTTTATCTACTCTAATCTATTTTTTCCTCCTCCAACACACTCTGGACAATCACTGTGTCTCTCCATGTTTCGTCCCCCTGGTGTTCAGGTTGTGAGCGACTGAGCTCTAGCCATTAGGGTTACGTTTACTTTCAAGTATTTCAAGTATTGGCAAATCAATTAATTTGGGTCAATGCAGTATTTTTATAGGGTGACATTACAGTTCCTTGAGAAACTGTTGTGATATCACAGACTTATAACTTTAATCTGATGTGTTTTTATGAAGATTCTTAATTACACCTGTCTCCACCTGGGTGTTGCTTTTCTTCATCTCTTTGCTCTTTTTAAAAATCCTGTATTTTCTTTCTCGCTTGATGCAATGTGACAGATGGTAGTTTGAGGCACAATTTTCTCAGCACTGCTTTTTTAATCAGAATACAGGGCAAAATGACATTAATATTTCTAAAGTTGACTAAAGTTTGAGAGCTAGAGACAGAAGGAAACAGGGAGGATTATTTTCTTTTGGGAGAGAGATCGGGTTTGTTTTTTCTGGATGGGATTTGTTGGTGGAGGGTCTTTGGAAAAATGATGCCAAACTACACAGATCATGAAATTAATTTGTTTTAATCTAAGTCTGTGTAAATAAGCTTGCTTTGACACAAGAATGAATAATAATCTAGATAACAGTTGAGGACGTGAAGAATGAAAAACGAAAGTATGACCCTTCCTTTTCCCCTTGAGCTTGTTTGCTCACATGGATCATGTTCATTTCTCAAAGCCAGCGCTGCGTATTGATGATTTATTGTTAAAACAGCAGCGTGTCAGAGGTGAGATGCTGTACAAAGCGCTGCTATCCGAACATGTGTCTGAGTATTTGTTATTTCTCTGCGTGCTGCTGTTGCTGCTGCTGCTGCTCCGACTGCGGCGTTTCCAGCAGGACGATCTGTCCCACTACGAGCTCATTTGTCTGCATCTGAACTCTTCCCCTTGTCAGCTCTTAGGGGGGGTTGTTATACTGGCTGTGTGTGTGTGTGTGTGAGCGCAGGATCAACAGCTGAAAATTACTGCACCCTCAGAGGCATGCAGGCAGAGCACACACACGCGCACGCACACCCACGCAAACACACAACCTCCTAATGACCTTCTCTGCTCAAAGATGCATGAATGCTTCCAGAATAATCAGCTGCAGAAATATTGCGAAAACAGCACCAAACTGCATGAGTTTGCAGTGCAGCTGACTTCAGGTCTTTGTGGATGTAGCTTTTACCGGAAACATATTCTTCACATTAATGTCTCTTAAACAGCTGATTTAAATATGCAGGTTCCATTAATGAAGAGAACTGTAGGGCCCTGATTTGCAAGTCTAACCATCCCTGTGGATTCTGTACTAAATTCATCATTCCATCTCTTATAAGGTGGATATGAAGCTGTGCTCCCCGAATACATCTAAGCAGAGTTTATGATCATACAGACGTCACCACGAGACTCAGTTAATCTCCATTTTCCATGCTGACCTTGATTCTGGAGTTTTCACGAGAAGTCAGAGAATATTTCCTATTCCTCAACATTAAGATTAGAACCCATAAACTGAAAAAAAAAAAGTTTGAAACTCAAAATGCTCTGTGCCTCTGCAGTCTGGCAGTAGTAGGTGGAGATTCAGGAGCTGTAAGCGTCGCTAACTTTAGCTCCTCACTACATGACTCAAATCCTTCATCACTTTAAATGACATTTTAAAAACATTTGTCTGAGTTAGAGACGACATATGACCATTTTTTGTTTCCAATACCAATACCACAACTATGAGTATTAGCCAATACTGATACCTTTTTCTGTATAGAAAAAACATATACAATAGCCACGACTCAGGTCATTTGAAATTTGATCTAAACTTTGAGTGCAACTTTGTGAAAAAGTTAAAACATGGGTATTAAAAAAAATAAAAAATGATAGCTACAGTGTGCAATGCAGATCATCACGCAATGATAATGGCTTAAAATCAATAATAGCATCACATATAGAGCTGTCAAACTCATGAAGGACATTGAACACATGCTTCAGCTCCATAGGTCCATATCCCTGGCAAGGCTGAAAACCAACATTGAATGCCTGTGACCTTTGACCCCTCAGGTGGCACTGCATTATAAACCAACATTGTTGTGTGAAATATCATAGAACATGGTGACAGGAACACTTCAGAAAATCATTGTTAGTTAACACAGTTCATCACTACAACTACAAGTGACAGTTCAAACTCTACCATGCAAAGACAAAGCCAGATATCAACAACAGACTGAAACGCCACCACCTTCTCTGGGCCTGAGCTCATTTGAAATGGAGTGAGACAAAGTGGAAAAGTCTGCTGTGGTCTGATGAGCCTGAAACCAAGACACATTCTGCTCCTATTACAACAGTGTGGCTCCTTAGTAAAAGAGTGCAGGTACCAGACTGACCTGCCTGCAGTCCAGACCAGTTGCCTATTGAAAATGTGTGGAACATTATGAAACGTAAAACACAACAACCAAGACCCTGGGACTGTTGATCAACTGAAATTTTCCTTTAATTAGAATGTGAAAGAATTCCAGCTCCAAAGCTTCAACAATTAGTGTCCTCAGTTCACAAACACTTATTGAGTGTTGTTAGAAGAAAAGGTGATGTAATACTGTGAGAAACATGAACCTGCACCAGCTTTTTTTAAACCTGTTGCAGGCATCAATTTCAAAATGAGCAGATATTTGCACAAAAGCAGTAAAGTTCATTAGTTTGAACATTCAGTATCTTGTCTTGTATTCAATTGAATGTAGGTCGAAGAGGATTTACAAATCATTGTATTCTGTTTTTATATAAAGTGATATAAGTGAAACACTGAGAAACATCCTTAAAAACAGAAGAAAACACATCGTATGTACAAAACATGACACCTCTAGGCAGCAGTTTGGCTCATTTGTTAAAGTCTTCCCTCACTCTCTTCTCCCCTCAGTTTCTGTCTCTCTTCAGCTGTTCTATCAAAAAAAAGAAAAGGAAAAAACAAACAAAAGAAAGACCCAAAAACAACTTGTTTGCTGATGTTCGCATTTGGCACAGAGTTGAATTGAAACAGAAAATTGTCAACAGCTTCATGAAGATCTGCAAAATCCAGCTGGACTGACGGTTCTCTGAGTTAGGCTGCTTTTTGTTTGTCACCATGAATTCAGATACTCTTTCTTCTCTGTTGCAAACCCGGCCAACGGACTGCAAAGCGCCAAGGTGTTGAATTTTTGCAGGTGTATGCGTTAGCCTCGGTGACCTACATCAACTCGTAACACCTTTCACTGTGCAGACCCATGGAGACGCTGTTATGTCAACTCCAGCATCAGAGAGTACACTGATGTTATAAAAAAAAGTCCAACAGCCCAGAATTTAACATGTAATAGATCTCCTGTGGTGTATTCACATATGAGGTCTGCTGAGGAAATGACCAGCTCATTCAGGGGAGTAAAGAAGACGACTGAAATAATTTAGTACCCACTATTATCAACACATTTACAGTGCAAAGTGAGGATAAAACAACTTTTTCTGTCATCCTGGGGGGCTTAAACAAATAAGAATCCCCTACTGTTATGACATAGTTGCACTGAACACACACCTCACACACACACAAAGAGGCATCCAGGTCTCTGTGCCACTTCCCTCAGCTACCTGTGTGACAGCTTGTGTATCCTGCCGGTTTGAAAGGTAAGCCTCGGAGAGACGGTGCACAGAATGATTGTGTAAAATGGGTCAGAGCCTGAATATCATTACTGCCCTGCTCCCGGTGTGTGTGTGTGTGTGCGTGTGTGAGAGAGAAAGAGAGAAAGAGAGAGAGACAAGCTGTGACTCTTCTGTGTGTGAAAAGGGGTGAAAAGTGTGTGTGTACAGTTGCAAGCGGGTGTGAAAAACTGTGTGTGTGTGTCACACTTATGCAGCACTGCCACTTGGGGCGTTAAGCTGAACTCTCCGGAGTATAAAGACCAGCGTGGGAAGGGATTGATCTAGTGTGTCATGAGGTGTGTGTGTGTGTGGGTAAATTGAGAGGCAGTGTCAGAGGGTGTGAAACCATGCCATGGCCCACTTTCCCGTCCGGCTTTAGGAATTCCAAACACACTGGTAGGAGGGAGGAGGGGGAGATGGAGGGGGAGTTATCAGTATTCGGGTGCTGCTGCTGTGTTCTCCATATCCATATCCCGCGTGGAGGTAAACCCATGAATATTGTAGGAGGCGAGCTGCTGCAGCAGATCCGGCCAGTGTTTACAGGCGGAGGAACTCATCCCCACATATGGATGAGATGCTGATAAACAGGAGATATTGGTATTACAGAGTCAGGTGTGTCAGGCAGCCCGCTGAGACAGGAGAGCACCACCAGCGCCGCCGACATGAACCCCCGCCCCCACAGACGCCAGCACTTGATATCCAGCCGTGGCCCTGCGCCGCACGCAAACGGCATTGTCATGAAATTGTGCGTGTTGGGGGAATTTGGGAAGGGGGGGGGTATCCAATTTCTGCCTGCAGATCAGTGTGTGTGTCTCAACACGGGATGGAAAAGGCTGTTTTTTTCTTCTGCTTTCTGTCACAAACGAGAACAGTAACAGCAAAGCCTCTGTTATCCACGTCTTTCAAAGTGCTGTGTGTTCACTGGGATTTCTCAGGCTTGTGTGATTTGTAATACTTTTTTTTTTTTTCTCCCCTCTTCTTCTTCCTTCCACAGTCCGTCCCCAAACCCATTGCCCTGGAGCCTTGCTTTGGCAACAAAGCGGCCGTGCTTTCCATCTTTGTGCGGCTACCCAGGGGCACCGGCGGCATTCCTCCTCCAGGACAGTCTGGTAAGACGCAGCAGCTGAATCCTCGCTCACTGCTTCATCTCTTTGATTGATTGTTGGGTCCTTGATATACTTTAGTAATAACAACAGAAAGATGTGCTCTTACCGCACACCCTGATCCTTTAACTTGTTTCACTGACCTCTCTGACTCCTGCTGAAATTTTTACACCAAGTGAGGATACACAAACCAGATTTTGTCCACAACAGCAGAAAATCCTCCGTTTACATGGAAACACCAAAGCTAACAAAACAAACATTTCCCTCCTCTCACAGAGGTGGTGAAAATAATTAGAACTCCTGACAGATTGGAAAGTATTGACCATTTTTTTGCCTCCAAATCCTGATCATGAAACATGCAGATGCTTACTCTGAGTAGAAGAACAAATATCAGATGAAGTGACTGCAGCTATTTTCATCTACTGTGAACTTTAAATGCACTCATGGTCAAAACCTTAACTACAAAAATAAACCCAAAATCTCCTGGATGTTTGGGCCCTAATAACAAAAGAGACTCTTAACGTGGAGCCAACACAAGCCTGACTGATTTACCTTTCTGAAAACAAAACAGCTGATGAGCAGCACTCTGACCTGAAATGAATGAGCCAAAAGTCAAATGAATCTCTACTCTAAACCATTGACTGTATATAGAATGGACAGCGTGCTTCCGCCTGTCACCGTTCTACGTTTTTGAAGCCAAAAAACCCCCGTTTCTCTAGCCGCCATTGTGCAGCCAGAGTCTGCGCAGTAGAGAATTTCTGGTGGAGCCGAGTAAAAAAGAGAAATAAAAATATTTATTTCTTCTTCTTCAGAAGGTTTAGTCTCCTTTTGGCTCTTTCCCGAAGTTTCTTATAGCCCCGGTAAAAACTACTCACGAACGGCAGCTGTCAACTATCGTAAAATGAAACTTATGTCGCGGTTCTTAACATCCAATAACTAATGAGAAACTAACTTCTCAGGAAAAAAAACACCTGAACACCATGCAGCCAAATAACATCGTCATACTACCTTAGTGTAAGGATGAGAGAAACGTTTCTACGAGGTATCGTAATTTTTTGAAGTTTTCCCGGCTCATATCTGGAATACATGGGGAGGCGGGGCTTATGACCTATACTGCAGCCAGACACCAGGGGGCGGGGCTTATGACCTATACTGCAGCCAGACACCAGGGGGCGGGGCTTATGACCTATACTGCAGCCAGACACCAGGGGGCGGGGCATCTGCTGGAGGCTTCAGTTTGAGCCGAACGTCGTTACGTCCACACATTATACAGTCTATGGTCTAAACCAACTCCAGAGTTTTAGAGAACTCAGTATTAGGCCCAAAACTGTTTATTATGTACATAAATGACACATGCAAAGTGTGAAATGTTTTCTGTACTGGTGATGATTTACAGCAACTGATGGATATAGTCAGTAAACTGAAATAATGGCTCAATAGAAGCAAACTATTATTGAATTTGGAAACCAAAATTTATGTTATTTGGTAACTGGAATAAAAACGTAAAAGTGGAAATGATGATTGAGAGGGTGTATGATAACAAGTTCCTTGGTGTTATACTCGACCACAAACTTTGCTGGAAAAGTCACATCACATATATTAGTTCAAAACTGGCAAGAACTGTTGGAGTTTTGGGTCTATCATGCAGTGGAAGAAGTGGGAAAAACAAAAGGAGGTGGACTCAAGTGCAGATTAACAAAAAAGACTTTATAGCCTAGCAAAATTCAAAAATCCAACAAGGAAAACCCAAGACATTCCAAGCAACCCAAATCTAAAAAATGAATCATAAAAACAAAACCCAAACCTCTAAAAAATCCAAAACCCAGGGGAGATGCAAGAGACATAACAGGAGTAATATAACAATGAACCAACAGAGATTGAACTGAGTACGGGGATTAAATACACAAGAACTAATCAAACCCAGGTGTGGCACAAGACACAGGTGAAACACATGAGGGCAATCAGAGGAGGGAAACCCAGGACCAGGAAGAGAAACACAAGAATCAGGTACAACAGAAACAAGGGAAACCCAAGAGTAACCAATAAAGTAGAACACAAAACACAAGGGGAAAAAATCACAAGCAACATGAAACAAAACCCAAGAACCCTGACACAAAGCACAGAAAATACACAGAACCAAAAAATTCAAAATCAGGATCCTGACAGGGTCGAGTCAAGCACATGTTGAATGAGAATGCATTACTTTTCTTGTACTGTTCATTGGTGCAACTACATTTAATGTATTGTGTTGATGTGAGGGGAAACAAAGCAAAGCACCCTATAGAAGATATGCACGTTGGAAAAAAAAAGTAATAGACGTGGTGAACAATGACCACACCAATCAGCTGTTTTTAAAGTCAGGTATGCTAAAATGTATAGCTCTAGTAAAATTCAAAACTGTACAGATTGTTTATACAGCAAAACATAAATTACCACCTGGTAACTTAAATAAATGGATCATGGACAGGGACGGACTCATTGTCCATATTAACCTTAAAGGTATGTGCATTTCTGTCTGTGGGGTGGAATTGTGGAATGGTCTAAAAGAACAAATAAGAATAAGTAGAAATGTCTGACAACTTAAGAAAAGTGAAAGAAAAGCCAATATTGAAAAGAATAGAATCACGGGAACAGAGTCAAGTAATTCTTAGAGGCTGTTGATTACTCCTTAAGTGAACTTGGTTCTTCTTATGACTGTTTTACTAGTATGTATGTAAGTATATGTATGTATGTATGTATGTATGTATGTATGTATGTATAAATAATAATAATAGTGACTATTTTGTCTAGTGCTTTTCAAAAAATATCAGACACTTTACAGATTTAAGATATGAAAATCCAACAAGCAAGCAAACAAGATATAAGATGCATTAAAATCCAAAACAAACAAACTGACAAGCAAACAAGAAAAAGCGCAGCGCAGGGTAAAAACATTGTGAAAAAACAGAGATGTGATCAACAGTTAAAAGTAATTCTAAAAATGTGTGTGTATGTTTGTGTGCAAATGAATGTGATTTTTTTTTAGAGGTGGAAGGGATGGAAGTCCAATATCAAGTTGTCTCAAGTTGTAATTTGCCACAGTTATGAATGAATGGGTGGATGAGTGAGTGTGTGAGTGGGGGTTGGTGAGTGGTGGGGGGATGGGGTACAAAAATAATAGAGCATATTTGCTTAATATAGAAGAAGAGTAAGTCGGGGTAGGACTTCTTCTTGCTCCTTTTCAGACATATTAAATGCCTTATTTAGTATTTGCAAGCCATTTTGTTATTGTAAACTTGAATCGACTTATTTTTTATTTTTATTTTTCCTTTTTTTTTTTGTCTGGAATAAACTGAACCCGAAACTCACAATGAGCCTCACACAGAGTAAAAAAGCCTCCAAATTCCTAACAAAAGATCTGAAGTGTCCACAGGCTCTAACACTCTCCTGCTCCTCTTTGATTGGTCAGCAGTCCTGACTAATCCCCCCGATCCCTGTGTTCCTAAAGAGAAACATCCCTCATGCAGACACTGCCAAGTGTGGTCAAGGAGCACACACACTCCCAGGGCAGTGGGGGCTGCTGCTGTAGCAACCTAACTCTACATTTACGCTCAACCTCCCCACAGATACTGAGAAAAAAACACTCATAAACAACCAATTCTGGTGCCATTAATCTCATTTTAAATCATGGATTATGAACAGGCAAATATATAAAAGCGAGACTGTTTCAAGATCGCTCCCAAAGTCCTCACTGAGCCTTTAATAAGAGGAGAATTAGAGCTTGATTAAACGGCGGGAGTTGGAAATGACTGTGTAACGGTAAATCTATCCACGTTAATGATTTCTGTGATTAAAATTAGATTAATTATAATTATTTCACCGTAAAGCCCAGCATTAATTAGATTGTATTTTTAATGATCAGACATAAATAAGTGGTGGAGGTCAGACGAGGCCTTTGACACTGCTACCTTAGTCATATTGATATATTTCATACTGAAAATCTACGACTGTTTCTCTCACTCTCCTCTTTACATTCATCCATCTCATCAGATAAAGAAAATGACATTAAACCTTTCTCTATAAACAGAGCTGAAATGATTCCTTTTTTAAATCCCTGAATATAAATAGACCAGAATATTGCCCAAAAATCAGGGATTATGGGATATGTAGTCCTTAATCACACACCTAGAGTAAAACAGAAGCTGGAAATCTTCTCGATCATGTTCTCGTTTGTTTGCAGTAATTATTTCACGGCTGCACCATTAACGTGACAGGGATGTATCGATTCGCAGAGATGCTGCAGATACTGTAGCAGGCTGCCGCGCTCTCCCTGCGTGCCCTCATATATTTTCCCTTCTCCTCCTCGTTCTCCGTTTCCCGGCTGCAGCATGCTTTTTGCTTCCCCACTCATCCGTGGTTTTCACCCCCCTCTCCATCTTTCTGTCTGCATGTCGTGGAGCAAAAACACGCCAGAGCTCTTTTCTCTTCCACTCTTGACTTCTTCATTTTGGTTTGGAGAGAAATCAAATGTCTTTTTTTATTTGCCTCTCCTCGCTCTTTCTCTTCCTTCATTCTCTCCCGGACAGTCTGATAGCACAGAGAATGGAGCCATTACTTCCTTTCATCCTCCTCTCTGTCTTGCCTTTTTTTATATTCCCATTCGTCCTTCATCTGTTTCCCTTCTCTTTCTTCCCCACGACAGTCTGATAGCACTCAGGACTAAACACTTCACTTGCCTTTTCTCAAAGTTTTTCCCTCCTTCTTTGAGTCCTTGAAGAAGACAGCAGGAGAAAAAAAAGTAGAACTTAACTTGTTTCTTTTTCGTTTTCCTCTCTCATGTTTTATAGCCTCTTTGCCTCCCACAGTTTAGTCCCCAGACCTTCACAGAGCCCGGGGCCCTTATTAATTACCACTTAGTCCTTTTGTCATTACAAAACTGCCTGGGCTCTCACCGGAGCGCTCCCTCGGGCAGCTTTTTGTTGAGACCATGTTAGCTGTGTGCCTACCATTTCCTCATGCCCACGGGCTCTTGTGCTAAAATGCTTTTAACTTGTTTCCCATCCAGTCACGTTCACTTTTAAGTCCTGGGGCTGCTGTCTGTCGTCAGCATCACAGCATCACAGCACATCTGTTTACACTTTGCTCCAACATGGTGGCTCTCCAAACAGCCGGGAGGAGGTCAGCACTGTGGATTATCCCTGATTCCTATCAACCATCCTGCACCCACTCCTAGATCAAGAACCCAGCTAATAGCTGCAGCCGCTTAAGCTGAGGACTCTCAGACTGTATGATCCTGGCTGCAGCTTCTCCCCTTGGAATGATATATGGCTGTAGGCTGTGTGCACTCCACGCGGCTAAACGCATCCATCACTGGAGATGAATGGAGTTTATTGGAATTTCATGCCTCAGAAAGTATTAATAAATGTTAATGAAGTGTGCTGTAAGTTAATGATTGCCTGAACTGTCAGTCTACGATCCCACTACCAGCTGAATGGAAGCCTATGAGGGGGATTGTGTGAGTGTGGGGGTGTGTGATCCAATTTTACACTTCGTATTGATTCTAATAGGGCTTTAGTGTGTCTATAGTGACAGTGTTGACTGACAAGGCTCCTCAATGATGCTTTTAAAGGAATGAGGAAGAGGAGAGAAATGCAACGAGAACACAATCACAGCAGAAAATCAATAAAAGACAATCAGAGGAGATAACGGAGAAATGAAAAGGCTGACGGACAAGACGTACACTTAGTACAAGTGGACTTTCAACAAAGAGATATGGGACAAATCTTTCTGTCATACTCAACCCTCAGTGTGATTGACATCTCTGTGCACACACGTCTGTTGTCTCCTTTCACATTTTTTGTCTTTTAACTCATCGTGGCTCGGTCCATTGGGACTTTGGGTTCAAGCCCTGGCATGGACTGAAAATTGGGAACCAGGCTGATAACTGGAGAGGTGTCAGCCTAGTTTCCTAGGTACTGTTGATGTGCTCTTGAGCAAGGGACCATATCCCCAACAAGACAGTATGTCAGCTCAGTTATGTTTTTAAAGGTGCCCTATTACGCAAAATCCACTTTTATATGAGTTACTAATGAAAATATGGGTCCCCAGGTATGTCTTCAACACCCCCTATGTTACGCTCCTGTCCAGGGGAGCAGGTGAGCAACACAAAGAAGCAACAAAAAAGAAAACCCCGACAGCCACTCTCCCCGTCCCCAAGTGAAATGAATATGTCAATTAATCATATTTTTTTAAATGAAGATATTTAAATGGGTAAAGAATGTCTCTTTTTTGGCTGTTAACAATAACAAAAATAAAGGGACAAGGAAAATTGAACATAGCAGAAAATAACAAAAAAACAACCTCAGAAACGGGAAACTTAATTAACCTCCACAGATATCCTAACTCTTAAACCAAAACACAAACTACCAAATGAAAACTATAAAGTCCAGGGATGGTTGGTGGCGGAGAGTGTGGCCGTTTTTCGCTGGCGAGCCCGCTGCCGGCAGTTCCCCCCCGCCACCAGAAACAGACGAGCCAATCAGCCGGGGCAGCTGACCCAGCCAATCCCCGATCCCAACGTTGCACTCTCACTCGAGGCCTTGCAACCAATAGGAAAAAAAGAAAAAAAACACAGCAACACACCAAAAACAAACACTCACACGGCCTTGGATGTAACTCCCTATTTAAAAAAAATCCATCTTCTCCTCTCTTCTCTAGCTCCCTTTACTGAAAATCTCTCCTTAAGCAGCTGTTTTGAAATTAAGCTGAAGTGACGCATCCACGTCTGCCTCCTCCTCCTGCCTCCTGTAGCTTCCTCCGAGGAACTACAGTCAATATCAAATACAGATCAACCTCCTCGTGTGCACTTGATATCAGCTACACAGCAGAAATCAGCCAGTCTTCTGTGTTCTTGTGATAAAAATGACACTTCAGGAGTCAAGACTCAGTTGAGATTTACTTTGATCTTGGACTTAATTGCGCAGATAAAACTGCTTTGATTGTTCATCATCACTGTTACATTGTCTCAGAAATTCAACACGGATGTTTAAGTCTTTTAATTGGCACAAGGGAAACACCTGTGAAGTAACAAAAGAGCCACAATCTTACTTTAATTCTGTGTCTTAGTTCACCTTATATTGTGCTACTAACATTATCATAACGTGCTCAGTCTGTCAGCTCTACAAAGATGAACATTCATGAAGGGAGACTCTATAGATCCTGCTGTTTTGCTCATATGACTGACACAATCCATGTCTTCACTCTGCTAGTGGATCGACTTTGCTCGTGTTTTTCCACACAAAACGTCTGTAGCTAGAGTGGAGCATGTGAGTTGCTCTCTGAGTCGAGTCATCACAAGCACTTCTTGAAAGAGGCGGGAGAGCTCGACCACATTGGCATATTCAAATCATAGACTCTATAATCAGTGGATTAAATGACGTTCGGCTCAAACTGAAGCCTCCAGCAGATGCCCCGCCCCGCCCCCTGGTGTCTGGCTGCAGTACAGGTCATAAGCCCCGCCTCCCGCCATTCTAGATATGAGTCGGGAAAACTTTAAAAAATTAGGATAACTGGTAGAAATGTTTCTCTCGTCCTTACACTAAGGTGGCATGAAGATGTAATTTAGCTGCATTGTGTTCGGGTGTTTTTTTTACTGAGAAGTTGGTTTTTCGTTAGTTATTGGACGTTAAAAACGTTCGTGAGTAGTTTTTATTGAGGATATAAGAAACTTCGGAAAAGAGCACAGACTCTGGCTGCACAGTGGCGGCACGAGTAACGAGATTTGTTGGCTTCAAAATCGTAGAACGATGACAGGCGGAGCCACGCTGTCCCCTCTATATACAGTCTATGATTCAAACGCAGACATTGAAAAAGCCTGTGGAGGAATGCTATGAAAAACAAGGATTTTTGGCCTAAATTCATGATCCCAGTGTTTTTTTTTCCCAGGAAAAACAGCCACATTCATGACTTTGGGACATCAGACTTCTGCATCAATTGACTTTTAACTGTTTTCGAAAGTATAATATGGCACCTTGAAGTTATTTTTGTAGGACTTTATCATGTCTCCAGTAGATAGAGCTACTGGACTCAAACCCAGGCCACTCACTTAACGGTTACCCTTGACAGGCTTGTAGAGTTGTAAATTCTTGTTTTTTTAAAGATACTTTTTGGGCTTTTGTGCCTTTAATTGGAGAGAGGAGGACAGTGGATAGAGTAGGAAAGGGGGAGAGAGTGGGGAATAGGCCACAGGCAGGAATCAAACCTGGGCCACCCACTCGAGGGCAAACCTGTTCCACTTGGCCATCTGCGCCCCTAAAGTTGTAAAGTCTGAGTTTTCTTACAAAGTGCATGTCATCTCTCAGAACATCCACCTGACTGTTTTCTTTCTTGTGTGTTTGCAGGTCTGGCAGTAGCCAGTGCGCTTGTGGACGTCTCTCAGCAGATGTGTGTGGGCTACAAAGAGAAATCTGGAGGCCTGAGGAACCGCAAACAGCAGCCCACCGCACAACCATCCACCTGCATCTGACCACACCCACCCCACGCCCTCATCCACCACCCACCCACACCCAAAGCTCTCCCATCAGCCCCCCCCACTCGGCCCCCTCTCACAGAGACTTCTGCCAGCCCCCGCTCTGGCAGGGAGAGGTGCATGCTGGGATAACGGAGTGGAACACTTTGGTGAGGGGCCGAGTCGTACGGCAGACTGGAGCCTTCGAGGGAGGGGGGGGGGCTTCCCTTCTCTCTCCTCCTGTGGGAACTGTGGGTCCTAAAAAACTGAAAGACAGAGACTGGACGCAGATAGGGGGAGTAGAGGAGGGAGGGAGGGAGGGACAGGGGGGTGCGTACTTAACCCTCCCCCCCTAAAAAAAAACGAAAAAACATTTTACATTTGTCGACACCGCCTCGTTAGAGTCGAGGCGGCCACGGCTTGCTGCTAGAAGAGATCCTCGTCTCGTAGTTTTTGAGAAACCCAGAGACTTTGCAACCTGATATATTCTCGTTTCTCTTAAGTTATTGTCGTTCTTTTGTTTTGTATTGTTTGATTTTGAAGGCAGGAACAAACTGGAATATGTTCAACTGCAAATGCACACACGAAATATACACACACTTCCAAAAAAACAAGAAAAAAAACCCCCAACATTTTTCCAGTACCCACTCGTCGCCCGTTGTCACCTGCTGCCACGTTCACAGCTCTGCACTGAGGGCGGGTGTCAGAGGAATCCTGTACAGTTTGGCCTCCATGCAAGCTAACAGCATGTTCAGTCTTCCTTTAATGAGGATCCACTGTAGGAGGCCGGCCAGGCAGCCAAAGCCCATCGAAAGAGTCTGTGACATTTCTAATCGCCTCTCGCGTCTTCTGCCGCCGCCGCCGTCTTCTCCGCAGCTTTGTCTCCGCCTGTCTCTCTGCGTCTCCTCGGCCATCTGGCTGCTAAGCTAGCCCACTTTCCAGCTTCTTTGGCTGCATGTCTGAGCACAAAACAAGACCACGGGAACATCTTATCCTTGTTGGCTGGCTGCGTTGTAAGCCAGGGACGATTGAATCTTTTCCAGCTAATTACTCCTCCAGTTGCAATAAAACGCACAGGTGCACACACACTCACACACACAGGGCTCTCTCTCTTTCACACACACACACACACACCCTCTGGTGTTTAATGAGCAGCTCATGTCAAACAGGCTTCCAGTAGATCCTCTGACTCTGATTGACTGATCTGACTAGGTTGATCAATGAGGGGGCGACAGGTCAGTATCCTCGCTGGTTGTTTCCCAAGAAATCCATCGCCTCTAATTGTAGCTCTCCTTTCAAAATCCCTGCCGCTCTCCTCCTGCTGTTTGATTTTCATCCCTGCTAACATTTCAACTTAACTTGTCCAGCAGGTGTAAACACGAAGCACATGGCAGTCATTTCCAGAGCGAGCAGCAACGATGCACAAGTGTTATTGAGTTTCTTGCACTATTTTAAACGTTTAATTCGTGGCCTCTTAATGACAAACGTTTTCTTTCTTTCCCTGAAGAAGCCTCCTCTTCGTTCTCCCTGTGTGAGGCTGCTTTTCGAGGGTCCTTCTTTCATTTTTCCTATCTTCTTGGCCTCTCTTCAAAATTATCTTACACTACTCCTTCATTTTTGACTGTTTTTTTTTTCATAGTGAGAGGAAATGAGGAACACCAGAAAAGAAACTTAACTTCCCAACAGTAAATTTCTAAAACTACTTCCCTTTTGCAGTATTAGGCAGGAGAGTGTGCAGGGAGTTCTGTTCAGTGGAATTTATTTGAATCTTGACTTTAATCTCAAAATGCAGAGAAAAGGTCACAGACCTGTAGAAGTCATTTTTCTTTTGGGGAAATAGCCGCTGATAAAAAGGGTATTTCAACTTCTTTGGTTGGACTAGAGAGTCAGGATTACTTTCAAATCTTAAAGTTTGGACCTTTTCCCCTCAGATTTCTAATACTAAAGTCAAAAACTCCTCCCATGATGCTCTGAACATGCATCTATGAAGGCTGCGTCTACTAATTATAACCATTATAACCATCCAATGCAAACCAGCACTGACATGTGTAGGTGTTAATGTGCAAGGAGTAAGCGTGATGCTAGCTCTGCTAACCTTAGTCATGCTTTATATTTGACGTTTTTCAGGCTGTTTTCTTACTTTGAGATGAGTCTGAAAGCCTATGGAAGTTGTTTTTTCAGAAAATGAAGTAAACAAATTTCAGTGACCGTTATCCTCTTCTGCAAGTTTGAGCACGTATTTCCTTTTCTGCATCTTCAAAATGAGATTTTTACATTGGCTGGTAATTGTCAGACAATTTGCTGATTAGAAATGCTCTATAAAAGAAAAAACATAATTGCAAACGCCACAACATAACAGAAGTGCAGCTGTAGGGGTCTCACCCTATGATATCCTTCATGGTAATCATATTTCTGTATTCACCAATGATATTTCACCTTATATTTAGCTTTAAGAATCAGTCAGGCCATAACGTTAACATTACAGCTATATCCATAGGGCCACCAAGCGGTTTATTTTTTGTTTCTGTTACAAACCCTGCACCTCTATAGAGTCAGGAAAACAATGGCTACAAGCTGATGGGACTCAGTTATATTTTCATCCAATTTAACAACATTTAAAAGATACAAACCATAAGGGAAAAGGAAAATGGAAACTGATTTTCTCCTTTGAAAAATGTGAGAAATAAAGAATAAGTGTACACAACACGTTTTCAGATTCCCTCAAACCTGAGGAACATGGTAAATATTTGTAGTGATACCACATTTTAAAAAAAATTCACAATTCTGATGTAAGGAAAATTTGAAGTTCCTGTGGTCTCATTTACCATTGCAATATAAAGTCCTACATCTCTGTGGGTTCAGGAGAAATTCAATGATTTCTAACTTAAAGACTAAAGGGTGTATGTTCATTATTCAGGGCTTGATGAAAGCAGAACAACACACACAGAACTTTATACAGAATTCTGTTAGGTAAAACTTTTTACTTTCTGCAAATTTTCAAGAAAGACACGAGAATCAAAGCAATGTTGATGAAACTCTCTAGTAATAACTTCATTTACACATATTGCTGACGTCACGTGTGATACATTCAGGTACTGTCGGAAACTTGAGAATCTAACAATTATGGCATTTTTTTCCATTTTTGGATTGGACTAAAGGCTCATTCATACTCCCTTTGGGTACGTAAATCTATATGTCCGTTTCCAGTGTTGTTACCATTACTGCTCACATACTTTAAAACGTCCGTTACATACATTGGCGTTGCTGTTCACCAAAACATCCACCAGGGGGATCAACCCAGAGTCAGAAGTTTACGATAACAACAAACTCAAAAACAAACATGGGGACTGTGCAGGAGGTGTTGCTAATGTAGCTCTGCCACAAAAGACAAAAAAAAGAGTCAGCATTTTAGGAGGCGGTGGTAGATGAGGCTGTTAAATGCATCTTGTTTTTCTTCAAAAAGTTCCACCACATTTCTTCTTCATGTCTCACCTGAACTACAGTATCAGCTTATAACAGCAACACTGCCCCACGGTTTGATCTGTATCCCTAAGCTTAGGGAAAAACGCAAAAATAAGGACAGTTCCGTATCAGTATCTAATGTTGAGCATAAATGAGCCTTTAGGGTTTGTAAATGCCAGTCTTTTAAAAATAAGCGGGTTCTCCCGTTGGTGGGTTTGTATTCCAAGGAATATTTATCACAGGGGAAATTCAAAAGAAAACAATGATTTACTAACTTTTATAACTTTTCTGTCTGTTGGGATAACCATAAGTTAGAAAACTACTTAAGTTGAGCTTTTTTTTTTACCTCCATTGTGGATGTAACTCTGTTGTGTTGAGGCTTTTGCATTCGCCTTGTTCCATTTTCCTTAATGTAGTTCATGTATTTATGGCTAAAAACATTACAATGAAGTCTATACTAGCCCGGAAACAATATTTACATAGGATGACAGTTCAGGAATAAAACCCAAGTATGTATTGAAGGTCAAAGTGCAGAGTTGGTGATGTTGATTGCCTGGTGTTAGGAACAAGGAGCAATGATATACACAACTAAAAACACTGTACAGCACAAAAGTGTGTAAGGTTACTTTTAGATCTTGAGGAACTTGGGTCTTGAATTGGACAGAGTGAATTGGATCTTTTCCAAAATATGATCCAGAAACCATGTTATTCAGCCAGATTTAAGAAGAGGAAGGAGTAACCGACTTCCACTCCCTAACAATCACTCTTATAAAGTGTTTTTAATTTGCAAATTGTCTTGACACCTGCCAGCCACTGTAGATTTTCAATCAGCAACAAGTTGTCGAAACATTTCACAGAGGATATGGAAAAAATTATCACATTTCTAAAAAAAACACCTGCTTTATTTCAAGCTTCATGCATGAAGTGTCTTTGTTAAATCCTCTTTTTCCGTCTGCTTTACCTGCTCTTTGCTCAACTTTATCTCAAATAACCAGTCCGATTTGTTTCTGAAGCATTACTTCCTTTTTGTAGATTGAGGAAAATGAGGGAAACCATAGAACAAAAAAAAAACAAAAGAGGCAGAAACAAAAGATAAAAAAAAAATGCTGGCTGCTTGTTTGAAACAGAGCTGTTGCTTTGAAATGTCACAGGTAATTTTATGTTTTCTGAGGGCATCGCGGTGTCAGATCTCTGTTTCTTTCCTTTTTTATCTTTCCTCCTCCAGCGCTGAATATCAAAGCAGGCATGTTTGCAGAATACAAGCAGTGAGCTCCAACACCTGCAGCTCTATGACTGAAGGCAGAGAGGCAGAGAGAAGGAGTAGATCTCCTCTAGAGTTATTAACTCCTCGCCCTCTGAGAAGAACGGTAATAGAACAATTTAATAACTCACATTTAGCCTTAAAGAATGCGTCATATTTAGCTGCAGCCTCTCACATGTGTTCGCAGAGGTAGAACTGCTCCTCGGCTGGTTAAAGGGCACACTTTTAGCTCTGGGAAAAGGTCAGAGCAGAAAGCATGAACAAAGTTGACATTCTGTAATTATAGAGAACTGGATGTGCTCACAATTCTACTCAGCGACCTGCGGTGAGCGTCGTCGTAACATTATAGAGTCAGTTCTGCTCGTACTCGCGCTTCATCTTCCCTCTTTATCATCTGTCGGCTTCTGCTCTTTCTGCTACTTGAGTAACCTTTTTGGAGGTTTTGATCTACAACCGGTTACTCATAATCATCAGCTGAATGGAGGAAATTCTGGAGGAAACTTTTTGTTTTCAGATGGTAACAACCAACCATCACAAGGCGGTGCTATTCAATCCAAAAAATGTTGAAAAATTCACACAAATGAGGTTAAATATGGGATTTAAAATGCTATGGACTGACTTCATTTACTTGAGAACAAAAAAATATTCTAGCTTAAGTGTTTTTTTTACATCTTTTCTTTGGGAGTTTTGCTGCATGGGCACAGATTTAAGAGGGAAAGAAACCCCCTTAATTGGTGATTTAAGCTAAAGAGTAGGGCTGCATGATATAGGGAAAAAATGAAGAAATATTGTGATAGTTTTTTAAGTTTACCCATGAATTCTCCCTGAAATGATGATAACAGACTCTCACTGCCTCCATTAACACTATCTGAGTTCGCAAAGAGTCTTAATCATGTTGTTAATTATTCATAGTGATCTATAATATTTCCTGCAAGTGAGTCTTCTCACATCAGCTCAGACTTTTTAATAACACGCTCCTGCACAGAGGTTCCATTATTTAACTTTCCATTCACGAGAAGCTATATTATGGGATATTTATTAAATGTGTGAACATGCTATGCCCCTTCAGCCTGAGCAGCCAGAGCCAGAAAGACACTGGTTCACACACAGTGGCTCACAGAGTTTGTCCACCTCCTGCATTTTGCTTTTTTTGTCGGCTTGAAGAATCTTTTGCCACAAATGTGAATCAATGAAAAGCAAAGTCTTGAGTCATTTCCAGAACAAGCACAATGCATTTTGTGAAGCTGGTCTATGTTATGAGAAAAAAGGTGTTTTCTGCAGGAAGCAAAGCAAACTTAAAAACTACAGTTTACTTCAACACTAAACGACGACTGTTTCAAGTTTCATGGCAGCTCATGAAGTCATCATCATCATATGAAGGAGGATATGAAATAACAATAAAACAGGTGATCAGAAGATCCAAACTATGAGCTGAAAAACAAACAAAGAGCCTGTTTTAACTGAAGACAAAGCTGAACAAAGCACAGATCTGTAAGCTGCTGCTTTAACCCTGAAGGTGTTAAACAAAGATTATGCGATATTAACTATGAACAAACTGTCAGATTGTCCAAACTCCTGTTATGCTCCACTCACGCTCACTCTGCACGACCCTGATAACAGCAGGTGAAATGACAGGTACTCTGGCTGTGAGTGTCGTTACATGTAATGTGGTACAACATGTGAATAGATGCTCATTTACGTGTATTAGGATTGTAATTGGGTTTAAACAGGCTACAGAAACTAAACTGAAAGGCTCAAAAAGATCAAATGAATGAAACAATATATTGTGCAGCCCTACTAAAAAGTTAAAAAAAAGTGTGGCCATGACTGGATGGACTGCAGAGAGAGGCGAGCGAACAAAGTCGCACGTAACCTGTGTTTACATGTCGTGCATTTCTGTCCTCTGCAGCATCAGCAAAGTGTTCATTTGTTTGGTTTTTCTGTGCTGTGTTTTCCTTCTTTTTTATTTAATCCATCTATCTTGTAAAAAAAAAAAATCACTCCTCTGGTACCAACATTTAATCCATTTCTCTGCTTGTTTTCAGTTGCAAGTTTTATAGATTTACATTTCCCAAAAAGAAACCCTTCAAATCGAATCTGTTCCACGGCTGATTCAGATGTACTGTACTAATAATTCAACTAAGAATGAAGATTGTGCTTTTGTTGCTGTTTTTGTGTTTTTCCTTTTGTAAATGAATGTAAAATGGAAATTCACTCATGCAGCCATGAGGGTCTCAAAGCGAAGCCTCCTGGGTAAGCTTCCTGCAACCCAGCAGCGCTTCCTATTGGTTAATACATTAACACAGAAAACCTAAGAGGGGTCAGAGGTCAGGGGTCAGACCCTGGAAGTGCTGCTGTAAGGATCATGAGCAGATCCTGGGTCTGATAGTTACTGATGATTTATTCTGTTGAATTATTCTGTATCAGCACTGTTTAACCCACATCTGGGTTCCTACACACGTCTGAAAGCCTCAAAACATCAAAAAAGATCCAATACCCCACTTTAAAAACTCCTTTTTTAAAAGATCCTCCCTCTTTGACTGCCCACGCAGGCTTTTTCATTCCTTTCAGGATGATTAAGTATCTTTTCAGGTGTGTGGGCGTCTTTGTGACACAACTATCACTATCTGTTAAGTTTAGTTACACTTGTTTGGATGAATTTTCCTTCTTATCCCTGATGAGCTTTGGGGGGAATCGTATGTGAATCGATGCATTAAAACTTTGATTCCTCATCCTCAGCTCACCCTGCAGAAAGCTCCAATCAGCTCTCTTGTGTTTTTTTTTTCATTCCTCGGAGGCCTGGTTGAGCTGTGAACAGACTCAGTTTCACCGCAGCCTCACAGCAGGGGTCGGCTGGTCCTGTGTGATAGGAGCACAGCCAGCCTGTGACGGCCTCCTCCTCCTCCTCCTCCTCCTCCTCCTCCTTCTTCTCTCCTCTGTGCTTTATTCACCGCTCAGCTTGTGTCGTTGTGTGAGATAGAAATCTTGCTCTGGTCAGCTCTGAACGTATTTTTGGCTTCTCGCTGAACCTCTGTGGTTGGGAGTTTGTTTGCTCAGGTATCAGCTTTTCTTTTTTTTTCAGTTTGGCTGTGTCCCAGCTTTGGTTAAGGTGCTCTGAGGAGTTTGTGCATATTTTATTGAATCTTGTTTGTCTGGAATTAACTTCCCTAATTGTAAAGTCTTTATTTGAGAACAATGAACTGTTTACATTTGTGTTAACTTCATTTTCTTTTTCTGCTTTTGGATTTATGTACACATCACCGCCTCTTACAGATTGTAAAAACTGTAATCTTTAGGTTCACGAGTGATTGAAAAAACAAAAAAAGAAATCGTTCTTTTTAGGATGCAGATTGAGCTACCTTCCTATGCTTTTATTTTGAAGGAGCTTAAGGAAACAGACCTTTAGCTGCAAAAACTCTGAGCTAAGCAAGTATTTTTCTCTCTCATTTCTCTTATTAGATATAATGCATCAAACTCATATGACAAGTCCTGATAAACGTCTTATTTTAAGATTAAGAAACAGGATTGTGTTTTATTGCCATGCACATTTACACCTACAAGGAATTTAACTGTGTGATAACTGAGGAGCTACATAAAAAGGGGAAAACACAAAATGTACAAAATGTCGGAGCTGTGCAAGTTAAAGTCCTGGGGCGTTAATGTAATAAACAAAGAAATTTGAAGACATTTCAAATCAAAAAGATCTGATTTTTCACTTGTGAACTTAATAGGCAATTTTCTTACCCCATTCTTGGGTTTATTCCTCATAACAACCAATTGAGGTCTTGCTTTTGTCTTTTAATATCTCAAAATAAGACGTTTATCTGGACTTAAAAGCCAAATATGGCTGATATCAACTCCTATCTGACATTTGATTTAAAAAAACACTTGCTTATGTTTGATTTTATTTTGCAGTCTTGGGCCATGTCCAAAAGTAGCTGGGTATCTGGGACAGCATTTATTTTTTGCATGTTTAGGCCTGTCAGTTTTATAATGCTAAAAACAATCTTTTCTAGAAAACTTCGGCCAAAGTGAAGATTTAAAAATCAAAAACAGTTTCACAACTTCATGTAAACGCTGAGGAATAGAGTTTTTGGATCTCAAACGTCACACCCTGAGTCAAAAAAAGCCTTCGACGTCACATATATGCAACATTTGTTAACGGCGAGCATGAATTCTGCAGGCGTGTTAGTTTTAACATCGATGCAATCACTTCAAGTGCATCTTATTACTTTCGTTGAAGAGGAAATCTCTTTATGGATCCCGGCGTCATGTTTAAATCTCTGGAGGATGAGACAGAATGACTGGGGGCTCGTTCTGATTGGCTGACGCAAGTTTCAAGTCTGAAAAACACTGCCACCTATGGGTCTGGCATGCTTAGAGCTGCACTTGTCCACAAAGTCTTTATTTTCTTCTGAACGGTCAGAAATCATCACGGAAGAAGCTGCATGCAGTAACTTATGGAGAGAAATTTGTGTCAATATTATGCAATAAAAAAAATAATTTGGGAAAAAACAAATATTTTGCAAACAAAATTGTGATTGATACCAGTGAGTAAATGAAATATATTTATGATTGAAATTTTTTCTTGTTAAATCCACTTTTTTTTTTCAGAAGTTGTCACGCAGTTTCTCTGAGTGACGCTGACCAATCAGGAGGCTTCTTGCTTCTTTCAGAGGAAGCCCCGCCCATGAGAACCATGAAGGAACGCAAACGCAAACTTCATGAAATGTGAAGGAATCTGTGATTTGTGAGATGAAAACTTAGGTTTGAATTAAAAAAAAAAAAGGTAGTGGATTTAACAAGAAAAAATTTCAATCATTAATATATTCCATTTATTCACTGGTATCATTTGGATTTTTGAAACCAGAATTATTGTTTTGTCCCAAATTCTTTTTTTTTTATTGTATAATATTGACACAAATTTCTCTCCATAGTGACTCTTTTATTCCTCTGATTTGTAAAACCTCCTCCCTATTTACAACATGTTGCTTCTGGTTGCTCTCGGTTCAGCTCCATTTTTTATCTCAACCCTTTCAGAAAGCACCGTTTTGAAAAGAAATCCTGTGTGGGTCTGTCTCCTTAAAACCATGATTTCAGATACATAAAGCACCTTTGTGTCCCTTGAATTCCACCCTGTAAACGTGACAAATCAAAATACCGAAGAGCACAAAACAACCCCCCCCTCCTTTCGTCCGGCGTCTTTTGACTTCTCGCATGTGGTCCGATGCTTGAGAGCCCCGGCCGCGCTGGTAAACATGAACTTTACCGTGTGCGCTGTTCTGATGCTAAAGCACAGGATTCCTGGAGTCCAAAAGTTCAGATTTTCCACATGATTTCAGCCCAACCTTCATCTCTGGAGCTGCTCAAGATGCAAAGCGGCTCCCGAGCTTCTCAAAATATCTGAGAGGGGGGAACGTGGAAGTTTGCAAAGGGAAAATGTGTAGGAACCCTGAAAATAAACCCGTCTTATTTGTTTCAGTTTATAGAAATGTGCAGCTCCTCCTAAACCACCTGCTTTCTAAGCCTCAAACTTTACCGGGTAACTTTACACTGGCCTTATTCAGCGCTTTAACCTCTGTTCACTGGTAGAAATGTGCAACAAATACATGTTTATAACCTGTAAACTAGTAACAGGAAAATCCCATGTATCAACGTGACACGCTGAGAACACTGGCAGCATTAACGTGTTTAAAATGCTTTCACACACAGGTTAACACTAGTATAAGGTCAGTGTAAACTCTGGCATTACCCTCTTTCTTTCTTTCTCTCTCTTTGTATAGTGGCATTATATATACTGAGGAAGTAGTTTGTTAATATGTATAATTTAGCAGTTGCTGTTTTCTTTGTAAATAATGAGAAAGTATTGTGAATGACATTTGTTGAATGGTTTTAAAAAATCATTTATGGCGAACCTCTCCAGGCTTTTATAAATGTGACTGCAGTACATAGCATATTTTGTATGTCAGAGCGCAGTGTAAAGACGAACAAGCATTACTAGAAGCTGATGAAAATATGTGTAAAACTTGAGGATAATAGTTAACTCAACTTGTAATTACTGATGTACATAAAAGAATGACAGAACATTTTTGTCTATTATTAAATGTGAAAATCTACCCACTGATGTTTGTCTTCCTAATCCTTAAAGTGAAACTCCTCCTTCAGAGCTTCTTTGAATCTTCCTGCAGAGCCCGAGGGCCAGTGCATCATAATGTGCGCCATTTCTGGTAAGACGTCTTTCAAGTCTGTGCATCGAAATAAAAAAAAAGAAAAGGTTTCTTTGAAGGAGTAACAACAAAACAAGCGCCACCGGCAGCCCCGAGAGAAAACAATGTTCACCTTACGATGCATCGTGCTGGAAAAAGTTCAGGGAGTTATTTTAAAGTGAGGCCTTATCTGAGGAGCATGAATGTGCTCATAAACGTGGCAATCTGCTTTCTGGAGAAGTTTTTATTTGGCTCCATTTTGGCAGTGGATGAAACCTTATGGGCTGTCCAAATTGGAAAGGGTTCAACCTTAGGGAACAGAAGTTCTTTAAAGTTTACTGAGCAGTCTGGTTGTGGCGTCTTGTTTTTTTATTTTTGAGCAAAAACCAGATTGTACAAAAAACAAAAATAGATGAACTTCAAAAGCTTTACTCATCGACTAACTTTTAAATAACTAATTGAACATTTTTGATCTTCTAATATTCTTGTTTCTGGCTGAATAACTTGAAACTAATCTGGTACTTCTTGCCAGCAAGGTGTTTAAGGTCACATTAAAAAAGAGCTAGCTGAAAGTTCAATCAGCCCAGAGTCAAATGTTTATAACAGCAACAAACTCAAAAACAAACATGGCAACTGTGGGGGAGACATTGCTGATGGACACTGTAACAAATTTTTGTGTGAAAAAACATCCATTTCCATTACTTGACTGGAAAATGACGGGTTTTTTTCACTGTAACAGAAATGTACAGTATTTTTATCACCTTGTGACCATGAGTGAGGAGGGCACGCAGTGGACATGAGACCCTGCTGTACACGAGTGTATGACATAGTTCACACAGGCTGCACTTGTCCTTTGCATAGAATGACAGTCCATGCTTCTCAGCTCGGACCAGTTGTCAACGTCACAGACAAGGATATCATTGACTAACGGTAACATCCTCTGTGGAACTCTAATGAAAAGTCCTCTGAATATATCATATAAGCAGTACATCAGATCACTGTATATGACTTGAGTTTGCAGGGAAATACTGCCAGTTTACACTGTGGAGCACAGGCAGCCTGTATACACTACAGAGTGAAGACAGCTGATGAATGCCACAGAGCATAGATGGCAATGGTGCAAGACACTGTAAGTCACCCAGGTGATTCATCCATGTACAGCAGTGTCTTATGTCCACTGTATGCCCTCCTCATTCATTGCACATTGCATCCAACTCTATAAAAACGCTCACTCTTCCACAAATACTGTGTTTTACTGTGATTTAAAACAGAAGCCATTATGGGTCTTTGAATTTTTGCTTCAAATTTACCAGACCACAATGCATTGCTGACTACAGTGCAGAACTCTATTACATAAAAACAGTAGATTACTGCTCAAAACTGGCTCTAAATTAATAGCAATTGCTTACAGGGCTACCTCTTGCATAAAATTCAAAAATAGACACAGAAATTGTAGGAGGTGATTGTGGGTGTGGCCATTAGATAGTTCCACCATTATCATTTTGTCTACGTATCTCACTAGAGCTATGTATCAGAGAGGAACAGCAGCAGAACCCCAGCGGTGTCCGGTGGTACTGCTCTGTCCACTCTGTTTGGTGGAAACAGGAATTGTGTGTTGCCATGGTTTCACAGCGGAGTCTTACTGGATTGAGAAACAACTGCGAATGATGCACTGACAGATGTGCACTTTCACTTTTCTCTTTTTGTGCTCATAGTTATTTTAGTTAAAACGGGTAAATTATCATGTAATGTTCAACTCAATTTTAAGTCAAGTTATTGAAATTTCATCATTATAAAACAAGTTGTCTAACATTATAATAACTATACTACAAATACAGTACAATATTTTCAAATGTCGGAGTCTTTTTTTGTTGTAATTTTGGTTGAGTTGAAATTTAAAAATACATTAAAAACAATATTAAATGGGATAAAATTCCATAAAACTAACAAAAACTTATCTGTGACATGATTTTGATTAGCCTTTATCATGTAAGTGCTGAAATTGGCCTGACTAATGTGTCTAAGTTTCCATCCATCCATTTTCTTTATCACCTTTCCTGCTATTCAGGGTTGCGGGTGACTGGAGCCTATCCCAGCTGTCATTGGGCGAGAGGCAGGATAGGTCGCCAGTCAATCGCAGGGCTGACATAGAAACAAACAACCATTCACACACACACTCACACCTACGGGCAATTTAGAATAATCAATTAACCTAACGTGGGCATGTTTTTGGTCTGTGGGAGGAAGCCGGAGTACCCGAAGAGAACCCACGCATGCACGGGGAGAACATGCAAACTCCACACAGAAAGGCCAACCATGCCCGAATGGGGAATCAAACCAACCTTCTTGCTGTGAGGCTGGAGCGCTACCCGCTGCGCCACCGTGGAGCCCATGTGTTTAAATTTATTAAATTCATTTTATTTTTTATCCTTGCAGAGGAGCAGAGGACTTTTTGCAATGAGACACAGCTCCCATCCCACCCAACCTCCCCATCATGATTCCACGCAATGATTCATAAACCTGTCTGAAGCATACACGGATCAGGACGGATACGTCGGACACAATTAGCGATGCACGTGTTCTGCCAGTCAGCAACAGAGCAGACGCACTGGTGGAGGGTTTTATAGCTGCTAACACTAGGGTGACCATACGTCCTCTTTTGCCCGGACATGTCCTCTTTTAAGAGGCTGTCCGGCCTGTCCGGTCGGGGTTTATAAAATCCTTCGAATGTCCGGGTTTTTGATCTTGCCTAGGTTGAGCGCGTCACAGACCAGTGTATTCATCATTCACGTTGAGTGGTTCCTTTAGAAACACGCTCTGAGAGGTGGAGTTTGAGCCGAACCCCGGAACATGTATTCATTCATTCAAAAATCAGTACAGAGGCGCTTCACGCTCCTCACTCACTCACTCACAGGCTGACAGGCAGGTAGGCACACTGCCAGAGAACACTCGAACAGAAAGAAAATGCCGAAACGCAAATGTCATTTCACTGATGACATGCAAAAAAAGTTCCCCTGTTTTTGTCCGGGTTGTGACAAATGGGAGGCAGAATGTACAGTCTGCAAAGCTGGAACTTATGTCTCTGTGGCTAATAATGGTTCCAACGATCTGCAAGCCCATATCACCACAACAAAACATTTAAGAATAGGCTACCTCTCTTTTGTCTTTTTGTTTAATATTTTGAGGCATTATTTCTTTTTTTTACGTAATTGATAATTGAGAGGTTATTTTGAAGAATGGTTCTCTACCTCACTTTCCCAACTAAAGTGTAAGTGTCAGACTTAAGAGAGGTGATTATTTCTTATTTTGTTAAACATCTGAATACTTGTGTTGCTACAGAACTGTTTTGGGCTATTTCTCAGTATATCCAGGTAAAGTGTTATTTCTGGGGAATTCAGAATATTTGTTTAACTGAGTTAGAAGCACAGAAAGCCCCCTGACCCATGCAAAACCCCTAAAAATGTGAGTGTGTGTGTGTGTGTGTGTGTGTGTGGGGGAGGGTCCTCCATGTGGTGGGTGGTTTAAAAAAGGGCCCATATGTGTGACAGCGACCACATACTAGGGACTTGTTTCCATTACACTTTTAGGATAAACTTCAAAATCAAAAACTTCTGAAAAACCACCTAATGTGACCATTAAAACTTTTTATCCAAATTTGAGAGGCTTTTCGAAATGTTGGTGTGAACCATCACCATTGTTAGTGTGATATGTATGTTTTATGCAATCCCAGGTGTAATGGAAACACAACTGGAGATTGGATGTCCTTATGTAATGACATCATCAGTCAACAAGTCACATGAAGATCTTGTGAAGATCTCATGCTATTTTTCGAGGCTTTTATATCAGTTTATAAGAAGTCAAGAATTTCTACAACATATGAATCTGTAGCAGTTAGAAAATCTGCACCTGTTTAATATGAAGAGCCAACATTGTTACTTTAGATCACGTTTAAAACCTCAGAGAGTCTCTAAGAACTCTGTTACCAAATCAACTAAGTGAAGTTGCAAAAGAAACTGAACACCAACTCCTCCATCACAGAAAACATTTAAAGCAGCAGGGGAAAAAAAGAGACTTTTGGACTGAAGCCCAAGTTTCCCATCATCCTGCTCAGAATGTGTCATGATGTCTCACTCTGGATTAAAAGTTCAGGACAGAAACTTTTTCCCCGTGGTGGGTTGTCATGATGTGGCACCGACTCGTCTGCTGCTCCGAGTCAGATAAAAAACAAATGTTAGGAATTATTATTTGTAAATACTCTTTTCCCCAGGCTTGTTTTCAAATAATCGCTGCTATTTTAAGCTGCTGTTGATGTTTCTGAGCCCTCCAGCTACACAGCAGAGAGAGAGAGAGAGAGAGGCAGAGAGAGAGAGAGAGAGAGGCAGAGAGAGAGAGAGGCAGAGAGAGAGGCAGAGAGTCAGTGAGCTGCTGTGTTCTCCACAATTATTCACCATCACTCATCCTCACTCCTTCTCTCTTTTACCTTTGATTTTCTTTCCCTCTTTTTTAAAATGTTCACTTTCATCTACTTTTCTTTTGTCTTTCCCGTTTTATGTGATTTCCTCATCTTTCTTTTCCAGCTTTTGACTTTTATCTCCCCCTTTCTTTCATTTTCTTCTTTCTTTCTTTTACTTTCAATGTTTCATTTCTTTTTTAAACGTATTTATGTTCACCTTATATTTTTTTTTTCCAGTTTTTCTTTGTGACTTTCTTTCTTTTTCCGTCTGGATTGTTCCATTTTTTTATTCTCTTTGTCTTCCTTTCCCTCTCTTCTTTCTCCTTCTCTAGTTCATTTTATATATTTTCTCCTCTTTTCAGTCTCTCTTCCTTTTCCTTTCTTTCCTTTTTATCTTTTCTCAATACTTCATTCTTCCTTCTTTATCGTCTTTCCTTCCTTCTTCCATCATCCTTTTTTCCTACTTTATCCTCTTTCTTTCCTTCTTCCTTTCTTTCCTTTCTTCTTTCTTTATTGTCTTTCTTTACTTTCTTCCTTCTTTATCCTATTTTGTCTTTCTTTCTTTTTCCTTCTTTATCCTATTTTGTCTTTCTTTCTTTTTCCTTCTTTATCCTCTTTCTTTCCTTCTTCATCCTTTCTTCTTTATCCTCTTTCTTTCCTTCTTCCTTTCTCCCTTCATTATCCCTTTCTTTCCTTCTTCCTTTTTTATCCTCTTTCCTTCTTCCTTTCTTCCTTCTTTGTCCTCTTTTTTCTTCATCCTTTCTTCCCTCTTTATATTCTTTCTCTCCTTCTTCCTTTCCTTTCCTTCTTCTTTATCCTCTTTTTTCTTCATCCTTTCTTCCCTCTTTATATTCTTTCTCCCCTTCTTCCTTTCCTTTCTTCCTTCCTTTTTATCCCTTTTATTCCTTCATCCTTTCTTCCCTTTCACCTCTTTCCTTCCTTCTTCCTTTCTTTCCTTTTATCCTTCTTTCCTTTCCCCATTCTTTCCCTCCTATCTTACTTTCCTTCCTTCCTTTTATCCTTCCTTCTTTTCTTTATTGTTTTCTCATTTATTTTCATCATTTTTGTCTTTCTACGTTTTAGTTTTGTTTTCTTTCTTTCTTTCTTTCTCTCTTCCTTTATTTCTTTGTTTTTTCCCCCTGTTTTCTTTCCCTTTTGTCTATTTCTACTTTCTGTCCTTACTTATTTCTTCTTTCCTGCTCACCTTTCTCCTTATTTACCCCTCTCAGATTTTCTTACTTTTCTTCCATGCTCTCTAGTTTTTCTGTTTATTGAATTCATACCCCCACCCCCACCCCTTTTTTCCTACTTTCTGTGATTCCTTGCATTTTTCTTCAATTTCTCTCCCTCTCTTTTTATCTAGCTCACCTGGTTTCTATTTATATTTCCCCTCCATTATAAATCATTTTATATCTTTTAACTTTGTTTTGTTTTTCTTTCCTCTTTTTCTTCTTTGGGCCTGTTTCCTCTCCTTTCCTCTTCACTTCTTGTCCTTCTTTTCCTTGTTTCCTCCTCTCTTCTCCTCCTTGTTTTAGTCAGATGAATATAACTTAAACTAATGTTTTTATATATTTTCAAAGTTGGGGGTTTGGTTACTACCCTGAACTTTCAGCTTGATTCACTTTTCTGTTTCCCACTTCTTTCTCTTCACCTTCCACTCTGTTCTCTCTTTCCATCACTGTGTCCATCCTCCACCTCCTCTCTCTCTTTTCTCTCGTTCTACCACTTACCTCCTCTAACATCCACTTCTCTTTTTTACCCTTTACAATCATTTCCTCCCCTTTTAACCATCTGTTTGCCTCCCACTCGTTTTTTTTCCACCTCTCCCTCTTGTCATGTTTCACCCTGTGCCCCCTCCCCTCTCCTCCCCTCACCTCCCCTCCCCAGGAGCGGCTGTTCCCTGTAAACAGATGATTAGGTGCTGCCCTTTGATTCGGAGTCTTTGACTAAATCCATCCTGATCATCCTGACAGCCCTCTCTCTCTCTCTCTCTCTCTCTGCTGCTCAGTAACAGTTGGATGATAATGAGTCTCTTATTTTCTCCTTTTTTCCCTTTCACATGATGCTGTTTATGAAACCACCCTGCCCCTTCCTCTCCCTCATCCTGCGAGTAAATCCCAAATAAGCAGAGAGGGTTTGCAGACTTTACATGTGTCTGACCATTTTCAGGTCGTGCAGTCTTTATTGCCTTCACCCAAACAGTCTAATAAAATTATCTGCCTTCAACTTTGAGTCTGTCTTTTTTTCTGCAGAGCTGTCAGGGGCAATAAAAAAGAATCCCTGCATCACATTTTAAATTTGCTGAACAAAGGTTACACGATGAAATGTAATTCTCAGAAATGCTGCATTTGTGTTTTCCCGTTGCAGACGTTTCCTTTTGTTGCTTCCTCCTCTCTCGTCTTTGCTGACAGCGTCAGACACATTATCACAATTAGTAAACATTTCTCCGAGGAGCCGCTACCATCTATCCGCCCCTGCTTCATCCTGTATACTGAGCTGTCACACTCCGATTTATTGTGCTGTTTTTCTCCTCAGAACTTGTAACATTTCACTCAAAAATATCTGCAGCAAATCCCGAAGATGAAAGGAAAGCTGGCTGCTGGTGTGTGATGGGTACTCCAATTTTAAACCAGGTGTCATCCAGAATTACAGACATCACCCAGGATGCTTCTTAAAAAACAAAATACTTCAATTTGTCAGCCAGACAGTATAATTTTTCTGGGAATAATTAGCCTTCAAAGAGGAGAGGTTGTGCTTTTTTGAGACTTGACAAAATAATCCCATCACAGACTTTTCAATCATATGGTCCGATCTGCCACAGCAGATGGAGTTGACTTGTTTATCCCTAAAGCATATTCCAGCATGTTGGCTGGAGCTGACACTCAGAGTTAAGTCTACCACACATTATGGTGCATTAGGATAAAAACATATAAACCATACTGTATGTTATGATATGGTGGATGAACAGTGGCTGGCAGGTGTCAGATGATTTGCAAAAGTTACAACACTAATGAAAACAGAAAGGCACAAATACAAACAGCACAACAAGAACACAACAGCCACAACACCACAGAAATATCCTGACAATGGAATTTAATAGAGTTCAACTTTTAGTGTTTTCCTGACAGACTGTTATTCGGATGAACCAGTCTGCCCCCCCAAACAAATGCTCTCATGTTAAGTTACCACACAATACAACAGGATCCAACATATGAACGTGTGATACATTCAGTAGAATACAGAGATGCAATGAGATAGATATTACATTGTGATATGATGAGATACTATCAAATACAATTGGATGCAATGCCGTGCACTAGGATGAAATATATTGTGGTACAATCATAGGACAAAATACAACATAATATGATATAGAACATGATAAAATTGGATACTTGTGATGTGCTGTGCTCAAAAGATATGGTTCTAAGAGACGATGCTTTGTAGAGAATAAGAGGACTGTTCTGGCTGAGTTTGTATGCAGTGTTTTGTTCAATTTTTTTTGGTATGGAAAATGCATGATTAAAATTTTAAACAAAAGTTTAAATGCTTGCTTTTGAAACAGAACAAATACTTAAAAACAAGGTAATATGAAGCTTCCTGCAAAAACACTGAATGAAAAAAAGGGGTTATCAATGCCCAAATCATTTATATTCACCAGGTCAGGCTAAAATTTAAGGCTAATAATAAGTAAGGAGAGTCAAAAGAGCTGGCTCTTCTTTGAGAGCCAAGCCAAAAAAAAAAAACAGCTCTTTGAAAAGAGCTGAACTTCCCATCACTATGGAATACTATAGGGTACGGCCATTCAAACTGTGCCGTACTCAAGTACGATTCACCCCCTGCAGCACCTCTCTCCTTCAGGACAGTGCGACCGGTGGTCATAGTACTACAACATGAACCAGGCTTGTGCTGACACATACATGACCACCAACCATCCAGATGAACCATCTGGCAAGCCATTTTAACATTTAAAAACTAAGTTTAACTATCCGAAAATAACATTTCAGATATGAAATACATATTTCTGACTAGTCAAAACTCCATTTACAGATATCTACCATTCATTTTACCTTGTCAAAATTTAATTTTGGATATTCAAAAAAGGAATTGTAAATATCTTGAATTGTGGTGAATTAAAGATATCTGTAATTCTAATTCTGCCTAGTCAAAATGTACTTCGAGATAGCTTGATTGTAAATTACAAATATCTACAATTCTTTATAGATATCTGTAACTCATATTTTGGATATTCAAAATGACATAGTGGATATCTTGAATTAGAAACCCCATGCACATGAATGACAAAAAATGACATATTATGGATATCCAAAATGAGATTGTAGATATGTGAAATGACAATTGTGGATAGGCAGAATGTATTTGTAGATATCTGAAATGTTCTTTTTGCCTAGGCAAAACTTAGTAACAGCTATCTGCTTTTCATATCCAGTCTATCTTTTAAATATTAAAATGTCTTGCCATACAAGACACGTTTTCATCAGAGTCAGCAGATTAGAGAACACAGGAACCATTGTTGCAACTTTACTCACTTTTTGGTTTCTGTTTAGTTGTTTTGGACCAACACAGCCCTCTAACACCCCACCACTGTTTAAAATGATTATTGAGAGGAGTAGTCGCAGTGGTCATAGGTCATACATGATGCATCATGTACGTGGCGCCCACACGCATGTGCTCATGGATGGAGTTGGCCACCCTTTAACACACCTCTTCCCATCATGCCGAGGCCAAGGGAAGTAATGGCATGGTTGGTCAGTGTGACCATGCTCTAGGACACATTTTGAAACAATAGAGCAAGAAGGGATACGACTGGATTAAGATATGATACAATTTTATACGATGCAATCAAGTACAATTAAATTCAATACTATATGATACAGTGTGGTGAGAAATGACATGTTGCAATTTGATACCATAGGTTACTGTGCAGGGTGTTAAAAAATAATGCAGCAAGAAACAATGAGATACAATAATGTGTCACAAAATGCTATAATATAATAACATGTTATAGTAGATCATGAAGACGAGTTAGAGCAATAAATTAAGGCAGAATATGCCATGCTGTTCTCTATTCGGACACAATATAAAGTACAATTCAAAGTAATACAGTCCTGAAGTATAAGATATGTTTGGATTCAGCTTTGGTATCATGCAGAAGAACAGGATATATTATGAGTACAACCGACCTGGTATGTGCTTTGGCTTCAGTCAATAACCTGTGAGGTTTATATCAGTATTTCCTCAGTGTACCTGCTTCTCCACTTTATGTAGATTCAGCTTTGTCTTTTCATTAAAATAGCCATTGGAAATAATTAACAGTGATGAAATAACACCACCATTAGCTTCTGCAACCTTAACACAGCGAGTGTTTTCTTTTTATCCTCTCAGAATAATTTTCCTCCTGCCAAAGAAAATGATGAAAACCACAAAGGTAAGCTAAGGAAGCACACGGCGCTCTTCAGTCAGGATGTAACAGATTGCTTATTGTGCTGAGAGCAGAAAGAAGCTGCTCACATCAGTCACACTCTTGTTTGCTGTATAATGAAATTGGTAGCCTGAACCTAATGCAGGAGCAGGATTTAATGGACACTGCAGGATGACAATTAAGTTCAGTGTTAGGCTGGCTGCAGCTCAGCACATTTCATGTATGTTTTAATATCCTGCACTGGAAACAAATAACAGCTCTTGATGTTTTCTATTATCTTTAAAGGCCCAATTATATATTTTGACTCTTCTAAGTATTCTCATTAATACTGGACAAAGTGAAAGGACTATTAACACTGTGTGTTTCCTGCAAATACAGACTTCTGTGTTTACTTCTGCTGCTCATTAAACTGACAGAAAACACACCAGCGACAAGTTTGACTTTAAAACAGCACAAGTTGGAGAAGACTCCCTTACATATTTTTACTTGGATGATTTTAAAGTATTAAACTGTTTCTAAATTTCTGCCATTATTTTCAACATAGTGTTACTACACTTTTGTCCAGTTTAAAGCTCCTATGACTATCTTTCACTTTGTTTTGGTCTAAGTGCCCCTGTGGACAAAGTACATCGACTCTCCCTGGAGGTTATCACCCAAAAATGATTAGGTTTTTTTTTGTTGTTGTTTTTTTTTAAAATTCTGCTGTCTTAAAAGGTCAAATATATGGCAGCCCATTCCAAGTGCTAAAAAAAACCATAACAAAAATGACAGCCTTGTTGAAGTTCTTTTTCATAATTATGAGGAAAAAAAGTTGAAAATTATAAGATAAATTGAAATTATGAGATAAACAGTTAAAATTGAGATAATGTCAGAATTGTGAGGGAAAGTCAAAATTGTGAGATAAAAAGCCAAAATTACAAGATAAAGTCAGAATTATGAGATAAAAAAGTTAAAATTATAAGGTGAATTGCCAAAATTCAGAGAAAAAGTCAAAATTATGCGAAAAAAGTCAAAATCATGAGATTAAAATGAACAAATTATGAGATAAAAATTCTCAGAGCCCCTTGCGACCCAATTGTTGGAAATCATGCCTTTTAACGTATTGTTCAGAATAAAAGGTGATGCTTTTTCTCCTCATCCCCTGTGATGAAGTGAGGTCACTCTATTTTCAGGTACAAGGCTTTTAACATCATCATTTTTTAACCCCACCCACTGCAATGTTGGATGGACTCGATAGTGCACTACATAAAAAACAGTCTATCTTATTTTATCTTTTTTTTTTGCTCCATTGTGAAATAAAATTCACTTTAATAAGGCACCATTCCATGAAAAAGTCAACCTTAGTTTATAGTGTATTTATCTGATGTTTATCACAATTTTCAAAGAAAATGTTCTTCTTGATAAAACAAGAGTTTGTCATCAAATAGCCGTTTTTCTAAAAATCTGTCTTGGAAAAAGGGAGTTGTATTGTATCCAGGATCATCTTACATTTGGATCAATGTGGTACTTGAAGGGGCTGTGAGCAGGTTAAAAGTGGTCCTGAAAAAAAATCCCATTTTCATATATTTGCCTAATCACAACAGCTAATTTGAAATTGGATTATACGTGCCAAAAAAAAGTTTACTTCTAAATGCCAATCCCAAGCTTCCCCATCAGGACTGAATAGGTTGGATAAGGCTGGATTGCTTGATGGCACGCAGAAGTTTCTATGACAACGTCACAGCGTAGCGACTGTCAGAGTTAAACAGTGAGAAAAAACATGGGCTGAAGGCTAAAACACAAGCTAGAGGCAAAAATAAGAGCTGAAGGCTAAAACACCAGCTAAAGGCTAAAACAACAGAGCTAGAGGCTAAAATAAGAGCTGAAGGCTAAAACACCAGCTAAAAGCTAAAACACAAGCAAGAGGCTAAAACATCAACTTAAGGCTAAAACACAAGCTGAAGGCTAGAACACCAGCTGCAGGCTAAAAGACCAACTGAAGGCTAAAACACCAGCTGCAGGCTAAAACACAAGCTAGTGGCTAAAACAAGAGCTGCAGGCTAAAACACAAGCTAGTGGCTAAAACAAGAGCTGAAGGCTAAAACACCAGCTGAAGACTAAAACACAAGCTAGAGGCTAAAATAAGAGCTGAAGGCTAAAACACCAACTGAAGGCTAAAACACAAGCTAGAGGCAAAAATAAGAGCTGAAGGCTAAAACACCAACTGAAGGCTAAAACACCAACTGAAGGCTAAAACACAAGCTAGAGCCAAAAATAAGGGCTGAAGGCTAAAACACCAGATGAATGCCGAAACACCAGCTGAATGCTTAAACACCAGCTGAATGCTAAAACACCAGCTGAATGCTCAAACACAAGCTAGAGGCTAAAATACCAGCTGAATGCTTAAACACATGCTAGAGCCTGAAATAAGAGCTGAAGGCTTAAACACCAACCGAAGGCTAAAACACCAACTGAAGGCTTAAACACCAGCTGAATGCTAAAACACCAGCCGAATGCTCAAACACAAGCTAGAGGCTAAAATACCAGCTGACGGCTTAAACACCAACTGAAGGTTAAAACACCAACTGGAGGCTAAAACACCAGCTGCAGGCCAAAACATCAGCTGAAGGCTAAAACACAAGCTGAAGGCTATGGTATGAAAGATTCTTTAAAGATGCCTTTGGACTGAGAAACTCATAGAAACAATCCTATTTAATTTGTTCTTGCATTTTACACTTAAGTGGACAAACCATGTGGAAAGATGAAAGTTAGGACACCCTTGATGTTTGTGGTGTACACAAATTCTAACAGAGCTGAAGGCTAAAACACGGACTGAAGGCTAAAACACAAGCTAGAGGCTAAAACACAAGCTAGAGGCTAAAATAAGAGCTGAAGGCTAAAACACCAGCTGAAGGCTAAAACACCAGCTGAATGCTAAAACACAAGCTAGAGGCTAAAATAAGAGTTGAAGGCTAAAACACCAACTGAAGGCTAAAACACAAGCTACAGGCTAAAATAAGAGTTGAAGGCTCAAACAGAAGCTAGAGGCTAAAACACAAGCTAGAGGCTAAAATAAGAGCTGAAGGCTAAAGCACCAGCTGAAGGCTAAAACACAAGCTAGAGGCTAAAATAAGAGCTGAAGGCTAAAACATGAGCTGAAGGCTAAAACATGAGCTGAAGGCTAAAACATTAGCTGAAGGCTAAAACACATGCTGAGAGCTTTGGTATGAAAGATTCTTTAAAGATGCATTTGGACTGAGAAACTCATAGAAACAATACTATTTAATTTGTTCTTGCACTTTACACTTAAGTGGACAAACCATGCGGAAAGATGAAAGTTCAGACACCCTTGATGTGTGTGGTGTACACAAATTCTAACAGAGCTGAAGGCTAAAACACGGACTGAAGGCTAAAACACAAGCTGAATGCTTAAACAAAACCCAAGGCTGAAACATGGACTAAAGCTACAACATCTCTATTCATCTTTCAAAACAAATTCACAAGCCACAACAGTTTGCTCAAGTCCTCCAGCCAGATGGGACGATGCAAACGGATTCTGCTGACAGCCACTTTAAAGTCTCCACTGCTTTGGTCAAACCTGATGAATCTTTTATTCAAAGAGGGTGAGATTTGGAAACAAAAACTGTTCCAAGCTCAGAAAACTTTGGAAAGTTGAAGCTCTGTTAAACTCCACATCACACGTTGGAGTTCAATGCCTCACTCTGGACTCAGCTTCCAGTCGGCGGTCGGACTCTTCAGCCTTTTATCAGCAGCAGCAGCATCTGCAGCTTCAGTTTGTGGGACAGCAGGAGGTCTGTCCCACATAGCTGTTGACCCAAAACTCAGAGCCTGGGACCAATTACAGCAGACATATGTAAAGCACAGGTGGCAGACTTAATGAAAGGATAACTACCTGAAACATGACACACAAGACACGGGGGGTTTTACACGACATCAGGTTACTTTCTTGATATTTTTGAACCCACATGCGTTACTTCTTCTCTTTCTAGCGATGTTGTTTTTACTGCAGCTGCCTCACAAACATGCCCCTGCTTTCTAGCCTTAAGGTACACAGTAGGTTATAAGAAACAGGTATTTGCTCTGGCTTTGTTTGCACCAGGGGTCTTATTCATTGAAGTTTATGATGCTTGAGTTTGTGCTCGGAGTTGTGCTTTGGAAAGTTTGAAAAGCATAACTTTGGAAGAAGATTTTTTTTCACCCCGACCTGAAGTACAATTGCTCAAAACGTAAGTCATATGGTTTACATCCAGGAGTATCAGTATGATACAGAATCTGCAAATTATGACCTTTGTGAAATGAAAAAGACATTCTCTTCCTCATAAAGGGGTGTTTTCTTAAATATAGAGATAAAGATGAGGCTTGATAAAAAGTGGCATGAAGGTCAAGTCTCTTGTCTTGTAATGTAAGCTTCCGAAAAGGTAGAGAAAGACCCAGCCACCTTTCTCCACAGCATTGTCTTTATTTGCAGGAAGTGACACGTGTCACATCTGGGGTTCTGTCTCTGCAGACAAACAGGGATCGGGTTGGTCAGTCACCTCCTGACCTCAGGGCACGCCACAGGATGCCTGTCGACTGATAAATCACCAGACAAATCAAAACCCGGCAAAGGAGCGAGGCTGGTGTCACATCCTGATAAGAGCCAGAGGCTGTCAGACCCTCAGGTATCACTCTGACACCAACATGAAAGCCACAGATCTCTGTTTTCATTATTGTCTTTTATTCTATTTAGACATCTAAAAACATCATTTCACCAACAGAAAGAGCAAATCTGCACCACAGTGGTTAAAAAATGAGGAGCTAAACATATCAGAAGGATTCTTTGGGGGCTAAAAAAGACGAGCATAGGACTCACATTGTTTAGAAGTCATATGTGTTTTATTTATTTCCCATTTTCTCATGAAAGTGTAAATTAAAGACACTTCTCTCAAATATTGACTCTTTCATCTTTACAAGCAGAGAAGCTGTCAGTGATGTTTCTTGAAGGAAAGACAGGAAGTCCTCAATCAACAGGCTCTTTTTGAAGCTGAAACACAGCTACATCTCAGGTGTCTTCAAGCTTTGAATGGAGAAGCTGTTTTTTTTTTTTCCTTTGAGGGTGGGGTCCTGGTGGCCGGTACATTTCGGGAAAGTTTCCAGTAAATTTCCATGGGAATTTTAGCTCCAAACCATTTACTATTGGACATTTTCAGGGTTTTGTCACCGTCAACTGAAGTGAATATTTCAAAAATTTTAGATCTGAATGTTTTTTTTTTTCATCCATTCATGGTTCTTGTTGCTCTGTAAAAGACACCATTTTGGGATAATTAAGTCACAACAAGACAGCAGCCACTGAAGACAATGAGGTCCAGGCTCTTAATGTGCTTGTTCAATGAATACAAAGGTTTACAAAATACAAAATTCTAGGAGCCTCATCTACCAAGATCCCAAGAAATGAGCACTAAATTCTAAATTAAATAATTCTATGTATTGCTGGATATGTTGCAGACAACCTACTAGAGTTGCATGCACAGTTGATAACAGGTAAAAAGTGGTGTAGACCACCCTGTTTGAAAGAAGACTTTGCCTGTGTAGCCGTCTGTCTCCATAGAGATTTTGGGAGAGTGAAGTGGCCGTATATGAAAAATGACATTTGAAGCTATGGAGTTGGAGGTCTTAGTGGTGGAAATAAAAAATAGAGACACAGTTAGTAGCATATATATATATATATATATATATGTTCTCTGGTAGCTTTTGAAGTTCAGTTGTGTTTGTTTCAAATCATACCACAACATTTAAGTTCACTCATAGTGTTTTTCATATTGGTTTAGTGGAATTAAAAAAAAAAAATAGTAAAACATTTTTTTAAAAGTGTTGTTTTGTGTCATTTACCAAGTGCTTGGGAGTGTGCCCATCTTGTGTGACACAGCATCCAACACTTGAGACAGCATACCTGAAAAAGTACTTGGGAGACAATGGCACTTGTGGCGCTTTTCCACAATACAATTCCAGCCCTACTCGGCTCCACACGGTTTGGTTAGCTTTTCCACTTGCCCCAGTACAGACTCACGGTGGGTGTGGATCTTATAACACAGCTGCGCTTGGAACCAGGGTAGAGAAGTTACTAAAAACTGGCCCCTGAAGCGTAGAACCGCGCCCGTGGAAACGCAACACAAACCGGGCAGAGGCGAGTAGAGTCAAGTAGAGTAGGGCCAAGACGAGTCAGTGGAAAAGTGCTATAACTGTGCTGGTGCGCTGGAATGATCCAGACACAAGAAAATAGAGCATTGAGGAGTTTTTCGGTGTGAGATATGACAAGGCTCCTCTTTGGGACTGGCTACTAATCAGCCAGTAGCTCATCCAGCAGGCTGAGTGGCATCACTGTGTAGACAATGTTGAAAAGTGCACGGAAGATTCTCTCCCCTCGTCTGTCATAGCACCTATGCCTCCTTCTCTCAAAATAACTCAGCCAATTACGCGTAAAGTTGTGCCATTTGATAAATTACATTACGGGTGCTGAATGCTTACATTTGCATCGCCTTCCCAGGTAATCTGTATATAGTCTGCATATTCATGAAGGCAGACATGCTAAATGGGTTGCGTGTGCTGTTTTGCTCATATGAAAGACGCAATTCTCAGTGAACCCGGTTAGTAAATTAGCTCTGCATGCTATCAAGTTTGCATGTGTTTTTATACTCACAAACCTTTAGTAGATCAGGCCTTATAACTGACCCAAACTAAAAATGTTTTTCAAAACCAGAGGAAAAAGTAAAACAGCACAACTGTAGAGAAATAAAGCGTAAAAGATAAACATATGACAAGTAAGAAAAACTTCAATTATCTTTATTGTATTTGGATGGCAGCAGAGAATGATATCTTAAAACTTGGGCGAATGAAACTGAACATATCTGCATGACTGTGATTTGAGTGTACTGTCCCTTTAAGACAGACATTCTTGTGTTGTCTGTACAACCCTGTTGAAACAGTTTTTCTCCTTCTTGTGAAACTTGGCACATAAAAACCAACAACCTTTGTGCTGTTCTGACAACATAATGAGCAACTTTCTGGAGCTGTTTAACGTCCAACTTGAATTAGAATGTGTCATTTTCACCCACGGCAACACCTTTCTCTCTCTCTGTCTCCGTTGAAATAAGCATATGTTGTGTCACTACATAACACATCGTTAAAACAAACAGGCTTTCCTCCTCGCGACGAATAAAAACTGGAGTACTGAAGATGACACATTCTTTTATGAGAGTCGTATGGTAACACTTTTCTCATCCGCTCAGAAATCAGAACTGTGCTTTTTCCACTGCGTATCGTAAAATCCCCCCGGTGTGCCGTGTGAGGAGTCCCAGCAGGTAGCAGTCCAACACGGGTCACCACCTTCTCCTCCTGAGTCCCTGGAAGGACAAAGGCATCCATCAAACCCCGCGGCGTCTGCCTTCTTTCCATTCGTCAACAGCAAAGCATGATCGGTCACAAACTTGTTGATATATATCTGTTTTCTGTGCAGCAAAGTCCACGTACATTTAAAAAATATAAAGTTGTTTCCATCTCTTGTTGCTTCACCAAAAATCCACAGTTTTTAAATTTTTTTTTATACATTTCTGAAGAGGAACAAATGTCCGTCAGGCCCTCACACTTAAAGCTGGGTGAAAGAACAAATGAAGAGTCCCCTTCCAAAACCATTCACAGCATTAAAACCAATCAAATTTTAACACCTGAAAGACTAATGAGCAATTTAGGTCCTTATCTAAGAAACAAAACAGACTTTTGAATGTTGTTTGAATGTTAAATTCCCGTAAACAACAGAAGTTTTCTATTTATAATCTTGCTTTGGAAATGAACTCTTCATCCAGCCACTTAAAAGACAACAGCAAAATATTTCATCGTGATTGGACTCGGTTATAATGTGTGCTTTTATCTAACATTCTGCATAACAAAATCATCTAATCAAGAATTAAAAATGTGGCTTCAAATTAAAAAGCAAAGCTGAATGAGCAGAGCGCTGCATGTGGACGAACACACACAAATCCACCTTAAATCTTGTGTAACACTTTATCACAGCTCATCTGAGAGAAAAGTCTTAACATTTATTAATTTTTCTTTTACATCAAGGAATGTTCAGGAACAAAAAAAAAACTTTTTTTTTGTTTTGTTTTCTATGTTTTATATAGTTTTCTTCACTGCAGCCTCAGTGTCTCTGTACACCTTCAGTCAGGTCCTTCTCCCAAGCTTGGACGTTATTTTCTGATGCGTGTGTTTTGTGTGTAACAGTTTGTGTTTGAGCAGACATGAAGCAGGAAATGAAGTGTGTGCTTTCGCTTTCTCTCTCATCCGTCGCTGCAGTTTCAGCACCCTCTCTCCGGATGTCGTCTCAAAAGGCGTGAGCTGTACAACACATCTGCTGGAGTCATGATTCACAAAAAGAGATAAAGAGTGATTTTTTTTTATGAGGGGACAGGACGGGGCAGGACACACTCGCCCCCACCCCCCTCTGTTGTGACAACGTAGAAATGGCTCTTTCTTTCTCACACACCCACCCTCCCCCCCCATCAGGTCTGAAGGTTTGTCCGTGGAGGCCAGGTGAGCGAGGCCTCTTATTGGTCGGAGGACAACAGCAGGAGCAGGAAACTGAGGCCCAGCAGCAGCAGGAGGGGGGAGGAGAGGTGGATTTGCTCGGCTCCAGCGTCCGACAGGCCCGGGGAGGGGAGGGTGGAGTCCTCTTCGTCACCCCACAATCTGTCATTCTCGTTTACCTGGAAAACAAACAGAGAAAAGAAACCCATATAATGAGATCGGTTATCCTTTGTCTTTCAGTTCAGCAGGGACTCGGTGGGATTCTGTTCCCTGGGGGGGCACCTCCTCTCTCTTTCATGTGCAGACCATGGACCACTGTATAAAACATGGATGTCATCTCACTCAGCCTGCAGTGGCTACAAAAACTGCTCCCCCTGGTGACTGGCTGCAGTGCAGGTCGAAATCCTTGTCTCCTCCATTCACTTGAATGGGGCTGTTGTCACACTTTGAAAGTAGAGGATGCAGATTCTTTCAAAGAAACAAAACTCAACTTTTGCACTTATAATTTTGCCCAATCGTCATCTATGGGCCTCTATACAACAGTGCCTGTGTCTGCATCATCCTCTCTTCTGCCTGTTATGTTGATGTTTTGGTTGACTCCGGACACTATCCTGAGCAGCCACTATAGCAACTCTAACACAGAGAAAGAGATGAGATAAAAAACTTTATTCATCCCACAAGGGGAAATTCACAGTCACAGCAGCAATGCAATGCTGGTGCAACAAGCTGCCACTGCCACTGGTCTGGACTTAGATGATGTAGAAAATGTACATGATGTAGAAAAAACCCCAGTTTTGTCTAAGCACAAACATCAATTTTTCCAAAATTTAAAATTTACCGAGCAATTGCTCAAAAATTACAGCTGAATAAGATATCAGTCAGATGCAGATTTTTTTCTACCCCCCCCCCCCCCCCCATGTATTTTTTTTTCCATGTATTTTTTGACCTTAAAAATTTTGCTTGGGTTTCCAGAGCCTGATCCATCTGTCATCATCAGAAAACTTTATTTGAAACATTCAGCAACTTTTAAACCGGCTCTGACTTTAAACTTCTAAATTTTGGCACAATCATAAACAGCATAAACAAAATATCGGGTACCTAATGCTTTAAATTCACTTAAATTATCACAAAAAAGCTGCATTTTGTTTTCAAAAGACTACGTACATACACTACAAAAAAATACGTCTGGGGAGGAGTAAATTTAACTTAATTGAATCCCTGAAAACAGTATGAATTTTTTTTTCAGAATATGGATATTAAAGTAATGTGAGGCCATTTTTTTGAGTTCATCCACACAACAAGATATGATTTTGTTCTCTGTACCGTTTCATTTGTTATTTCTGGAAGCAGAAACTGAACTGAATTCCTTAACATACCTTGTTACCGTGAGTGAGGAGGGCAAACAGTGGACATGAGAGCCTGCTGTACATGGATGACTCACACGGGTGGCACAAGCTGTCTATGCTGGCCGTTCATACCAGTGTGGACTGGCTAATACTACATGGAGTAGACCTGCTGTCTATGCTACATGGCGTAGATGGGCTATGTCAAACACTGTAGACCCACAACCCACCCAAAATCATGGTTCATGGAAATGATATAATTAAGCTGATAACACATAAAAATATCAAAATCTTAATTAATTCATAAAAAGACTAGTTTTGTTTGATTTGCATGAAAAAATCAAGTTGGTTTGACTGACAGAGTTCATGTATCACAATGAATAATTGGAGTGATTTATACAACGTTTAGTTTTGCTTAATAGTTCACTTTACTTGGTTTAAACAAAAAGCAATCTTGCTTCAGCAACATAAATAAATTATGCAAAGAGTTGCCTTAGTTTTCTTAAATAGATCTACCAGAAAAAAACTTTTCTCAGAGTCTGACCTGTTTTGTTACCTGAAGAGTTCGTTTTCAGGGCTCCTCTTTAGATGTAGCTGCATTTTAAACCTCACTTTTATCCAGACTTAAATGCTTTAACGGAGCAGTGTGAGCAGCAGCAGAGCCAGATCAGAGCAGAAGTGAAGATTTAAAGACATCAGCCCTATGCCTTACCTCAAATCCCTTCAGCTGCTCTCACTTTATGTTCACTTCATTTGCATGAAAAGTGCCATTAAGAGAGTGATCAACAACTCCAGTTGGAGTTTATTTTTAAATCTGAAATGATCTGTGAATATTTTAACAGAGGTATATGTTGAATATAACATCAAAGAGGGCAATCAGACATAAATGTTCCTGATTATTGGGCTTTAATTTTTCCCTCTGTTACACTGTAAAAATGATTTTTGTGACTAGTAACTATAATCTGTACTAATTGTCTGAATCATACTAAAATAATTTAAGTCAGCAAGTGAACTGTATTATAATGAGTAATTTTAACCTTCTTTCTTAATAGTAAAAATGTCTACACAAATAAGATGGATAATATTTACCCCAAAAAATTGAACTTGAACAATAAAAAACAACCTATAGAATGTGCTCAGTATAATTGAGGGAACAATTAGCACTCAGTTTGATTGTGTAAACTTGACCTTTTCTTTTGAGCCAATATTTCCGAAAGGTATCAACAATATAATACTCAAATGATTTGGGTAAATTCTTCTTAACCCTGTGATATCGATTTTATGACTAAATACCTATTACAAATTAATAGGATTTACTCATAGATGTAGCATATTTACAAACATCACATTTCACCTGGTGACCATGTGTGAGGATGGCACACAGTGGACATGAGACGCTGCTGAATATGGGCATGTCACACAGGCTGTCTGTGCTCCGACATAGTCTGACTGTCTATGCTCCACAGCTTAGACCAATAGGATATCATAAAATGGTATCTTCCTCTGCAGAACTCTAAATAGAGTAAAGAACGTGGTGCCATTATTAAATTTTATATCAAAAAAACAAACACAACAATATTTCTCTATTAGACACAAAAAAATTATGGAATCTCACGACATGTTTTGGACCTTTAACTTGACTAGAAAGTGTAAAAAAGAAACAAGAAAATCCCCAACATGTAGCGAAGAGACATTTTCTTCTCTTTTTTTTTCCCAATTTAACCAGTTACGTCATAAACTGAGCAAATTCAACATGGTTCTTATCTCAATTTGAAACTTTGTCCAAGTTTGTCTCAGACCTAACATTTAGCTTGACATTTGTTCTAAAAATATGAAAAAAAACCTTGTCATCTCTGAATCTTTTACCTATTTCCCTTAATCATGACCATATCCAGCCCGTGTTAGATACTTGGTTATGAAAACTCAGGCGTATAGAACAGGTTCTGGAAACAGGAACATGAGCTGGAAGATTTGTCTGGTTCCCGGCTAGGTGAAAATTGCATTGAAAATAATCTGTGGTACATTACCAGGGTGAAAATTGGATTTTTAAATGCCAGAACACTATTTCTTCGAGTTAACTTGAACCTCAAGGGAGTTTGATTCCCTCTGGAAGATAATCTACGGCAGAAAAAATAAATTGAATAGAGAAAAAAAAGAAAGGAAAAGTAAACAAGGAGATGAGAAGTTGGAAAGGAAATGAAATTATAAATCTATTCTGAAAATGTATCAGTTACATTAACAGTATCCTAAGCCTTTATGGAGGGTATTTCACATCATGTGTTAATTGATGTGACAGTCATTAAAAAGTGACAGGATGTTGGTATGTGATGATATGACAGCTATTGAGAGCTCATTACCCTCCATAATAAACTAGTGTCAACAACCCCTCATAGTCTGAGCTCCAACTACACTGTCAGGTAAAGAAACGTCCTCTCTCTGTTTACTCTGTTTACTCTGTCTCTGTGTCATAACACTTCTGCAGTCAGACGATGATAAAGTCTGCTGGAACAATCGAGCGTGGGTCGAAGCTTTCAGGGGACCCGAGGCGAGAATACATAATTTGGGCTTTTGGTCGCTTTCTTCAGCTCTCCCTGTGGAAATCAGTAAGTGGCCTAGTTATACGTTTAGCCTGGGAAGTTTATTTCTATCTGTTGGCAGATTGTCAATAATGTGAACTACTACATTTTTCTTCTGGTTCCCGTTAGGAGAAAAACACATGGAGAACAATACCTTCATCTGAAGTGAGTTATATTGTTTATAATTTTGTCCTCAGCACTTGAATATGTGTGCAAAAGAAGCTGTCCACATTAAAATGAATGCTCAGTGGAGTTTAATTGTGTTTACCTTGTAAGTTCCCTGTTTGAGCCACGTTAATGATGTTTACAGAGGCTGTGAACACTGATGATTTAGCAGATATGGATGTGAGATTGTGCAGGTGTTCACAGAAATGCATCTTTTATATTGTCCAGAGAACCAATAACACCCATGTTAATACGCCAGGTTTGGCTGCAAGAGTAAAAAGGTTCAGAAAAATAGTTTGGGTCTAAAACTTGAACTTTCAATTACCATAAGTCACTCCAGTATATAAAAGATCAAGTTGGTTTTATTGGGCTCCTCCAGCCAGTGGCTCTCAATCTTGGGGTCGTGACCCCACATGACATAAAGTCATGGGCACATCATAGGCCGTTTTCGAATTCGACTACTACATAGTACTTTCCAATGCAGCATGTAGTAGACACTGCATACTGCATACTGTATTTGAATGTAGAATATAGTATGATAGTTCTGTTTGGTCTGTTTTGTAGTTTGCTACACTGGTTTCCAGTTTGAGGAATGTGGGAGTAAAGAAAAGCTGATGGATTATTTTTCTTGACTGATGTATAATTTATTATTGTGAAGTTATATTAGGAAAACTTAATAATTGAATCAATAAATTCTCCAGAAAAAAACTCTAAAGTTTGAAGGAAAAGGTTGGAATATTTGTGTTTGAAAAGTTGCAAATTTAACCCACAGAACAGAAATAAAACACAGACATCCTCTGCAGTTGTTACAAATGATTATAGGTCCCAGCACTTTAAACTGCATTAGTTTTACCAGGAGACCTCTGACCTTTAGTTATAACTGCAGAGGACACTTGTGTTTAAATGTGGATGTGTATCGCTGCAAAATTCATCATATTTGATTTTTAATATTATTCCATATGCTAATCATTAGAAAACAATTTGGAGTGGATTGACTTTTTATTTTTAGAGATGATGGAAAAGCTGCTTCTGATAATGCAGGTATGATTTCAAATATGTTAATAAGATAATGATAACATATACCATGTAAGTACCCCACTAAAAAGATGTTTTAGGGTTTTACACATAATTTGTTCCACTGCTTCACCCAAACTTTCCCCGGCTTCCATCATTTTCAATTCAGACCTGCGTCCAGGCTCTTTGCATTGTGGGAAACAGTATGCCAGGTAGACTGGTCAGATGCATACTGAGAAATTTTCCTGGATCATTAGGTCATCCGGGTAGTTTTGGCATACTGCAAATTTCACATTTGTTCACATACTGCATACTGCATTTTGGGCAAATCAGTACGTACTGGTAGTATAATATGCTAGGGTTGTCAATAATATCGATACTGAAATGCCGTATCCGGATACGATACTAACTTGCCATGGTATCAAAACTATGGTGTCACAGAAGTATGAGTGGGTCTCACAGACATATGAGTAGGTGTCACAGATGTGTTAGTGGGTGTCACAGACGCATGAGTGGGTGTCACAGATGTGTTAGTGGGTGGCACAGACATATGAGCAGGTGTCACAGACATATGAGTAGGTGTCACAAAGGTATGAGAAAGGTGTCACAAACGTATGAGTGGGTGTCACAGACGTGTAAGTAGATGTCACAGACCCATGAGTTGGTGTCACAGACGTATGAGTTGGTGTCACAGACATATGAGTAGGTGTCACAGACATGTAAGTAGATGTCACAGACGCATGAGTGGGTGTCACAGACGTATGAGTGGGTGTCACAGACGTATGAGTAGGTGTCACAGACATGTAAGTAGATGTCACAGACAGATGAGTGGGTGTCACAGACGTATGAGTGGGTCTCACAGACGTATGAGTAGGTGTCACAGACATGTAAGTAGATGTCACAGACGCATGAGTGGGTGTCACAGACGTATGAGTAGGTGTCGCAGACATGTAAGTAGATGTCACAGACCCATGAGTGGGTGTCACAGACATATGAGTAGATGTCACAGACGTATGAATGGGTGTCACAGACATGTTAGTAGATGTCACAGATGCATGAGAGGGTGTCACAGACGTTTGAGTAGATGTCACAGACGTATGAGTAGGTGTCAGAGACATGTAAGTAGATGTCACAGACGCATGAGAGGGTGTCACAGACGTTTGAGTAGATGTCACAGACGTATGAGTAGGTGTCACAGACATGTAAGTAGATGTCACAGACGCATGAGAGGGTGTCACAGACGTTTGAGTAGATGTCACAGACGTATGAGTAGGTGTCACAGACATGTAAGTAGGTGTCACAGACGTTTGAGTAGGTGTCACAGATGTATGAGTTGGTGTCACAGACATGTAAGTAGGTGTCACAGACGTGTAAGTAGATGTCACAGACGTTTGAGTAGATGTCACAGACGTATGAGTAGGTGTCACAGACATGTAAGTAGGTGTCACAGACGTTTGAGTAGGTGTCACAGACATGTAAGTAGATGTCACAGACGTATGAGTGGGTGTCACAGACGTTTGAGTATATGTCACAGACATGTAAGTAGATGTCACAGATGCATGAGTGGGTGTCACAGACGTATGAGTGGGTGTCACAGATACTGAGGAGCTCAGGCACGCGCACTCTGCAGGCAGACAGCGTCCGTCAGTCCGGAGAGACCTCACTGCGCCCGCCGCTACATATGGCCAGAGTATCGGTAGGAGCTTCAATGTCTCGGCAAAAAGGACAAGTAGCTCAACTTGTTTGGCGAAACACTGTGAGGACCGGCACCTTGGCTTTCATGACGAACTCCAACAGGTTAGTAAAGCTCCAGTTCTTCATTTATCTGACTGAACTAAACTCATCTTAGTCTGGACGGTGACCCACATTAATGTTGGTTGTTTTGTTATTATTATCCTTGGCTTATTTAGACCTCGCTAGCCGCGTTTAGCTGCTGCTAAATGAATGTAAACTGTTTTGTTTTGTGTTAATAGCCGTTAGCCGCGGCTAGCAGCCGTTAGCTCGCTAATGTAACTCAAACGTGTTTGTTTTTTTCAGAGATGCAGACTGAAGCAGAGAGGAGTCAACCTGCAACCAAACCTAAGAAATAACAGCCAACTCTACCACTACTGTTTGAAAAACAGTGAAACTATGATCCTTAGTTTCCTGAAGCAAAAAAAAAAAAAAGATCTGTGGCAGAGAAGATCTGTGAGGATCAGGTGATGTTTAATTTAACTAGTAGTTGTTTACTTTTATAGTTTATTACCTCAAATTATTAATCTAATTGTTGTTTCTTTTGTGTGTTTTTACCTCAGACAACCAAAAATGTTGTCATTGAGGCAATTTTTGTTCTTTGAAGTTTTTTTTGCTGGTGCTAAATTTAGATTTTGTAAACTTTTGCAAGTTAAAAGAGTAATACCTCAGTAGAACAGTGTGAAATTGTGTTATAACTTGTATTGATAAATACTTTTTTCTTCTTAATGCAATTAATGAAAACGTGATTGCCTTGTTTTTTAAACCTCTGATTATTTTATTATTTTATAGAATTGATTATGTGGGGTTCTGTTTTTCATGTTAATAAAATATATCTTATGCCTTTTTAATTATCTGTCATTTTTTATTCTGTGGTATCTAAAATGGTATCGAGTATCGAATATTTTCCTGAGTATCAGTATCGAGTTTGAAATTTCAGTATCCTGACAACCCTATAGTATGCTAATTCAAAAACAGCCATTGAGATCCAGAGGTAAACTGACACCATGGACGAAGATACGATCATTTTGGTGGTGAAAAACTTCATCGGATTCTCTGTGACACATCATATCTTTTCTATACTAACACCAACAGAAAGAAGAAGGTATGGATTGAAACCGCTGATGTTTTGGTTTTTCCAATACACTGTAATTTCCATGGGAACATGGTAATTCTCCTGTGATTTTGTGATCTCGTACTCAGCTGCTCCAGAGACACATACAGTGTGAATCGGTGCTGATGCTTTGCGGCACGCACGCTCTGCGACGCTGACGCTGTGTGTGTGAACTGGGTGCAAGCCTTGAAGGGCGTTAAAAGTTTAAATGTATCAAACTTGCTCAGTTTTGTGCCACAGAAATACTCCCACGTGGATATACACTTATTCTGCTGTTCCCTGTTTTAGCTCATGGTTCTTGCTCTCTCTCTGTGTCTGGTTTAGTTTCACCTCCTGCCATCACATTTCCCTTCTGTCTTGATTGCACCTCATTAGTTTCACCTGTGTCTGGTCTCACACCTGCGTTGATTCACTCTCAGTTTATATAGTCTCTGTGTTTCTTCACTTATTTATAAGTTTGTTTCCAGCCTTTTATTCCCTGTGTGGGTGTTGGTGGATTTTTTGAGTTATTGGTGTTTAGTTTCTTTTGAAATTTTCATTCAACACATTTTTGAGTTAGTCTGCACCTGGGTCCTTTATTCTTGTGTTTTCATCCAAACCTGACACAGGTGAAACTCATGAGAGGTAATAATGACAGGAAGGAAACTCAAAGAAGGAAGGACTGGAGATTAAACTTCACCAGAAACACAGGTTGTAAGAGCTACAAAATAAAACAGGAAACACAGAAGACAATGGAGAACACACAAGACAAGAATCGTTGTCTGTGTCTCAATTCAGGAGCTGGATTTAAAGACTGATCACAAAATGCTGATCACAACTGTCATTAAATCAATAAAACAGATCAGTACTGAGTTTTTATAACTGTAGCAAATTCATCATCCAATAATTCATATAATTATAGATAATAGAGCAAAAAAGTAATTCATGATCAGTTATTTCCCCTATTTATTTACCATCTTCTCTTTCTTTACAGAGAGACTTTAAGTAAGGAAAGTCTTTCAGGATAAAAACATGTTACATTTCAGTTTAAGAAGTTCCATTCATGGGCAGGGAGTTTGTAAAGAAAGACATGATTCCTATTTTACCCTGAAATCTAACTTTTCAAGTGTCCATATAGTTTATATGAATCAGGGTTAACAATCAGATACGCTCTGGATAACGAATTTAATTAATAAATAATCATATAATGACGCATTATATCCTCAAAGCGATCCATGCGCTTCTTAAGTGGACACAGAATAAACAGAGCGCAGGTTTTCTTCATGTAAAAGTGTTTGTTAAACAGGTTGAAAAATAAGTGAAAACCCATAAAGAGAACACACGCAACAAAAAATGCCAACACATGACTATGCAGGGGTTTACTTTCTTGCAACTTATTCCCAAATTTTGCATGTACTCTTTTTTTCTAAGTCCTTAAAGTATTTATCTTGCAAGTGTTATGAACCATTTTTATGCTACTTGAAAATAATGCACAGAAATAACACATCAGTGTATTGGTTTAATGCTAGTTTACAGGAGTGATATTAGTGGAGACAGAAAAAGCAGCTAAATTAAAGATATTCATTCTTATTGGCCTCCTCAGTTCTGATGTACTGTAGTTGGTTTTTAATAGGTTACCTTTGCTTCACCTCTTTGCTTATTTCTAGACTGTAAATTGACTTAAACTTCATGTCCCCAGAGACAATCGATGACATCCCCATGACCATGAGCCTGTTTTTCTACACTTCTGTTTTCCTAGTGCTATTACTGCTTCTTCTTTTATCCTTCTTTATCCTATGATGTATAAATAGAAAATTGAACCCTCAAGTCAATAGCAAAATCTTATTTAGTACGAGTTGTTTACATTCCCTTCCTCTGCTTGTTTGTTTTTGTAAATGCTCTAAACTCTGTTATTCTCATTATGTTGTTTGTTTTATGCTCCACTATCTGTCCTGAATCCTCTTAGTGCAGCGAACATCTAACGATCCCTCTGGGATCAATAACGTTGCATCCAATCTCAAAGCTTCAAAGCTCCCTTCATTCACTCGCTGCAATTCTCTACATGATAAACACTCAGTGGGTTAGCCTATAGAGCGCAGCCGAGCCTGACCGACGCATCGACTTTATCAGCTTGTTCTGCCGTTTAGTGTAAATTGGAGCAAACACAAACAACAACCTGTTTACCTTATTTGACCTGGAAAGTGTTTTTTGTGACTTTTATTGTCTGAAACTGTCGTCTCAACTCTACATAAGTAAAACTTACAGTTGAATACTTTAACTCGGGGTCAAAATCATCTCCCCATGTACAGAAGCTGTAACCTTCACCTTGTCTTTTGGCAGTTTCCTCGCTTAACCTCTATCGTATTCTCATTGAGTGATAATTAAGCGCAAGTGGGACAAAATTATCATCTGATTAAGTATTATTAATTCAAGTGGATTTTTGTGTATCAGCTGTTTATTTATTCATTTATCCTCTCTCAAAATGCCCTCTTGGTGTTTCTTCTGCCCTTTGCAACCACCTTTTCATGCTTTGTGAGAAGCACTTTGATTTGCCTTGTTTCAAAAATGCACCCGATATTTAAACTTGCTTTATCTTAGCTCTACGACCCCAGTACCAGTAAAGACAGAATACAAGAATTGGCAAATCCTCTTCAACTTATTCAGTGGAATACACCACAAAAAATAGATATTTAATGTTCAAACTGATAAACTGTTTTCGTGCAAATATTTGCACATTTTGAATTTGACGCCTGCAACATGTTGGGACAGGGTCAACAAAAGATTGGGAAAGTTGCTGAATGCTGAAAAAACAGCTGTTTGGATCATTCCACAGGTGAACAGGTTCATTGGAGCATCCCCAAAAGGCTCAGTCCTTCACGAGGAAAGATGAGGCCAGGTTCACCACTTTGTCAACAACCGCGTGAGCAAATGGTCCAAAAGTTACAGAAAAATGTTTTTCAATGTTCAATTGCAAGGAATTCAGGGATTCCATCATCAACAGTCCATAATATAATCAGAAGATTCAGAGAAGCTGGAGAAATCTCTGCATGTAAGCTGCAAGGCCGAAAACCATCACTGAATGCCCGTGACCTTTGACCCCTCAGATGACACTGTAAAACCAACATCACTGTGTAAAGTATCTTACTGCATGGGCTCCAGTTAGTGATGAGTCGTTCGCAAACGATTTGTTCATTTGAACGAATCTTCTGGGTGAACGAACTGAACCGAATCACTTACTTGAAAAGATTCGTTCATTTATGAACTGCAGTTGCACTTCCCTCTCCTGACTCTTGTCTCTGTCTCTCTTGACCGTTAGAGTTGCCCAAGCCCTCCACCCCCGCACCCATTTATGTCAATGATAGTAATGACTCAACAAACAAGACAGAGTCGGTCGGAAGTCCTGTGTCGCTCAAGCCCGCCCGTACATCTCCCTCTCGTGTCACCAAACATGATGAAGTAATAAATATTTCGGTTTCGCGAAAATATATATGAGCTTTTTATGGCTGCTGTCGGTTCGCAAACTGCTTCTATATCCATAATTACTCAGCTGACTGTTTTAAGATTAATTCTGATGGTTTCAAATAAGGTTTATTTCATGAATTAATCACTGACGGACTGAGAAAGCGAGACACAGCTCTGAGCTGGAGCTCTGAATCAGTGATTCATACTGACGTACTGACGTACTGACGTACTAAACTTACTGAACGTACTGAACGTACTGCATGACGTGAACGAATCGCCAACTGAACTGGAGCTCCGTGTCAGTGATTCGTACTGAATGAACTGAAGACATGTACATCCAGTACGTGAACGAATCGCGGAGTGAACTGAAGCTCTGTGTCAGTGATTCGTACATCCAGTTCGCGAACTGAAGCTCTGTCAGTGATTCGTGAACGTACTGACGACGCGTACATCCAGTGAACGAATCGCGAGCTGACAGAGAGAGAGAGACTCAGAATGGACCAAAGCCCTTAAAATTGATAATTGTGATGTTGTAATGTGTCTAATATATTTAACATATTTATCTGATTTTAATCCAACCAAAACAACTTAAAGCTTCCATTAGACGTATTTGGAAGTTTAAACCTGTTAATAAATTAATCGAAAGAACAAAAGTTCAATAAAATCCTTCCCCCCCATTTCAATTTCACACTCTCCATCTTCATGTAAGTCTGTCAAGGTGTAATTTGTTGCTTCATGATTAAGAGCAAAAGAACAATAACAACAACCGCCCTGAGCAGCAGACAGCTGATATCAATTTTTATGGAGCTGATTAAACACACGCCACAGAGAGATTGATGGTTACACAAGTGCCCAAGGGTACCTTTAAAGGCAGAAGGAGGAAGAGGAATGCATGATGGGTTATCACTTTTTCACATGTTACATCTGGATAAACTCACTGCATCTGTGCTCGCAAACACTGGACTGAAAGAAGAAAATTGTGTTCATGTACCAACAAATAACAAATCATTAAAATCTGCTTGATGCTCTCTCCTGATTTACAGTAGCTGGGAGCAAAATGCTTTCTCATTCTGCTGTGTTCATTTCAGAGAGACAATAAAGTCTGATTTGATTTGTATTCAAGAACCGGCTAAAAAAAAGTGAAGATGCAGAAGTTGACTTATTCAAACAACTTCAAACACCTTCAGTCTTTCAATAAGCTTGTGTAACATCATTTTCCCAGCTCCAGCTCCACTTTTTGATTTTTTGCGTGTCTGAATTTGTACCTGCCACTGTCTGAATTATGCAGATAATGTTAATCCCACCCGTCTGCTGCGCCCTGCAGGATAAAACAAACACCCTGAGTTATCTGCAGCAGTGGGATCCACTTCTGAGTGCGCCCGTCTCCATTAATTCTCCTCTCTCTTTGGCAAACGGCACATCGCATTTCCAGTTTCACATCTCGTCTCACCTGAGTAGGTATCTGTGCTCTCAGGATGTTCTGCTCTGTTTCCATGGAAATGCCAGGGGCGCTGGTCGCAGAGTGGGGGATCTGGTTGTCCATGGCCGGACTGGGCATCCCAGGCTGACTGGCGCCTGTTTTTACATCAGATCCATTCCCGAAAGCCTGGATGGCATTTTCTATTAAGGAGAAAAAAAGAGATTGAGATTCAGAAAAAAGGACAGAGCTGACAGTTTAATGGATCCACTGACGTTCACACCATTTCAGGGTGAAACTTTTCACATTACCTTGTCACCTCAACTTCCTTTTTTGCTCTTTATGTTGCTGCACGGCTCTTTCTACTGTGGTTGGTAACTTTATAATTATACACTAGGGGACTGTAATTATAACGTGTTCATGGTATGTGAGGACAACTCCACCTCTCAGGGTGAGTCATCAGATGGAGCTCCATGTTGCTGTACCCTCTCTGATGACTTTGATTCAAACTAACCCAGAGTGTGATATAGAATTCACCTGTTTACCGACAAATTCTCTAGATGATTCTGAAGCATGAGGATTAAATGGAGTAAGTCCTTTGTTCCCACATGTCAAGGGCATCTACTGTAACTTGCATTTCACCTCAATCTAAGCCCGATCCTTCCACAAGACCTTTTTAGAAGCATTTTATATCAAATGGATGAATTAGTAATTTACCCCAATCAACAGAAGCAAAAATCATCACAATTATCGCTGAATATTAGGGCCAAGTAGGATTACATGATGTAAAATGGTAAAGAAAAAACAATTGGGCTAGGGAAGAGAAGGGAAATGCAAATGAAAATAAACTCATTGATTAAAAAAGGTACATTTTTGTAGTCAGCATTTAAGGTATTGATTTTTTTTTTATGTATAATTCAAAGGAAACAATGTGGAGATTCTTTTCTACAACCTATGTTTATCTTGTATTTTAACCTATATTGCTTCTTATCTTTACTGTACTGTAATTTTATTTTCTACTTTATTTACACGACTGTAAATACTGTTAATTTGATCAGAATCATTGCAAACATACAATTGTACCATAGTCAATAACCTGTTTATAGTCTGTAATTGTACCATAGTCAATTGCCTGTTTATAGTCAATAACCTATTTCTAGTCTGTAATTGCACCATAGTCAATGACCTGTTAATAGTCAATAACCTGTTTAAAGTCTGTAATTGTACCATAGTCAATAACCTGTTTGTAGTCAATAACCTGTTTATAGTCTGTAATTGTACCATAGTCAATGACCTATTTATAGTCTGTAATTGTACCATAGTCAATGACCTGTTAATAGTCAATAACCTGTTTATAGTCTGTAATTGTACCATAGTCAATAACCTGTTTGTAGTCAATAACCTGTTTATAGTCTTTAATTGTACCATAGTCAATAACCTGTTTATAGTCAATAACCTGTTTATAGTCTGTAACTGTACCATAATCAATAACCTGTTTTTGTCAATAACCTGTTTATAGTCTGTAACTGTACCATAATCAATAACCTGTTTTTGTCAATAACCTGTTTAAAGTCTGTCTGTATGTATAATGTATGATCGCTGAGACCACTCCTCTCAATGATCATTTTAAACAGTGACAGGGTGTTTGAGAGCTGTGTAGGTTCAAAACAACTTAACAGAAACCAAAGAGTGAGTATAGTTGTAACAATGTTCTCCATGTTCTCTAATCTGCTAACTCTGATGAAACCATGTTTTGTTAACAGTCACTTCATAGCAACGTCAGCGACCGTGCATATGTTGGCACAAGTCTGATTCATGTTGTAGCAGTGTGACCGCTGGCTGTACTGTCCTGAAGGAGAGCGGCGCTGCAGGGGGTGAATCACGCTTCGGTACAGCATGGTTTCAATGACCAGTGTGACTGCACCCTCAGTGCTACTCTCAGCCCAGTGCTCTAAGACATGTCTGTAACTTTTGATATTTGACTGCAACTTTCCACTCTGTTATTGAGCCTGAGCCACTTCTTTATATCATTTCTGTCTTATTTCTTTAAGTTAATATCTGAGCAGCACCTGACTCTATCTGTTCTTTTTGTATTTATTTCATGTAATGTATTTTTCATTTGTGTCCTTAAAAACCAGGGTTTGTGATCAACATGTTTTGAAAAATTCAGCCCTGTGGTAGTGCACTCCGTCATTCCTAATGATGAACGTTTTATATGATTCATTTCCACTTTTCCAGCCCTGGCTGCTCTGGAGGACTCTGCGCAGATATTGATGGATTGTACTTAGTGAGCTCCCGTCTCCCTGACCCTGTGTGCTGCTCATATTTAACCAAAAGAGAAAACTCTGCCTGGTTTAAAGGGTCTGAGAGTAGTCGTCCTTGGCCTCACAGAGTTAATGAAAGTGATGAAAATACCAAAATCCTTCAGCATAATTCATATAATTCTGCCTTTGCTTTCAAATCAATCACCCTGCATAAAATCAAACACTGAGAGCACAACCTTCATCTAGATCATAACATGCACAAGGGCATTTATTAAACACCATGAAAGAGTCAATCTGTCTTGAGGTGCAGGTGTTTTGCACAAATTAAACCCTGAAGGACTTAGTGTTAACTGTCCTGTTAACTTGGGAGGCTCACTAAAGAGAGCGGGGGACGCTGGATTCTTTGAGAGGAGTCAGGTTTATTTTTACACCTAGAAAGAAACTAAGAAAGATTCTGAGCAATTAAAATCAAGAATGTGATTTACAGACCCTGTGAGGACTGTCTTTTCTTCTCTTAATGGCTCCTGGTGACACAGTCAGAGGAGTGTTAATGTACATGAATGGAACTAGTTCAAAACGATCTGGTCTCCAAACGTCCTCAGCGTGTGAACAAGGTGTAAATGGTGACAATTAGTGGAAAAGCACTTCGAATGCACAGAAAGAATAGAAAATTGCTTCAAGTACAAGTCCATTTATTGACTCTGAAGCAGACTTTAACTTCCGCTCAGACAAAGTAGAGGTTTGTACCAAATCTGAGGTTTCATACTCAAACTACTCTGGGAAAAACAGCACACACACCAGCATCAAATACACCCTTGATCAAAATCAGAAAAAAATCAAAATGAGCAATTTACTGAGAACAACAACTAAAATGAATTAGTCTGTTCATCAGCTGGTCAAAGGTTTAAGACCACTGCCAAAATAAAAATGAAAGTTTGAGGAAAAGACTCAGTAATGAGGAGCTTTGCTAGCACAGTTGTGCCTAAAAGTTTACTACACCGCCAGCAGAATTTTCTGATTTTTTTGTCCTTTTCTAAAAAAATATGAATGATAACACAAAAACCTTTCTGTCACTCATGGTTAGAGGTTGGGTGAAGACATTTATTAACAAACAACTGTGTTCACTCTTTTTAAATCATAATGACAACAGAAACTTCAAAAGTGACCCTGTTCATTTTTTTATACACACACACTGATTACAAGCAAATAGATCACAGGTGAGGATGGTTACCATTAGTCGACATTCAAACACATTTGTGTTCACTTTTGTTCATTTATCAGGACAAAACCACCAGAGATGTGTAAACTTCTTAACAGGGTCATTTTTGAAGTTTCTGTTGTCATCATGATTTAAAAAGAGTAAGCTATTTTTTTTCAATGGATGTCTTCACCCAACCTCTAACCATGAGTGAAAGAAAGGATTTTGTTATCTTAATATTTTCTGAGAAAAGGCCAAAAAATTAGAAATTCTGCTGGAGGGGGTGTAAAGTTTTGGGCAGAAAGCTGCTCAGATCGTTGCTCCAAGTGGTGAAGATGCTTCATGGAGAGAATCCAGTGTCTAGAATTGACCTCCATTTTATAACCTTCCCTCTACATCCATCCCATAATGGCCTCAATTTGATTTAGATCAGGGGAACAGGCAGGATGATCCGATAGAGTGAGATTATTCCTCTAGAAGAAGAAGGAGAAGGAGAAGAAGAAGAAGGAGGAGAAGTCGTTTGTCAGGTGGACATTGTGAACTGCAGCATTGTCCTGTTGAAAAACCCGGTCATTAACACACAGAGCAGGGCCCTCAGTCATGAAGGACGCTCCATGCAACATCTCCACACAGCCAGCCGCAGTTTGAGGCCCCTGCACAACCATCAGCTCCTTTGTTCCATTGAAGGAAAAAGCAGATAATGATGCCCCCCCCCCCCCTCCACCGTGCTGCCTAGAAAACATCTCAGTGAGATTTTTCTCCTCAAAGAATCAAACTTTCTTCCACCTTTGAATGTCCCATGATTGCTGCTCTCTGTCAAAGTCCTGACGGGCAATCAGACGCCATCTGATGGTTATTCGGCTCCAGTAATGCCCTTCATTTGGGTCTAGGGTCGTCCCATGTCCTGACAGACGGCCAATCAGATCTTCCATTTCAGTGCTGGTGAAATGTTTTTAGGTCTACCACTTGATTTCTTTGTTCCATAACTGTCAGAATATTTGAAGAAAGTCAAAGTGGCTGTCTTACTGCACTGCAAAACAAGGGATTCTGAATATAAGATAAAAATACTAAATTTGATGGAAAAATATTTTAAAACTACACTGCAAAAACTGAAGTCTAAGCAAAGTCATTTTGTCTTATTTTTAGTAAAACTTTGTCTTACTCTTCTTGATTTGAGCCACATTTACTAGACAAGGTCATAAAAATGTCTCATTTCAAGTTTTTCAAAGACAAAAATGAGGCATCAATTGCTTGTAACAAGTAAAAAAAATCCTCCGATGGGATAAGATAAAAGATTCTTGTTTTAAGACATCTTTGTAATTTCAAGAAACTTCCCGGGCGAATTTGTCTTATCCCATTGGCAGAATTTTTTGACTTGTTACAAGCAATTTACACCTCATTTTTGTCTTAAAAAAACTTGACATAAGATATTTTTCTGATCTGGTCTGGTGAATGTGGCTCAAATTAAGAACAATAACACATTTTTTACTACAAATAAGACATAATGACTTGTTTAGATTTCCGTTTTTGCAGTGTAGTGACTAAATTATCTGTCCATGCAGCAAGATAATTTCACTTGACTATAAATCTTAAAATAAGACTGATAAATCTAAAAACAAGATGGCCTTGATAAGTATTCTCAGATCTTAAAACAAGAAGAAAATGCTCATTTTCAAATTAAAATGCTTGAAAACAAACTTCCTGAAGAAGAATTTTAAGTGAAATATACTGAATATGAGCAATAGAATGAGTTTTTGTGTTATTCTTAATTCAAGCAACTTGAGGTAGAGCTGAATCTTGAAACAAGTTTTAATGTTATGAAATTACATGTGAGAAAACCAAAGTAACTTGTTTTAACAGTGATCCACTCATTTTAGGATTCTCAGACTAATTAAGATGAAATTGAAATGTTCATGCTTTTTTTGAGATCTAACATAGTTTTAAATGCTAAAAATGTAATTTAGCATGTCTTAAAGTAAGATTTTAAATCTTGGCAAGTGCAAGATTATTTGCAGTGTGTGTCCAACCTCAGCAGTGATGGCGTTGTGTTGTGAGAGGTTTTGTTTATGGGTCAGTGACAAAAAGAGGGTCTAAAAACGTATTTTTTAAAAGTTCTTTGAAAGTGGATAAAAAACATGTTTCTGAGTGAAGAATTATGTTTTCTAACAGATTTCAGTAGTTGACCAACATTTCAAAGTTTTTAGGTTCATAATTTTTTAGTATTTTTAATTTGAGCACCCAAAAATGTCAGGTGGCGCAACCAAATATATGAAAATATATTTATATGTTCCTGTTATGTTTTCTGTGTGAAATTATTGGCAAGTATCTCTCAAGTGTCTGTAGTGACTCATACATTTTCATTTTGTGTTTCATTTCTTTTATTTGTAAATAAGATAAATAATTTGATGTTAAAATAACATTTCACATTATTACATTGGTTGTTCCACCTGACATGGAAATTGTTCCAGTCACCAATGAAGTGAAAAAACCTTTTTTATCAGTATTTCAGAGAAATCTACAAACTTTTCCACTTGGTCACAAATGTCATTTGGGCTCCTCTGGCTGATGCAGTTTCCTGTTTCCTGTTTTATTCTCTTCACTTTAAAATAAAAGTCTAATGTTACAGTTGCACCACCCTGACATTTGACAAGGTGAAAATTACGGGACAAAAGTTTTTTAAATTTCTCAACAGCGTTAAAATTCTTTTTATTTGCAAAGAATGTTTTATTTAATAAGGTTCAAGCATAAAATAATTCCACTGTATTTTTGATTTCCATTTACAATAACTGACATTCAATTTTTAGAGTTTAACTACTATGGATACTTGTCAGGACGGTTGCACCACCTGACATTTTGGGGGTTTGAGGCACCAAAACACAAAAAAACATGTTATATTTTTATAGTTTAAAGATGTGTTCAAATAACACAGGTTTCATAGAATAAAGAAATACATGTGATGAAATACTCAATTCATGATGGAAGGAAATATTGTACTCAGACACAAAAAAAGGGACGTCACGTCATTGACCCTTATGCAGCTCAACAATCTGACTACGTTCAACGAGAAAACACTTTTTAGTCTTCACCATCAGGAGGTCACTTTTCTGCTGTTTGGTCTTTGATTTTTGCTGAAACTTTCGATCAACTGATGAACAATATCTATGTAGTTTTCCCTCACGCTCATTTCTTTTTTTGCATTTTCAAACTCTACTCAGAGCCTTTTAGAAAAGACTCCTTTGGGGCTGTTGAAAGCATAGTTTGACAGCTGCGCGCTTGAGAGCAAAAGTTTAGTCTTACCTAAAGAAAACAATTGACAACACCTGCACACACACACACACACACACACACACACACAAATGTCCCAGAAGTCCCAGCGGTGCAACAGCTAAGTCACAACTTCTCATCACCAAACAATAGTGATGTTAAATAGGTTTTGATCCGCCACCCGACAACAACAGAGAACCATTATGTTCAACAAAAGCAGCCAAATTAAAGTTGTGTCATCTCCTGCTGCTGCCACCTGCATCATTTAGTGAAATCAGGACCTTCTCCCCGCTGTCGGCTGGAATCACTTTCCACAACTGGTTTAATTTACGCTCCAACTGCTCAATCACGCTGGAGATGAAAACTTTCAGAGCATGTTTGATGGATGGTGGTGATATGTGGGTGGTAAAGCTCAAAGGCAATGGAAATGCTACAGTGCAGCAGGCGGCATCCAACTTCGACCTCTCCGAGCGTGGACTATATACGACACAAAATGTGTGATTTGATAAAAGGAAAGTGCTTGGCGGGACCACATTTTTCATTTAATGTGAGTTTTCTGCTGCTGTCGTCTTTGTGAATACCCCATTGAATAGTTAAAAGCACAAGTAGATTGTTTATTTCTCATTCTAACTGGATTTTACTTCAGTTTCACTTCTTTTCTTGTTGAGGTCTCATTTTCTTAAGGTGCACAGAAATTCATTCATAGAATAAACGACCCAGCTGAATATAAATTAAGCACTTAGTTCCACAACAACTGGCTACAATGTAGAATTCCTGTTTTAATAAATCAGTAATAATTACAATTATTGTTTCATTGAATGGTTTTAAATAATGAAAACGCCGTTCTTATGACTAATGACTTTTAATTAAAGCTTTTTTTTGTTGTAATAATACATCAACTGGTTCGGAATATGAATATTTTAAGGGTTGCATGTGATGAATCATCTAAAAAAATTAGCAGCTTCTCTCAACTTAACAGCAAACAGAGCCAAGCTGAGAAGAAATCACTGGTGTATTATCACCCGTAGGAATAATTTAGCAAGCAGTGAGGTTTTAAGACAACCACAGGATAAAGATGAGCTCTGCTGTTCACTCAGGAGTCAGTTGATTGTTTACCTGAGGAATATCAGAGCTTCATCCTGTTAAACTCAGAAATTATGACTCACACTGTTGAGTTTTAAACCAGAGGTGTACAGTGGCTTTTTAGGGTCCAACACCTGAAATAAAAAAAAATCTTCATCTGATGAACCAAATACTATTTAAAGGCCCTGTTAGAAGTTTATATGTGATATCAGAGTAACCTCACTTTTTTATATTTGCCTGTTCATAATCCACAGTCAGCATGATCAGTCCTTTCTTATAAAGGGAACAGTTTTTTGGATTTATTTTCCAGCAATGGGCTTGCAAAAAGAAAAAGGACATCAGACCAGCAAAAGGCTGCGGCAGAGAAGCATTCGAACACCTGTGGGCTGTGAGTAACACCAAACTAAGCCAGGTATGACACTATCCTACAAACTGGGTTTACAAAGTTTGCATGTTATCATGTTCTAAACAACGAGCAATGTAACTACAAATCATTTCCCAAGCCCTGAGTTTGACGGTCTCATTCGCTGTCGGTCGAGACAAGTGACTGTATAATCAGTGGGCGTAATGACAGTCAGCTCTAACTGAAGCTTCCAACAAATGCCCTGACCCCTGGTGGCTGGTTGCAGTATAGGTCAAAATCTTTGTCTCCAAGGCATTTTAGATGAGGGGTGGTACAACTTTCAAAAATTATTACACCTTGTAGAAATGTTTCTCACGTCTATTATGTGGTGATACACTGACTGGCCAAAAAAAAAAGTCATCACCTGGATTTAACTAAGCAAATAGGTACGAGCCTCCTATTGGATAATTACTGCATGGGCGATTATTTTTCAGCTGGCAACAAGTTATTTGACCCCAACTGGTGCAATGAGTTGCTTCTCATTTCCTAAACAACCATGTGGAAAGACACATCCCGTGGTCGTGGAAAAGATGTTAGTCTGTTTGAGAAGGGTCAAATCATTGGCATCAAGCAGAGAAAACATCTAAGGAGATTGATGCAGAAACTACTAAAATTGGGTTAAGAATGGTCCAACGCATTATTAAAAACTGGAAGGATAGTGGGGACCCATCGTCTTTGAAGAAGAAATGTGGCCGGAAAAAAATCCTGAATGATGGTGATCAGTGATCACTTTAACGTGTGGTGACATCAAATGGAAGAAAAACAACAGTAGAACTCAGGGCTATGTTTAATAGTGAAAGTAAGAGCATTTCCACACGCACAATGTGAAGGGAACTCAAGGGATTGGGACTGAACAGCTGTGTAGCCTTAGGAAAACCACTAATCAGTGAGGCTAACCAGAAAAAAAGGCTTCAATTTGCTAGGGAGCATAAAGATTGGACTCTGGAGCAATGGAAGAAGGTCATGTGGTCTGATGAGTCCAGATTTACCCTGTTCCAGAGTGATGGGCGCATCAGGGTAAGAAGAGAGGCAGGTGAAGTGATGCACCCATCATGCCTAGTGCCTACTGTACAAGTCTGTGGGGGCAGTGTTATGATCTGGGGTTGCTGCAGTTGCTCAGGTTCAGCAACAGTATGTGCTCAAAGAATGAGGTCAGCTGACCTGAATATACTGAATGACCAGGTTTTTCCATCAATGGATTTTTTCTGCCCTGATGGCACGGGCATATTCCAAGATGACAATGCCAGGATTCATTGGGCTCAAATTGTGAAAGAGTGGTTCAGGGAGCATGAGACATCATTTTCACACATGGATCTGCTTTTTCTTTCAACGGAACAATGGAGCCAACAGTTGCTCAGAGGCGTTAAACTGCGTCTGGCTATGTGAGGATGTTGCCAGGGGCGTCCTTCATGACTGAGGGCCCTGCTCTGTGAGCGAATGACTGTATTTTTCAACAGGACGATGCTGCAGTTCACAATGTCAGCCTGACAAAGGACTCTTTCTTCTTCTAAAGGAATAATCTCACTCTTTTGGAGCATCCTGTGTGTTCCTCTGATCTAACTCATATTGAGAACATAATAGGATGGATGGAGAGGGAAGTTTACAAAAATGGACGTCAGTTCTAGACACTGGATTCCCTCCATGAAGCATCTTCACCACTTGGGGCAAAGTTCCCACGAACCTCCAGTAAACATTCACATCAAGCATCAACAAACTAATTTTTGGAGCAGGTTTTTTTCTTTTCATTTCTTCAGACAAAATAGGAAGCGTGAGATGTTTTACCTGCTTGACAGTTTCGACTGCATCAGAAGCATCATCCGACTTGCTGCTGACGTGTCATTTAACAGCATAAAACATTTCATGCTTTCTATTTTGATTGAATAATCAAAAAGAAAAAATCTGTCTTATAGGAAGACAAGACAAAATTTTTGGAGTGATTGACAAAAAAGTGGAGCTTCTTATTATTGAGCCCTTTTTTTCAAACTTTAGGATTTCCTGTATTATCTTAGAACAAACTTGATAAAAACACAAGATAACACCTGAAGATCTATTGCAGCTCATCTCATGTCAAAAAGAGTGAGTAAGATTTAGGGAAAACCTGACGTCAAAATATGAAAATTCATCTCCAGATTTCTTCTTACATCCATAATAAAGCAGTTATGAGAAAAGCCCAGCTCTTACCTGTAGATACACACTGTATCCAACCCCTTTCTGTGTGTCATTATCTTGTATGAGTAGCATATAGGATGAAAATTGTATAACAATTTGCTTATGAACATTAAGTGCAAAGTGCTGGTGGGAATAAGTGATCAAATGAAAAGACTGAGAGAGAGAGGGGAATGATTGGATGAGTCTATTACTGGCTGGCAACTTTCATGGAATCTGATGTGTTGAGCTCTGAAGATTATAAAGCAAATGTGAGAATTCTAGAAAATGCTTCTAAAAGATTTGGCGACTTCTGTATCTCAGAGTTTAAACAAAGAAAGAAGCGATGATCACTTTTAAGTAGCTGCATGATCCAGTCTTTGCCTTCTGTCACTGTATCCCATCTCTGTGTGTCTGCAGTGGTGTGATATAACAGTGATGGTGAATAATTTAATGTTCCACTTACAGTAAGTAGGCTGTGGCATGATGAAATATCATAGCATGTACAATCTATGCCGTATATAATTCATAGTCTAGGGAATTAATATGGTTCCATGCACCCTGAAGGACCCCCTTTACATCAAGTTCTTGGACTTGCCTCAGCCAGAATAAGTTATAATCATATCATGAATTAAAATTCTATAAGCATCTATTTTCATCCAGCTAATGGGCGACTCGGCAGCAATTATGAAAGCATGAAAGTCACTTCAATTAAAATATGCTCCAAATGAAGACTTGAACGAGAGCTTCATCAATTAATATCCCGGCTTAAACTGCAAGATGGATGCTGGTGCTTAGGAGGGAAAATCACACCATTCTTCCATCTGTTCCCGGCAAAAAGCCTTCACATTTCGGAGCGACTCAGTGCTTACAGTGATGGGATTTCAGAGCTTCCAGTGGAGTATCAGGGTGTGACATACAAACACTGATTTCTCTCAGGATCATAACAAATTGATCCATCCTCACGAGGTGGTTCGAGATGTAAAATCCTGCAGCAATCAATGCATGAGCCTCGACTCAACTCCCTCCAATGGTGCAATACGGAGAAACAGCTAGGAGACAGAGATGGATGTGATAGGTGGGTGGGTAACCTGCATGCGTGAAGTTCTGCAGCTAATCTGCAAAGCAACCAAACACTAATCCACAACAAATAACAACCTTTAGGGATGAGAAATTAGGCCAAATAGACCGCACTTCCTCAAGTGGCCACTTCAGAGAGTGAGTCAATCCCCATGACAGTCTCCAACACTGCAGATGAAAATGTGCAAACAGGAACCCTGGATTGAAAACTAAATCGCCACCATTTCTCCTCAGATCTTCAAAACATTTAGGCTACGTTTACACGGAGACGATCAAATAGCAAAAGTTCCGCAAAAGTGGCGTATCGTCTTCAAGTTATCGCCAGCAACTTCAGCCTTTCAATTGACAATGTTTCCCTCACCCCATCCTCACACGTTCACAACCTTGGCATCATCCAAGACTCCCATCTCACTCTGGAAAAACACATCAATCGCATCACACAATCTGCCTTCTTCCACCTCAAAAACATCGCCCGTCTCCGTTCATCTCTTTCCTTCTCCACCGCCGAAACCTTGATCCATGCCTTCATCACTTCCAGACTGGACTATTGTAACAGCCTCCTCTACAGCCTCCCTGCAAAACAACTAAAAAAGCTACAATATATCCAGAACTCCGCCACCCGCCTTCTCACTCACACCCGCTCCCAAGATCACATCACCCCTGTCCTCCAAAAACTCCACTGGCTCCCCATCAACCAACATATTCAGTTTAAAATTCTCCTCCTCACCCACAAAGCCCTCCACAATCAGGCCCCCTCCTACCTCTCCAACCTGCTCCACCATCACACCCCTTCCCGAGATCTCCGCTCATCCAAAGCCCACCTCCTCTCCCTACCACCCGACACCAAGCACCGAACCTGGGGGGACAGAGCCTTCTCTGTCGCTGCCCCCACCCTCTGGAACACCTTACCACAACACATCCGAGCCTGTCCAAACCCATCCACATTCAAAACCCTCCTCAAAACCCATCTTTTTAAAAGTGTTTTTAATGTCTAACTGCTTTTAAATGTATCCCATGGTTTTGTTTTGTTCTCATTGTTATAGGTTATTATTATTGTTGTTTATTGTTGTTTTATTTGATGTTTTTAATGTCTGTGAAGCGTCTTTGAGTATTCAGAAAAGCGCTCTATAAATAAAATTTATTATTATTATTATTATTATTATTAAGTTTTCTCCACGTTTAGACGAGCGTCTTCAGGAGACGCAATAGTGAGTGAAATCCAACGCTAGGCCACAGGGTGGTGCTGTGGTAGAACGCTGGCATACGCCTATACAAGAACGCGCATGCGTGAAATTGTTCGTTTCTGTTCTGTTCCCCGGATGAACACAACAACAATGACCGTACGTTGGAGATATCCGTGAAATATCTGCACAGTTGCTGAAACGACTCTTGTATGTTTACCAGATCTGTTAGAACAGCTTGAAAATCTGTGGGATCGAGGTAGTCAGACATGTTTGTTTGCTTTGTTTGACCGGTTCAGCGCGAGTGTGACATGTATATGTATGCGACGTGACGTATTTTGCGTCTTTTGCGTCTTCTGCCGTTTAGACGGGGGCGTAACTACGATCGTCTTCATAACGCTCCACTCTGGAGGGAGTTCACCTGCAATCGTCTCCGTGTAAATGAGGCCTTAGTTGTATTGGTGCAGGCCAGAGCATGTCATCGTTGTTGGTCTTAAGCCACTACTCTAGCTTGAACACTTTGTGCTGCTCACTCATGTTCTAAAGTGTCCTCTTGGTAGCCAAAATACACAAAAGTGGCCTCTCAGGAGCAAAAACTTTGCTAATGTGCCCTCTAGGTTGCCAAAATGCATGCTCAAGTGACTTATTGGGAGCCAAAACATGTGCTAGGGAGCAAAAATAAGCTAAAGAGCTCTTTTGGTTTTTGAAACACACAAACCTGCCCCTTTGGCTAAATAAAACACGATATACTGCCCTCATTGGCGCCAAAACATGCTCTAAAGTGCCTTTTTGGAGCCAAAATATGCTTGTGTGTCCTAAAATATGCCTTCCCGTGCTAGAGTGCGCCAAAACATGTTCTGTTTAGAGCCAAAAAAACACCCTTTAGTGTTCTCTTTGGTGCCAAACACATGCTTAAGTCCCCTTCTTGGTACCAAAATTGCACTAAAGTTCCTTCATGGAAGTCAAAACATGCCCTCCTAGTTGGCGAACCATGCTAATCTGTTTTAACTTAAACAGTTAAAACATGATTAACTGCCTTTCTGGGTGCCAAAACTCACAACAAAGTGCGTGCGTCTCCTGGGAGCCAAACATGTAGTAGTAGCCGCTTGACAAAAAAATACACCAAAGTGCCCTTTAAGGGGCTAAATGTGTGCTTATAAGTGTTCTGTTGGAAGCCAAAACGTACCCTTAAACAGGCGTGGGCAATTAATCTTTACAAAAGGCCACATGTGACATTTGATTTGTTTCAGAGGGCCACACCAACAAGAACACAAACTCGATTCTGCTCAGGATTAACTTTTTTCCCCATTTGAAAATGCTTTGACTTATATTTTTTGATTATCTTCTACTGGTAACCAGAAGAATAAGACATTGCTGTAATTATGTGAAACTGTGGTGTGGGTCAAAAAGGAAAATGCCCCCATTGAAGTGATAAACAGTAAAAGCACAAAAAAATCATTGCATTAGTTTCATTTCATGCTAAGTTTGTTAGTTCCCACATAATCTGTACACATTTGAAGCAAATTTATACAAAATAATCACATTTTTTGCTTCATTTTACCTCTTCAGTGAGAAAAATGTATCCATCTTTGGCTTATATAAGCACAGTGAAATCTGAATGAAATTCTCAGGGGTTATCATCAGTGATCATCGCTGTTTCTGTAAGGCTCATGTGCCCAGGTAGATCCACATGGAAATAATTGAAGCATCCTGATTTTAAAAATAAGAGCGACACAACTGTATTGAATTTTTTTCCCCATTTACATTCTAACCTATGCTTCAAGCAAGCCCACCCAGAGCTTCAAGTGTCAAAAGTGTAAAAATACAGGCATTTATTTGATTCATCACACAGAGATCGCAGCGTTAACTGTGTGATGACTGTTCCTTGTGGTCACACTCTACAGAGAAGAGGAAGAGGTGAAGAAATAGTGTTGTAAACTGTGCAAACAAAGGCAGACTTCTTCGACTCCAGTTAAATGCTCTGGTAGATGTGTATTAGCAAGCCACCGCCCCCTGCAGTTTGGGAGTGGAAGCAAACAGACAGTGTGCGGACGCAAAAAATATATAAATGCTTCACTTGTTCTCTCATGTGGATCTCAGGTGTCTTTTTTCCTTGCGTCTCGTCCTTGTGGAAAGCATAATCCAGCCTTGACAGGGACACCCAAAGGGCTGAATGTGGCCGTAATTTGCCCAGGTCTGCCCCAAAATATGAGAAACTGCCCCTCTGTGAGTGAAAACACACACTGAAGTACCCTCTTATAATTCAAAACACATGCTAAAGTGCCCTCTTGGTTGGGGAACCCTACTGATCTGCCCTCTTGGCTGGTAAAAACCTGATAAACTAGCCTCCTCCTGGGAGCCAAAATGCATGCTCCAGTGCCCTATTGGGAGACAAAATCACATGCTGTGTGAGTCTGTTTTTATCCTTAACCCTGCCATTCAAAATGTCTGTCCAGGCCACTCACTTAGGGAAGTAAAAGGTTCACAACCTGAAAATTGACGCCAGCATCCTTTCTCTATGTCCAAGTATGTTGTTTCTGGTTCCAGAATAGCAAAAAAAAAGAAAGAAAAAAAGCAGCCCATGAACCAAAGGGTGGCATGCCTAATTCATGCAGTCTGTGGTCAGTGGTGAAGGGAACAGGTTGGAGCAGGTTGACGGTTCGTATACATCAGCACCTTGCAGTAAAAGCCTGTGGACCAGCTAATGGTGCTTTGGGCCATTAGCGCTGCTGGGACAGGTGGGAAAGTATGCTGTAGCACTCAGAGTGTGCAGTTAGCACTTTGCTGAGCGCAACCATCCCCTGGCAGGATGAGAGAAGCAAGAGGTGCAAATCCAGCTGCTCGCCATCGCGCCTCGCCACCCGCCGTCACGNTCTAAAGTGCCTTTTTGGAGCCAAAATATGCTTGTGTGTCCTAAAATATGCCTTCCCGTGCTAGAGTGCGCCAAAACATGTTCTGTTTAGAGCCAAAAAAACACCCTTTAGTGTTCTCTTTGGTGCCAAACACATGCTTAAGTCCCCTTCTTGGTACCAAAATTGCACTAAAGTTCCTTCATGGAAGTCAAAACATGCCCTCCTAGTTGGCGAACCATGCTAATCTGTTTTAACTTAAACAGTTAAAACATGATTAACTGCCTTTCTGGGTGCCAAAACTCACAACAAAGTGCTTGAGTCTCCTGGGAGCCAAACATGTAGTAGTAGCCGCTTGACAAAAAAATACACCAACGTTCCCTTGAGAGGCTAAATGTGTGCTTATAAGTGTTCTGTTGGAAGCCAAAACGTACCCTAAAACAGGGGTGGGCAATTAATCTTTACAAAAGGCTACGTGTGAAACTTGATTTGTTTCAGAGGGCCACACCAACAAGAACACAAACTTGATTCTGCTCAGGATTAACTTTTTTCCCCATTTTAAAATGCTTTGACTTATAATTTTTGATTATCTGCTACTGGTAACCAGAAGAATAAGACATTGCTGTAATTATGTGAAACTGTGGTGTGGGTCAAAAAGGAAAATGCCCCCATTGAAGTGATAAACAGTAAAAGCACAAAAAAAATCATTGCATTAGTTTCATTTCATGCTAAGTTTGTTAGTTCCCACATAAACTGTATACATTTGAAGCAAATTTATACAAAATAATCACATTTTTTGCTTCATTTTACCTCTTCAGTGAGAAAAATGTATCCATCTTTGGCTTGTATAAGCACAGGGAAATCTGGATGAAATTCTCAGGGGTTATCATCAGTGATGGAGGATCTTGATTTGATTTTGTTCATCTTCATAACTAGTCGCTGTTTCTGTAAGGCTCATGTGCCCAGGTAGATCCACATGGAAATAACTGAAGCATCCCGATTTTAAAAATAAGAGCGACACAACTGTATTGAATTTTTTTCCCCCATTTACATTCTAACCTATGCTTGACCTCTTGCAGGCCTCAAGCCTGGTTTATGCTTTCTGCGTCCGCGTGCTCCGCTCTGCCCATCGCGGACGAATGACGTCATTTTACCCCCCCTGCCCCCTCGCGCGGTCCTTCTCACGCACAAAACATCCACGTTGCACACATCTGAATGGACAACATAGCAGCCCACCCAGAGCTTCAAGTGTCAAAAGTGTAAAAATACAGGCATTTATTTGATTCATCACACAGAGATCACTGTGTTAACTGTTTGATGACTACTCCTTGTGGTCACACTCTACAGAGAGGAGGAAGAGGTGAAGAAATAATGTTGTAAACTGTGTAAGGGTCAATGACGTGACGTCCCTTTTATGTGTCCGAGTGTAATATATCCTTCCATCATGAATTGAGTATTTCATGTGTACATAAAGAAATAAGATACTTTGGACACAATAAACTTGTGTAGAAATTTGATAATTTTATATTGTACAAAAAAACACAAAACCAAGGAGTTTGGGGGTTTTACAGTCCACCACGTTGGCAGGACTGTTCATAGGTGTCATTAATTTGAGATTTTTATGAATGTCAGTTATTGTAAATGGAAATTAAAAACACAGTCGCATTATTTTATGCTTGAACCTTTTTAAATAAAACATTCTTTGCAAATAAAAAGAATTTTAAAGCTGTTGAGAAATTTAAAAAACTTTTGTCCTGTAATTTCCACCTTGTCAAATGTCAGGGTGGTGCAACTGTAACATTAGACTTTTATTTTAAAGTGAAGAGAATAAAACAGGAAACAGGAAACTGCATCAGCCAGAGGAGCCCAAATGACATTTGTGACCTAGTGGAAAAGTTTGTAGATTTCTCTGAAATACTGATAAAAAAGGTTTTTTCACTTCATTGGTGACTGGAACAATTTCCATGTCAGGTGGTACAACCAATGTAATAATGTGAAATGTTATTTTAACATCAAATTATTTATCTTAGTCACAATATTTTCTTTACTTTGTGTGTTTTACTTTTACATACTCAGTGATGTCTGACTTGAGAGATACTTGCCAATAATTTCACACAGAAAAAATAACAGGAACATATAAATATATTTTCATATATTTGGTTGCGCCACCTGACATTTTTGGGTGCTCAAATTAAAAATACTAAAAAATAATGAACCTAAAAACTTTGAAATGTTTGTCAACTACTGAAATCTGTTAGAAAACATAATTCTTCACCCAGAAATATGTTTTTTATCCATTTTCAAAGAACTTTTAAAAAATAAGTTTTTAGACCCTCTTCTTGTCATTGACCCAAATGCCTCACGTGTTCTCTC